>JAQNBH010000010.1:32587945-33187945 GCA_028752905.1 Cladorhizidae sp. MBARI D1340-BT2 | reverse complement strand
AGAATATACATTTGTATATATTTCTTTGTATATTTGTATATATGATGTGTATATGTATGGGTATATGTGGGCTGTTACGTATACAGATATATGATGCATAAGATATTAGCATTTCAAAATGTGACAAGATACCACATTTACATCTAATTTTCTCTTCATTTATTATCACTATAATTATGGTTATGGGATTTGAACAATTAACAAAAAAATAAAAGATATATTTTCTTTTAATCACAATACACAAAAATATCAAGAAATTATTCTACCAAATTATGATCCTTTAAGTAATTACACTTACATTGTTATTTATGAAGTCCAAGCCATAATCAAAGATTTTTCTTAATAAATCTTGACATTTCAAATGATACATGTTAGGCATCATATTACAGAATACCTTCAGAGAGTCTATCAAATCCATCTGCCAATAAAAATAATGGGAATGACCATTTAAGCACAATAATTGCCTTCAGCTCAGACACATTACAAACAATATTATTATACTAAACAATGACTTTTTGTTGACACTATACAATCCTAAGAAAACAGTAAAAATTGGTTATGATTTTATTGTTGTAAAACAATGAAAGAAAAAAGTGGACAAAACGGGCCCAAACGCTAGTAATGTCAAAACTTCAATTTCTGGAAGCTAATTTGGTTTGCCAGGAAACTTGTAGAGGCACCATTGCTTCCATGGAACAATTCTTTAACCTTTAATTACGGAATAGAATCACTGCTGCCTAGTTACTATCCAGCAAGAAGTATGGAAGCTCTGGAAAAAATGCTGTCTGGAGGTGGGGAAGAAAGCTTGGCAACATGTTACCACTAAAGCAATAATCAAATCCTATAAATGTTGTAGCATTTCGTGCGAAAGAGATTGATCACATAAGGAAAGAATTCACTGTAGCATGGGAAGTAATGGAAAGTGCTACAGCAAACATAACTAGTGTGACTGCCAATCTTTACTGAACATATGAGAGAGAGTGATGATGATGATCCAAGTGATGAAGCTGACACGAAGTAAACCAAACTAAATTAGAAAGAATACTGCTATTGTCAATAATCTCCACAATTTGAGGCAGGTATAATCTCATGCAACTATTGCACACATATCTGGGAGTCATGTTGAAATAATAGAAGACATGATCAAATCGAATACACCCTCAGAAAATAGGAGTCTCATAATATGAATAGAATACGCATATTCTGAAATACGGTATATCAAGGTGAATGTTATGGTTATTCACCCAGCTTTAAGTTTTTCTTATACTAACTACAATATTCCAAGCAGTTAAATATATCTATAAACTGGCTAATTAATAAAGTACCTGGATAATTATTGACTTCTTATAAGATTAAGTAGCCAGATAGAATTATCTCCTATCTGCAGTTGTAGATCTTGGATGGTAAACAAATCTTCATTACTAAATTGCATTTTGAAAGTTTTTTTATTAGAGTAATTGCTATAAAGCATTTATTGAAAGGCTGAAAAGAAAAAAATATTAATGATGTATTTTGAACAGAAAAGATGCAATATTATGTAGTAGTTGCACATTCACACATTCACACATTGAATTTCTGATATTTGCATTCCATTCTAGCATTCTTCCAGATGCCAAAGAACTCCAATCCAGTCTGATCTTGAATTGGTCCATCTCCATCACCAACCTACTGAAACCTGCTTCAATCTAGTATTTATTCAGTACAATACATGCACATCCTCTGTATGAACAAGATTAGAAAGATCCTGAAAAATTAAAAATTGTGCCATTGAGGTTAAGCTGCGAAATATTACCATTGCTCAATTATATTAGCACTCCTGTGTACCAATTATCATCATGCTTTATATCACTCATACTATCATAATTTATGGTACTTTTAATGACTTAAAAAACAGATGACTTGAATATGGATAGACGTTTCAAATTGTCCCATACTTTTGCTACTTGATTTCTCTAGTTTCCACAGTAATCCAAAGGTTGTCAGGTATGCCAAAGCAAGTTCTTATTCCCTATGGTACTCCATACAAGTACGAAATTCGGGACTGCACAACCATAGTGTTCAGCCTACTCAAATTGAACTAGCACAACCATTTTAGTCTAGCCAATGATAAAAAGGTGATCGAGTGCTACTTCAGCAGCTTGTTGTCAAGTTATCAAAAACCTTGATAAAATCTGTGGTGACCTCTATGATAAGCAACGTCACAAAACATGGATTAACCACATTCAATCCAATAGCAGTGCTTGATTGTGACCAAATTGCAGCTGATGAGGCTGATGAGAAGGACCTTGCAACCATCGACTAAACATCATTAGCAAGTAATGATCCTGATCCTTTATTGCATAAACATTACATTTCAACAGCAGTTGATGATCTTTTGTCTTTCACAGCTTACAATGGGAAGAAATGACCCACAAAGAAGAAAATGATTAGTGAAGAAACAGGTTAACCTGCATATTCTCGACTCTTTTCAAGCTACAGTCTCTGCACCTTGACCTTCCAATCCAATATGAACATGGATCTTCTCAACCTTAACTCTCTGCAGCTGGACCTACCCTCTTATATGAACCTTGACATTCTTAATCTAGACTATCTCCACCAGGATCTTTCCATCCTGTATGAATCTGGGCCGTCACAACTTGTATCTGCACCTGAACCTTCCATTCCTAAAACTTCTCAACCTAGATCTTTATTGCCTTCTGAATATGGACCTTCCTAACCTATGCCCTTAAATTTGAAATTTTTCCACAAGGAATCTATGAATTGTGCATTTCTTTTGGGCATGTAATTATGGTGAAGATATTAGAAAAGCAACTCGTAAACAATGGTTAGTTGGTTGCATGAAAATTTTATTAACTATTTAGTCTATGACATTGATGGTGGAAAATAGTTCATTTTGGATTGGTAGGCAAGCAGGCGCCTTTGTTGTTATAAATATTATTTCATTTCTTTTTTTATTGCAATGCTTATGTTATATTGGCAGAGTTTCACCATGTTTACATCAGGAACATGGTATCACTGCATAAACTACTAAAAATTGCAACACCGCAAGTTGCCTATATGGATTTCTGTATAGTGCCCGAATTATGTGGTACTTCAGTAGGTGTGGACTCTAACCATAATAAGAACATAGATACGCTGTGTGAAAGTTCAATTTCAGTGCAAGACTCAAACCTGGATAGCACATGGAGTGAGTTATATAAGTGGCAATATTGGTGTGCTGACAATTGTATATAATATACAATAAAAAATATAATACTCAATTTAGTCTCTCTTGTTTAATTTTCAGTCTATATATACCAGTGTACCAATGAAGAAAGATTTCTCTATATTTAGATGAAAATTGTTTAATTTTATATTGAAGATGCATATTAGCAAATGTAACTTCTTAAAGACAGACTTTTGCTGCTATGAGGATTCAAACTAGACTAAAATTGCACTAGGTTGAATATCTCTCCGATTAAAGAAACAAACACATCTAAGAATTATTCTGCATCACACTCACTATATAATTAAAAAATATCATACCTGAGAGGTCAGTTTTCCATCAATGTAAGGCCTCATAACATTGGTAGCCATGGTACAGATCTCACACATACCATCCTTAGAGTAAAAAAGCAACAACAACAACAAAGAAACAAATGCCAAGAATAGTTTAGATATTAAAATTAATTTATAATATTCAGTCTCACACATGCAATCATTGTTGATGTAAGACAAGAAGGAGATAGATTTCTGTTAGGTGATATAGTAGGTTCGTTTATTTTATGAGTTTTTGTATTCAGTTCAGTTATGACTGAATTCGACTATAGGACTCTCAAACTTCTATGCATAATCTTGGCATAATAGAACAACATAATAAGACAGAAGTGATATTAACCATATGCAGTGAAAATATTTTTGTACTGTATGTATTTGATGGTGATCAATCACCCTAACAAATTTATAAATAGTCACAAAGATGATAAATTTTATGATATCAAACCACCGCAGCACTATCCAACTACTGAGCAATCCCATTAAAAATTAACTAACGTTTCATGATGCTCAACTTGTTCATCAGCTACAACTAAAACACCCACTGACATGTGAATAATTTATCATGAGACTAAGATAGGCTATGAATTTTCCTTTCATTACAATCTTTCACTTGAACAGAAGGAGTTTGTCTGCTTAAATTGTAGAGTAATATGCTTTTGTAGTTTTAATAATTTATGATTTCAGCTCCTCTGCTCTCTAATAGAAAGGATATATCTTGAGCACTATCTCTTATTGAGCATTCTGAATCTGTTTGACAGCATTCAAGAGCTATATCATTATCACATATCTATAACCGAGCACCCTTAATTGGTATCATTCCTGTATACCTATGCAATTTTTACTCACCTGATTGTTTAAGGTTGACTTGCATATTTGCAACATATCACATACTTCACCAGAATCCTATCATTATGTGTGTATGTGTATTCATGTGGCATATGTGGTAAGAATGAAAAAGTAAGAGAGATATTTATATAAGTGTATTCATAGATATATAAGTGGGATGAGCATACTGAGTAAATGTAAGCATATGTAGGGGAAACTACACCTCTTTCAGAGTTGTCCAGCAGGTTTTGATTGTATATCTATGATAACAGTTTTAGAAGAGGGCATATTTTAAAGCTAGTGTCACATTAATTGCCAGGCATGCCTGACCTACATGGTTTACCCTGCTACGAGTAGATGGGTTTGTGCAAGCATAATCATATATGAGAGATCTACTAATTAGATCATTTAGGCAGTATCCAAGGGCTGTTAAATTTTCATCTGGAAACTCAGATAGATTGCATGCCCTCTATGCCTTCAAAATAGAGAACTGGTTTACGTGATAATTGCCAAATATGTATTAGTCGCCCATTCTCCAAATGTACATGCCTAATAGATGACTGGATTGATTTAAAGTACTAATAAAATGTTACTTCTATTTAGACTGGGCAAGAGAGAACTTTTTATGGCTGACAATTGCAAATATTTTCTTGAATGGTTTCTTCCTAGCTTTTGCTACTGTTTAGGGAAGTTCCTCTTTAGTGGAAAGTAGCACATGTGCAGATGTTTACCAGTAATCATCTGAATGCCTTTGATTTGGTTGCATTTGTGGACATATAATGATATAGAACTGTATAACTTTTGTTTGCTCACTTAATTGGACATTTGAATTTTTTCTGAATGTTGCATAAATGTTCACAGAATCATTTGCAGTGAAGTTTAAAATATTGAACTAGCTTTACTAATTTACTGATTCTTGTTTTAATATCCAACCAGTGATTCTTCTTTAGTTACCTATTTTTGTTGTTCATCTTAGGTTAACTAAAACTTTCCTTTTTATGTTAATTTGCTACAAATGGATCTTCATTCGTAATCTTTACCTCACATAAATATATAACATTTGGGAAAAATCTATATATACACCGGCATTACTCAACTAAAGAGTGAGTGAGTATTAGCTATTTAATTTAGTTCAGTTGTCATATTCATTGCTTGTTACATTCGGGAGTTTACTAAGCACTCTACACTACAAAGATAGAGTACTAATGATATTTGCACTCAAAAGTTTACTAGTCTTTACAAACATATATTTAAAGACTTACAATCATGTTCTTCAAGATACCCCACCCTTTTCCAAAGAAAGTTTCCACTTGTTCATAGCAGTTGGAAATAGGCAAAATATTCTTGTCACATATCATCAGTAGGAATTTTTTTACTTCAATTCCTGGCTGCAAAAAATAGACAATTAAACAAGAAGGAAATTACATATACTCCAGGTTTATTATGAAGCATAAGATAATTTAAATTGTCATCGTCAGATATATGATTTGTAGCCATCATTTTACACACTTAATTCAAAATAAAGTATCCATGTTTTATCATTAGAATTCAGATATAATTAGCAAAAGTTTGGTTGGATCAACTAAATTGAGATGAGCCAACAAAACATATGCGTACAGTAAAATAATTACTCAGGAGTTTCCTCTTTCTCAAGAATTAAGGATTTTTATCAGCAGAAGAGCTGGAAAATACCATCATAAGGGTAGCGGTTATTTTCAGCTATGTATTATTTTTTTTCATGTTAGCTCAACCAGTCTAACAAGAGATAAAATCTCTATGAATTCTCAGTTGATGTAATAACATTACAATAACCTTCTGAATAATCAACTTGAAATTGTATTCTCTCGACATTTCAACTAGAGATACTTATTCGTGATGGCTCGAATATCTAGTCGAAACATTGAGAGAATACAATTTCAAGTTGATTATTCGGAAGGTTATTGTAGGAGGTAGAGTGTTCAACTATTTTATAATGACAAAGTAATCTGCTGTGATGCGTAGGCCCAAAAAAATATTCTGGCATGTTGGTTCATTAAACAGCTCAAGTTTTCACTTGTAAGGACCTTATGACAGTCAGATGCATTTAATATGTGGAGTTTATCACATGGTAAAGTGCATTACCCACAATTCTATTCAACTAACTTAAGTTTCTTCAACATATAATTTTTAGAGCTGGTATTGAATTTATCCTTGCACTTGCATTTTTGACTTACCAATGAGAGCGGATATATCCACTCCAAGATTATAATTTGGTAGACACCACAAAAAAGTTTTGATAGAGCTCTAACATTTAAATTTAAGTCAAGCTGTTGTCTAGAAAGGAGGTATTTAATCCTATTTACTAGAATAACATCACACTGTTTCTGACATAGCAAGGTTTATAGTGGCAAGCATTATCATTGAAATGGCGAGTGGAAAGTATCTTCATCTTTGACAAAAAGCAAAACACTTAATGAAGTGAGTAGTTACATAGTATGGCTAGCTCTGGCTGAAGGCAACAAATAATTTCACATGTGTATATGGTGGAGGTTATCTGAGTGAGAACCTTTGCTTGCCATACCTACTAGCTGCTTAGCTAGCTAAGAGTGACTGCTACATTATGGGACTAAATGCTAGTAAGGTAGAATTAAAAAAATTCCAAGCATTTCATACATTTTTAATGTGGCGTGGCTATCATATTGTCAATGCTTACCTGATACAGCCCTCAAGCTATGAATAAAGTAACTAGTTACCTCATCATATACTCAATTAAAGCCAGGCAAAACGTGGATCGCATTATTTTAATTTTTGATATAATGTCAAAAATGTTGACATTATGTAAGCTCAGATCAGTTGAAAGAATATACTATAATAAGACTGATCACTTGAACACAATCACCCGGTTCAAACGAACTTTAAGTAGTTACCATTAACTCAATTGGAAAACATAATGCATTGACAGCACACCTACTTTAGGCTCAAAGTGGTTGACAAAGGCTCTATTTATGCAGCACAATATAAAAAATTATAGGATTGAGGTATTTTGAACAATTGCTCTGTCTGATTACACAAGAGATCTAGGTTGATGCAGATTGAAGTAGGTTGCTAATAATTCAATGGGAACCACAATGATGTCACCACTGTCTTGAGATTTCATTTCTGCAAACATAAGTTTAAGTGGGTTTTGTTTGAGTATGCTTTCCTGATTACAGCTCGAAGACTTTCTGTTGTCATTTGCTCAAAACTATGACCCTCTTGATCTTGAAATTAAGACCTATAGTTAGTATACAAGAGCATCTTAACTCATGCGGCGAAATGTCTATCTGAGGTGTAATTATGTTGTGCACAATTCTTTGTGGCAGCACTTTATTCAAACGTTACACTAATCCCCAAATCCTGTGTGAGTAGTTTGAATTAAGTTTAAAAAAACTCAGGGGGGGGAGAGGGGGGGGGGGGGGGGGGAGCGGGAGGGAACACACTGGAAAAATCACTGGATTATTATCATACTGGCTTGAGGAAAGTTGAAGTACATAAATAATAAAAATAATGTTGTTCTTGCTAGTTTGAGGAAAGTTGAAGTAGATTACCATTAAATCAATGAGGAAATACTGCATCAACACCACAGTTTTTCACCCAGGTAGAAGTAGCTTTAAAAAAATCAGGGAACCATTATTACACATGCTTGACAATGTTTAAAGTAAGTTCAGAAGACACTGGATCAACACAAAACTACATTTAAATAAAACAGCTCTGGATGTGGTTAATAGTGTAAATTCAAGATCAAGCCTAGTCAAAACCTTATTAGGTCATAGTTGGTATTACAGCACCTTGACTATTGATTAACATGGTATGCTTGCACAGGTATTGAGTTGTCTATGCCATGCACATGGACAGTCATGGGTCCTTTTTTAGTACTGTTTCAGTGTCCTGGAATTGGGTGTACTAATCACTCATTAAGTTCTTATTGCCACTGGCATTGGACAATGGGTTAATAAAGATCAGAGGTTTTAAAAGTAGTCTTGCACATCAATCAGGTTAGGGGACATCAGCATTAAAACACTCTTTAACAATATCACACTTTAAATAAACATTCTCCAAAATAAATGGCACTAAATTAGTTTCTTATTAAAATACCTTTTGGGCACTATAACGCTTTAAAATTTGTGCAGCCATTGCACAGACTCCACATGTATTTTCTTCTGTCATATTCTGTAGAATAAAAATGTTAACCACAAAATCATCATTGAATATACAGCAGAATAATAATTTGCAATTAGCAGGTATACGTAATCCCATTACGTGGTGTATTGTAGACAAATTCATTCATGAACAACAACATTAATTCAAATCAACTCATGTTTGATGTATTCCCATTAGTATTTCAATAAAAAACCCAATAACAAATTAAACAATAATACGATTAATTAAGAAATTAATTCAATCATATTTAGCGCAACACGAAAAGAAATTAAGTAGTTGACTTCAAAATGAAGGGAATTCCTTCTACAATTACTTTTCAAACGAAACTCACTATTATAGCTTTAAAATTGAAGTGTAAGTTTTCAGTTTTATTCTTATAGACATGCATGATAATGAGAGTGTTCCATCATTCCTGGAGCAGCATGGTGGACATAAATCTTAAGTTTAACTCTACGAATATAAATTTCTCTTTAGCTCTGTTATGCCTTATTAGTTAATTGTGTTTTGATGACATCATATTTTTTATGGTGTATTTGCAATAATTGAATCATGCTATATGCTCCAACTTGCCAAAGCATAATTTAGCTGGTAAGTTACGACGAATTATGGCAACAAAGCACATAGAATAACTAACATCTTAGTATGTAAAACATGCAGGTCATCTTTTATCCCGGAAAACAGAATCATTTCTTGAGCCAAAATCTGGAGATTACCCATCTATCAATTAGACAGCAGGTTTTAGCAATTGTTGCAGGGCATATTAATTAGGGTGTCAGTGGGACCAATTTTTTAACACACCTCCATTTTTGCATAGTAAAATGCAGCATGAACACAAATTATTTTACACCCATGCTATTGAGTAGCCAGCTCTCAAAGCAAAGATACACTTATATATTGGTTGTAGTGTGTGCCACCAATAGTCACTGTTTCTTTCAATAATATATGAACATTACTTCTTAGTTATAAAAAATGCAAAGAGTGCTATTAGTTTCTATCACAAAAATTAAACTAATCATCCATTTATGCAACACTTGAAAATAAACTTACAAATCGTCGTTTTGAGAGCACTCCATCAAAAAACAGATCTTTAGCTATGCTGTTGCAGCGAGAAACGAAAACACAAGGAGCATATGAGCATATGGATTCAGACAGCTTTTTTAAGCTATACTTGGAGATGGCCTGCAGGAAAAACATAATGTCATACTTAGAATACAATGCTTACAGATATACATATAACCCACACACTCTTTCCTTTCTCAATCACCCTCTTACTGTTCCAAAGCTTGAAATATGCAAATTATATTATAACTTATCTTGTTAAATTAAAGATTACTGATTGAAAGAACATTAGTTGAATATTAAAATGCTGAATGTATTTATAAGGAGTAGAAATTTTAAAAGCATGAAAGGAATATATTTACAATTGTTCTAATAGTTCCGACCTTCATCTCTGGTCTTACCCTTTCATAGGTTGCTATCAAAGTTTTATTTCATGTACCGCATTAAAACGTTATTTGTAAGTGGCCATTCCATAACCAAGTCTATTGTTATAGTTGGCTTCATTCAATTGTTCGAAAAGTTAAACATCAACTGTTAAAGAAGTTTATGCTTTTATCTATTGTAGGTACACATCATCTACTTTCTTAGATTGCAACATCAATTACCAAAAGATGTAGCCGATGTGTAGAAATAGTAAATGTAATATAGATATAGATTTCTGTGTCTATATTATGTGTACCTAGAATAAATTATAAAATGCTGAATGTATTTATAAGGAGTAGAAATTTTAAAAGCATGAAAGGAATATATTTTACAATTGTTCTAATAGTTCCGACTTTCATCTCTGGTCTTACCCTTTCATAGGTTGCTATCAAAGTTTTATTTCATGTACCGCATTAAAACATTATTTATAAGTGGCCATTCCATAACCAAGTCTATTGTTAGAGATGGCTTCATTCAATTGTTCGAAAAGTTAAACATCAACTGTTAAAGAAGGTTATGCTTTTATCTATTGTAGGTACACATCATCTACTTTCTTAGATTGCAACATCAATCACAAAAAGTTGTAGCCGATGTGTAGAAATAGTAAATATAATATAGATATAGATTTCTGTGTCTATATTATGTGTACCTAGAATAAATTATAAAATGCTGAATGTATTTATAAGGAGTAGAAATTTTAAAAACATGAAAGGACAATTGTTCTAATAGTTCCGACCTTCATCTCTCTGGTCTTACCCTTTCATAGGTTGCTATTATTATATCAAAGTTTTATTTCATGTACCACATTAAAAACATTATTTATAAGTGGCCATTCCATAACCAAGTCTATTGTTATAGATGGCTTCATTCAATTGCTCGAAAAGTTAAACATCAACTGTTAAAGAAGGTTATGCTTTTATCTATTGTAGGTACACATCATCTACTTTCTTATCTTTACAGATTGCAACATCAATCACAAAAAGATGTAGCTGATGTGTAGAAATAATAAAGGTAATATAGATATAGATTTCTGTGTCTACATTATGTGTACCTAGAATGAATTATAAAATGCTGAATGTATTTATAAGGAGTAGAAATTTTAAAAGCATGAAAGGAATATATTTACAATTGTTCTAATAGTTTCGACCTTCATCTCTGGTCTTACCCTTTCATAGGTTGCTATCAAAGTTTTATTTCATGTACCACATTAAAACATTATTTATAAGTGGCCATTCCATAACCAAGTCTATTGTTATAGATGGCTTCATTCAATTGTTCCAAAAGTTTAACATCAACTGTTATGCTTTTATCTATTGTAGGTACACAATATCTACTTTCTTATCTTTACAGATTGCAACATCAATCACCAAAAGATGTAGCCGATGTGTAGAAATAGTAAATGTAATATAGATATAGATTTCTGTGTCTATATTATGTGTACCTAGAATAAATTATGAGTGTTCAAATATCTAAGCTGAGAAGTTGCACAAAAATAATTCTGTCTGATTTGTGCAATGGAAGGAAAAATGACTTTTGAGAATGAGGCAATCATAATTACCAATTAACTCGTTGAATGTGGAGCTCTAATCAATAATTTCTATCATTACAAAGTACCTGTAAAACAGAAATCACTTGTACAAAAGCAATGAAATCTGTCGAGATTTCCATTAATGATTTACACTAAGAATATGAAAGAAAGTTTGAGAAGCTCTCCTAGTTAAGTAAGCATTATGGTTAGTTTATGAAGCTTTTGCCAGTTGGCTTGCAACTATAACTACCTAGGCCTAACTTTATATTGTGTTAGTCACCCATGAAAGTACCCTTTCGTGTATTTAGATATATCTTACTCTGTAGCTGGATGCCTGTGCTAAGACAAGAATAAACCAAATAACACCAGTGGTTCAGTTATCTATTCTAATGACTGGAATAAGCTTGGTCCAAAAAATCAGTGATATGATAATAACAAAATTAAGAACTGAAAATTAATTATAAACCAAATAACACCAGTAGTTCAGTTATCTATTCTAATGACTGGAATAAGCTTGGTCCAAAAAATCAGTGATATGATAATAACAAAATTAAGAACTGAAAATTAATTAACTTGTAGACGAGAACTATCAAACTTCATTCGACACCTTTTTTGGCTTGCATCTTTAAAACAGAGCTAATATAAAGAGGCAGCACCAAAATTCGGTAGTCAGTAAATCTGCAAACACATACCTAGTCTAAACTATATAATTTTATAGATCGAAACAATCTCCGATGGTGTTTGCCCTCATATAAAGTTCACTAAGATAGGATACCTGATTTTTAATTTGCAATATTCATTCAAGTAAACACATTAATTCTTGACATTCCACTTACCTTTCTTAATACATCCTCTAAAACAATACCAGAAGTAGCTGTAAGAACTGCATTCCAGAACAATGGCTCATCAAAAGCCCGGCTTTCCATGTCTGTGCCGTCCATGTTCAAACACATTTGCTTCATTTGAACTTGTGAGTCCTTTTGAATGATGGCACCATTGTCCTCACCATCAACCTGTTACAGAATAATGCAAAAGATAATAATTTGTACAGAACATGTGCACACATATATTAGTAATTTTTTCCCTTTACTTGATCATATTGAGAAGGATGCTTATAATAATTTAAAAAATTCACAAAGTCATCAAATACTTGGTTTCCCATAGTTTAAAATGCAAACTCTATGTTGGTAGGTAGCTATACATAGATAAAGTTAACAGAAGCCCAAATAGTGTTTTTGCAGTCTTTGGAAGTCTGAGTACTCTACATGTTCTGTGCAAGGACAAGTGGTTTTTAAACAAATATTTTGTAGAGGAGGTTGTTTTGTTCTCAATGAACTCTCAATTGACATAAAAATTACAATGATATTCTCATTGAAATTTACTCTCCCGACATTTTGACTAGAAGCTCTAGCCTTCATGAGGTAGCCGAAATGTCTATAGAGTAAATTTCAAGACAATTATTGTATTGTGTGAATGTAATGTACTTTTATAGGAAACTTTAGAATATCACAATTTTATATCTATCCACATTATAGCAGCTAGAAACCATAAGATGGTTGACTATATTTACATAAAGAAGGAGCCTTATCTAAATTTAGCATGGCTTAATGACATTCACATGATGTTAAAAATAAGCACAGATGTTTGATGGGTGCAGATGTTTGATTGGTGTTGTAATTAACCTTATAAAGAAGCCAATAACAATCTCCTATTTGTGTGCAATATAATATAGAATCATGAAATTTCCACTCGTTACCTCATTGCAATCATATGATGTTGAAAAAATCACTTATAACATCTTAATGGAATTTCAGCCCCCACATAGCTGATAAGTCATTTGTTCATCTATATATCCAGCTTCCTAGATAGCTAGACAATTTCATAGTCAGATGTTTTCTGCAAAACCTAATGCCTGCAGCTCAATATGACTTTGGCAGATATAAGCGAAAAATAGTATTTCTTACCAATGAACTTTCAGTTGACATAATAGCATGGGGGGACGTGTGGTTACAATTTTAAAGCTCCGTAGATTCTGCAAACTTTATGGTATGGACTTGATATATAGCTCAAAAGATAGGTCGCTCTCTTTTGATACTAAAATAATTATGTTTCATAAGTATAACTATAGGCAAGTTACTAGACCCTAAAGTGGAGGGACCTCAAAACCTTCACCCCGCGTCCAAAATAACGCTAAGTGCAAAAAAATTGAAAATGGTATATAGAGTGGCCTCTAGCACAGGCAACGACCTTTTTGATTAGGCATTAAAAATTTATTACCTGGTCAAGCACGTGGGTGCAAAATTGAAGGCGTTGATTTTCAACGCCCTCAATTTTCCACCCGCGCGCTTGACCAGGTAATAATTTTTTTACGCTTATTGAAAAAGGTGATTGTATGCTCTAGGGCTTCCTCTAGCCACTCGTACCATTAAAAAAAAATTGCACTTAGCAATCTGGAGTTATTTTGGACGCCGATTGTGGGGTGCAGGGTTTTGAGGTACCTCCACTTTAGGGTCTAGTAACTTGGTTATACGTATGAAACATATTTTAGTATCAAAAGAGAGCACACAGAGAGACCTATCTTTTGAGACATATATCAAGTCCATACCATGAAGTTTGCAGAATCTACGGAGCTCTAAAGTTGTAACCACAAGTTAAAAAAAGAAATTAAAAAATACAATGGCCCCCCCCCCCCCCCTTATTAAAATCACCTTCTAATCAATTTTTATTCAGTCGACGTTTGGACTAGATGCTCTAGTCTTCCTGCCTACAGCATCTAATTGAAACATCGGGTGAATAAAAATTGAAGTTGATTATTGAGAAGGTGATTTTAATAGCATTTCTTTTTTACACAGTTCCTATAATAATAATTATACTGACCTTCCATGCATGACCTTGGCAATGTTTTGTTTGATTACATTTCTCAGCAATTGTTACACTGGAACACCAGTAGTTGGGCCCCTCACTGCATTTGTTGTCTGCTTCTACATCCACAGCTGTAAATAGTCAGAAATAAAAGATAAACGAACTAGACGCAACATTGTCAAGCAGCTACTGTTTTAAGTAATCTTTTACCGAATATCAGAAGTGTAGCGAACAGCAGGAGCTTCATGATGTTTTCTAGCGCCACTTAGAAGAATTCCAAGACTTCAAGATAAATATATCTCTTCCAGATAGCTTGTAACACCCTTTCCCAGATATTTGAATGTGCGTAGCTTTCTGTGTGCTTTTATGCGCACTTGATTTTGTGCGCATCGACCAAACCCACTTCACTTCCCGTGCCTGTCACAGGTCTGACGTCGCGTCAAAAAAGCACTATAGTAAGCGCCACATGGAGCAGTTTCGAATAGTATTTAGCTATTAGGGTTTCACTCTTCTGGGTTAGCTAATATCCAGGAAATATATGAAATTTCAAAAGGATCAGCCAAAAAATAGTCAAGAGGCTTGTATTGGATTTTATTTTCAGGAGTAAGCTAAATAGACAAGTGTACGTTTAAATTATGTGATAAAGCCAATGTTATTGAATTTGCTTGCTATAGAGACAATTGGAATAAGAGTAACTGATGCATGATACAATTGCCTACCACAAAATTATTGACCAAATCATGCAAAGTTATATATCACACATCCCTACATCCCATGCTAACATTAATGACAAAACTAACGTTTTTCAACATGGACCTCTCCTTGTGTGATCTCAGAAGATGCACAAGGAAGAAGGAGCTGTAAAGACTATATTCTGCATCAAATAAAATCTCAAGAAGAATTTGGTGCGATATATTAACCAGCCTTAAGTCCTGTAAGTGAGATATAATTAAAATCTATACAGCTATTTTATATTTTTCTCAACTGTCAACTTTTCTCCAAATAATTCCTGATGAGAGCTTGAGCACCAGGTCAAAATGTCGATAGCAATAATTTTACATGAGAAAAATTGTAAAATTATGACAACTGATTGATTTTATAAGCACGAATATGGAATAACAATGGATGTCAAAGAAACGATATTCAACAATCAGTTTATTTCTTATCCTTGATTCTCCTCATAAAATGGCGAGATGACTTGCTGTTTCATCTTTTGCTCCCCATGCCATTAGTATATATTGAAATGCACAATTATGGAAATTTCATGTTTCTATAATACAATATACTAGTAGCTATATTACCTGAATCTCTACAATACATTCACTGTCAATATACAGTGACTGTCATTGTTAGTTGCCTCAACAATATCAATTGCTACTTTTATGGCTCCTGTCTGGGGTAAACATATCCACTTGTTCTTTAGCCACTTTATTGTATTCACTATATATGAACTGGCCACAATATTGCTTTTTTTTAAAGAGAGCATGCAAATGCTTGTAAAATTGCACACCCTCTAAACCACTAGAGTTAAAGGTAATATTTCTGTGATTGCTCAATCATTAGTAGTATTTTTCATGCATTTTTAATGTTAAGTGTACTTGCCTTAGACTCTACCACAGTATTATTATTATTTTTAATCAATAAAAGATTAAAAAAATTATATATATGGAGCAGTCTATTCATACAAGTTTGAGCCAAACACTTTTTGGGGATAAAACCTTAGAAAAAAATCAAAGAATACTTTTACTAGGTGGTAATGCTTGAAAACATTTATTTGTTTGTAATACATGTGTAAAATGTCAAAGGGAAACAGGTACAAGGTACATGTTCTTGTAACATTCCTGTTAAACATATTCTCATAAATCTTATTATACATAATTTTATTAATCTATTAATGAGCTAACTATCTCTGTATAATAATTATAAAGGAATTCACTAATCTATGGTAACACTCCATTTTATTAGGTTGCAAGTAGCTATGAAGCAGAACGTAATAGTGGATCACTAGATCTTCATCAGCTGATATTAATACTAACTTACTATTTGTCATCTAATAGTTTAGCTTTGTTCATTGTGAAGGGATCATTGTCAGTTACTCCATACTTTTATGCAGTTTGGCCATTTAATTGCATGTCAAAACTTTACGTTGTATAGGTTTGGTAGCTGACCAAATTCTCACAAGCCGTCATCTTCACATGCAAATCAATTAATCTCAATCTTTCTACCCACAGAATATACAACTGTATAATATTATTGTATAACATGATTTAAATTAATAGAACTTGCTTTGCGTCAGCATTTTGAAATGAATTTTCTTCCTTTTTTAAAATGTGGATCATTTATAAGAGTAGATTATATGGAGTTCTTCTTCGATATTCATGATTGTAGTATTTAGTATTGATTGCATAGAATGTTGCTCTGTCATAAGTACCAATTTATGTTGTAACTTATTTTACTGTCTTTGAGTTGCATATGAAATTAAACATTCTGTGGTCTTTTTGTGACTGACCGAATTAAATGTGTTAAGGAGATGTGAGTCAAAACTTTGAAAATGGTGTTATAAATCCAAATGATATGGAGTGAAGTAGATTTGTGGAAGCAAGACAGTTTGATAAGTCTCTTTTTTGCAGAAGATGAATTCCTTCTTTTTTTATATAGAAAGATATATATATATACATTTATATACATATTGAGGGAAAGCACATGATACTTTACAAAATATCTTTGGTCTTCCAGAACCTTCGGGCAATGTTTCTGCTTCTATATACAAGGTTGGGGGTAGGAGCTCATGCATTCATAACAGCATGGAGAAGAATATCTCCATTTCACTTGGTCAGCTATACTTTATTGGTAGTGTAGAATTCCTCCTGTTCTCTGTTCTCATTACGTTGACTGATTGCTGCCAATAAACCAAAAGCTTTTCACATTTCAGCAATGTATGAGTCTGAAAGGAGAGTAGAATATAGGGACTGTAGTTCTAGTACCAGACAAATTACGATAAGGGCATACATACAATAATACTCCTTTTACTTCATCACAAGCTGTGCCAGAACCTTAGGTTCACTACAACCAGTTCAGTGATTAACTGAACTAGTGGAAAGGTGGGCTATCAAACTATTTCAAGGAAATGAGAGTTCTACGGCAGATTTCCATGCAGTGGGAAAATTTCAACTAATACAGTGTATGATTAAGTATTTTTCCATTCTTCAACTTTATCATATAAAATGTAGCCAGTGTAATGTGGCTTGGTCATCTCTGCATCCGAGCAAGTCCCATCGCTCTTGAATCGTCAGCGAATCCAGTTAGTTCCTACCTAATAGACTGACTGCATTTTCCAATCATTAAACTTTGCCAAAATATATTTTGTTATAATTATCTATACTCTTTAAAAATGTGGTTACAAGTTACAATAAGAGTATATGACATCTCCAATCAGACTTATAAAAAGTCTTTTCTCTGCCTTCTCCATATCCTCCCACTATATCTAAGGCCAATCGGCATGTTGAGTTCTTCTGATCCTTCAACAAACAGTCAACCTCCACAGCATTCTTCTTGATCCAGCTTTTCATGCAAAAATGGAAATTTTCCCATCTTGAAAGTTCAACTGCTGCTTCTAGACCTGCAAAAACCTTTCCCATGGGATTTATAATGGTGATCTCTTCCTCAGTGGATAATATGATTCTAGATGTCAGTATGGTTTGATTTTGGTTCCATTCCTTCTTGTCAGATGTCAGTGCATGAGATACCGAGAAGATACTTCAAATTAAGGCTAAGCCCTCAAGGGACATTCTTCCATGGACACTAACACTTATATCAAGGTGAGTAATTCCACTTGTGCTTCTTGTAACTACAACTGCAGTTGAAACAATTCCAAAAGTCACAATGAAGGAGATTGTATTTATGTTGACCTCTATAGTTCCTTGTTGTTTCGATGGCTGCTTGTGGGAGAGAGCCGTTTGAATTGACACATCAGCAACATCATATAAAACTGCATCCCAAACAGACCCTCCAGATACCTACTGGCAGCCAAACTTAAATAACATTTTACCCTCCTGTCCACTGCATGAAGTAGATCTCAAAGGTGAGGATATACTCTCAATAATGAACTCTCAGTTGACATAATAACATTAAAATCACATTCTCAATAATCAACTCAAATTGTATTCACTTGATGTTTCGACTAGATGCTCTAGCCTTCATCAGGAAAGATATCATCAATCATTGTGGCAACTGCAAGAAAATGTGGTTTTACTGATTGATACAGAATATAGAAGATGGTGATACAGAAAGTTTATATACCCACATAGGGAAGATCATAGTTGGAAACCTCCTGTATAATTTTCTCTAGGTCATAGTTAAAATTAAGGGAACCCTCTGGGATATGTGCAGGTTTGCTATCTATTATATTTACTGAAAGCAAAGAGCAAGGGAAAAAAAAAATCAAATATGACAATTAAAGGTAAGAAGAATGCAACTGGAAGCAATCCACTCCAGAGATCATGGATAGTTTTGTAGGTATTATAATCCATGGTTAATTCAAGTAATCTTCTGTCAATGCAAGAGAAAGGGCTAAGAAAACACTTAGTATGACTAAAACAATGGGTAAAAACTAGCAGCCAATGACAAAGTGTAGATCAGCACTCTTTTGACATTCCAGAAGTTTGGGATAAAAAAAAACTGGCAGAATCTCAATATTTCATCAGTTGCTCTGATATGGGCCAGTTGTATTCTATATAGCTCAAACTGTTGCTTTTTCTAAAGCAAGTACATTGGATATCACCTCAGCGGCCACTTATCACTGGTTTATACAACAATGAAATATATGGAGATCTACTGATGAAATTAAAACTCTCACCAAAAGTAGATCACCAACCTAGAAATTTACTTGGATAAGTTATTTTGGTGCCACTCTCAGAATACAGCCAGACATTATAAGTGTTGCATCTGTCAAAGGACAGATTTATTGGATTCTATAGAATCCAATAAATTTGTATTAATGTACTATAACATCTCTCATCCCATTGTCTAGCCATCTTTGAAGAGTAGATCATAAAATAGTCGAAATTCATGCCATGTGAAAGATACAAGACCGATTTTGAGCAATTTCTCATGCACTGAAAACAATGTGAGCATTCTGAAATTACTGCCATGTGGTGCACCACAAGCAACCCCTCTAAAAGTTGCCTATGCATGTCCTTTTGGCTTTCCTCGCAATGGATGTTCTTTTATCCATTAATAATACAACCTGCATGTATTTTACAATGTTTATCTATGGATCCACCTCTGCATCAACAACCCCCCAACCCAGGTTTGTATTGAAATTCCAAACAAGGTTGACCTGCAGGATATTTTGTTTTTACATGTTCTGCAATTATGTTAAGTTAAGATATGCCAATGTAGCAAGAAGGCAGTATTTCCATTAGGTAAATGGTCCAACAAGGTATAACTGCTGAAACAAAGTCTATCAATGTGGAACCACTATCTTGCCAACATCTGCTGCCAGCCAAAATCAGGATCCAAGTTCAATGGTGAAATATTCCTTAGAGTGTATAGATTGGTTGTGGAAAGGTGGACATGCACAGGGACTAAGGGAACAATTAGTGCTTTCCAATTTGACTTCTCTTGCAGCGAACATTCATTACTGCAGTTCCTCATTACAGATTTACTTAAAATTTGGTTCTTATAGATGTCCTCTACCATCAGGGGGGTGGGGGGGGGGTGGGAAAATTGGTTACCATAGCAACGTAACTAATAAAAAATGGCCGTCTTTGTCAACATCAGTGCAAAATCACCAAAATATATATTATAATTCAGTAGTATATAGTGCTACTGACCATTTCAATAGGATAAATATGATCACCTAATAGTGTCAATGAAATTTGTAAGACACTTTTTTTTTCTTCGCTCCACCAAATTTTTACAATTTTTCACCCCTCAAATACCTATTACGGATTATGACATAAAAGAAAAAAATCACTAAAATCACTAATAAAATTAATAGAGACAAACAATTGACTAAAAAGTATACAGAAGTTATTACATAAACTGTTCACAGGTATATTATTATACATGTAGTAAACTTCATGTATTGTCTTCAAAAAAAATCCTGCTGTGTGATTTATATTTTTGTACTGCCAGTTCAACCATTTTTCCAGCAGTGTGTCCTTCCCTATAAGCCGTCTCAAAATGACGTGTCTTACGAAAGTATTTTCGTATGTTATCCACAGTCACAGAGTCAAGAGCTGCTGGAATGATGTTCCTAAGCCCTGTTAAGGTGAAGTTCGTGTACATCCGCTTGTAATGCTTGGCTTGGCCCCAAACTCACTCACTGGGGTTCATCTCACAATGGAATTTGGAATAAAGTGAATATGATGACCTCCACCAACGAGAAAGTTCCTAATAATCGTCTTCTCTGTCTTGAAGTCTTTGTGGTTCGACAAAATTTTCCTCATGTCGGGACCTAACAATGTTTGAGTATTGATCCCACATTCCTCCAAGTCCTGTTCCATCCAAGGAATTCCGTTGGCATTGACCATCTTCTGAATACCACCAGCCCACACAGTATCCCTCATAACAGCCTGGTTTAACATTCATATTGTTAACATTAAGAGCGTCTGGTGCTAAGGCTTTGTGGCAAACTGCTCTGATCAAAGAGCCACACAATTGTGTACATTGCAGGAGGATATTTCTGCTCAGCTATTTTTGCAGCTCTGTTAATCTGTGACATAAACTTTTCAGCAGTCCAATATCCAGCCCTCGCTGCACCATACTTGAAAAGTTCTCTTGCCTCCTCCGGAAAAAACCGATCAAATGTTCTCGCAACTGTGAGTGAGAAATGCAGGTAACTGTCAATAAAATCACTAACCATTATGCCACCGCCTTTCGTTTTAGGGAGTATTGCTGGCTTATCGGCAGAACCTGTCTGTCCTTCATTCACATTGAAGATGGACTCGTCATGATAAATCATGACGAGTTTCTTGTCATCCTTCTCTGATGGTGTTGATGGAGCTGGAGGATCTTCATCACTACAGAGTGGTCTGGGCTGGTGGTTATTCCTGTATTCTTCTAGTTCTTTCAAATACTCCCCACGGTACTTCACCACATCTTCACGCTCATGACCATCAATGTAGATCCCTTTAATACTCCCCATGGTACTTCACCACATCTTTGGTACTTCACCACATCTTCACACTCATGTGACATAGGCTTAAAGCCGAAACGATGCAACCAGCGCAAAGCAGTACGAAGTGAGATGGAGCAAAGGAAATGCGGTGGCAAGTGATGGCCAGGAAGAGGGGTCGAATTGATGTGCTCACAGAAGTCTAGTGCAGTCATGTTTGGTTGTCCCTACTTGAATGCATTCTCCCGGACCCACTCAGTTGCACTCCTTCTCAAGTCTTCATCACTCAATACCAGAAGACGCTCTTGCTTCCCTTGCCGACTCTCCTTCATCTTGAAATTGTTATCGAAGAATTTCTTCTGATAACTTCTGACACTCCTGTCACTAAACCCTAAAATATCACATCAAAACATGAATTAAAAAGGAGGCAGGGATTATGGCCATCTCCCAACACTACATTAAGCAATATATTATAAATTATAACCAGAGTGACAAACTGACCTGTAATACTTGCCGACTCCTGTGCAGCATCCATCTTGCTGATCTTCTGTCGGGTCTTGAAGCTTTCATAGAGCAGTACAGACAGCATTTTACGCTGCTCTCGAGTTAGAGTCAGCATAAAATCATCTAAAGCATCTTGACGATCAGAGTATTCATCATCTTGTTTACCTCCATCAGGATCCTCCTCCAGGTCTATCTCTTCATGCTATTCATCAACCTCCTACACTCCCACAACTCTGGTTGAAGCTACTGCTTGACTTACAGGCGTAGGCACTTCAGGATCTACCATTGAAGACTCTGTAAGTTGCTCCGTTAGGACGTTGCTGTAGCTATTGTCATCTAGCTTTTCCTGTTGTTTCATGCGCTTGGCTTTTCTCATTACTTCAGCTTTAGGTTTCCAAAGAAATGGATTCTTTTACGCAAACTAAAATATAAGTCACGGTGATCAAGTGTGCCGTAGAACGCATATTTTTTCCTCCATTTTGCCATAGAGAGCACGTAAAAACACGTAGTTTGGCATAACATTTTTGAAAATTTACTTGATAATAAGATAGTTTAAAAATTGGAAAGTTATCATGGCAGGCACTTTATAGAATAATAAAGTAGCTGAATCTTGACTATATACCTGTAAATTACAACTCGTGCAAAATCGATGCTCTCAGATTAATTCTGAGACATTTTGAGGGTACTTTCCTATAGTTAAAGTACCAGCACATGGAAAGAACATTCTAGATTATGACACAATTGCATCTTGCCACAGAATAGTTTTGTGGCAAGATGCAATTGTGTCATAATCTAGAATGTTCTGTCCATGTGCTATTATTCTGTGGTTAGCTTTCCTAATTGTAGTGTAGATTAAATCTACACTACAATTAGGAAAGCTAATTGTAGATTTTCTAATTCCATGTGCTATTATTTTGTGGTTAGCTTTCCTAATTGTAGTGTCGATTAAATCTACACTACAATTAGGAAAGCTAACCACAGAATAATAGCATATGGACAGAACATTGTAGATTAACACATGATTGAACTGTGACACAGAATATTTCACAATTTTGTATATAAAGAGCAAATGCTTCAGCTAGTAGCATTCTGCAACTAAATACGACCCAGAGAAATACAAACCTACACAAATGGACCTTAGGAACTTTTTTATCAGAAAGCGAGTGCCTGCTGGGTCTAGTAGAGATTCTGAGGACGATAAAGATGTAGTCCCAACTATGTCGACTAGTGATGCCTTGACTTCCACCAATTCCGAAGCATCAGTAGGTAGATCAGTGTGTTCCAAAGCGCAGAAGGCTCAGCTACAAGAAGGAGTGGGAGCAAAAATATCCTAGGGTGTACTGCGATGATCCTAAGCAGGTCATGTTCTGCAAGCTCTGCCAGAAGCGAGGAAATGCACCTTCTACAGCCAGGGGTGCATGGACTACTCGGGGAATTCAGGATTGGAATCAGGCTACTGAACAACTCAAGGCACAGAGATGCTGTTCTCCATGCTCGAATGGCAGAACAAGGAAAGGAGCAGAGTGTCCTACAACTGCAATGTTCAGCAGCTGCTAAGGAGGCTGAAGAAAGGAGAGCAAAGAACAGAAACATAGTGCTTAAGCTTTTGAGATCGATATATTTTCTTGCCAAAAATCGCCTGCCCCTCCCTTACAACCAGATTCGATCCCCTGGTCCAGTTGCAAATTGCAAGTGGAGATGAACTTCTCCAGCAACATGTCAAGGCCTACAAAATGCTCAGTACACATCCAAATTTTTGCTGTGATGCTATTAGAGGCCATCAATAGCTGGCTAGATAGGAAGCTAATTGAGAGCTTAAAATAAAGCCCATACTTTTCTGTGTTAGCTGATGAGTGTGTAGATAGTACTACAGAAAAGCTGTCCATCTGTTGTCGGTGGATTGTAAATGGAAAATCAGAGGAGCACTTCCTTACAGTGTTCAACATATGTGCCCAAGATGCTGCTACCATTTCAGATGCAATCAGCTCCTTCCTTGAGTCGAGGAACCTGGCTATCGTAAACTAATAGGCCAAGGTTGCCGGAGAATGCAATGGAGTTCAAAAAAGGATGCGAACTCTAGCTGCACATTCCTTTTACATCCACTGTGCCTGCTTTAGGCTTCAACTAGCAACCATGCAAGCTGCTAACAGTTTCCAGAGATGAAGAAAATGTTTGGAACTATGGAAAATATATGGAAGCTCTTCTTCTACTCACCCAAGAAAGAAGAATATCTCAAAGCAAATATATGGAAGCTCTTCTTCTACTCACCCAAGAAAGCAGAATCTCTCAAAGCAGTCGAGTCTGTCCTCAAGCTACCTGAGCATAAGATTGTGAAGCCTAGTGATACCAGATAGCTCTCAAAATGAACGCTGTGTGTACGGTCTATTTACCGAGAGCTTCCTGTCCTTATCGTCACCCTACAACAGCTGTATGAGAAATCAGGTGATATCGAAGCATACGATATTGGTGCTCTCCTTGCTACGTACACTGGAGTTGCTAGTATATCGTGTTTCTGTCAGAAGTTCTGGATATCCTGGCAAGGATGGGTGTTTCGATGCAAAGATAGCTACTCGATTTGAGCAGGTTACCGGTACTTCTGAAAATCACGATGGATCAACGTGAGCATCTAAAGGACGAAAGAGGTGAGTGGTTGGGTTCAGTCGAGTCTGAAATATCTCTGTTGAAGGAAAAACACAATATAACACTCGGCACACATGGATCTGCAGAAGCCGTAGGTCTTCTATCACAACCACAGTCGAGTATCGAACTCTAGTTGCAATTCCATACGTCGATTCCCATCTTCTAAATATTAAGACTCGATTTACTAATAAAGCCGTGAAGATTGTTACTGCCATGTCCATATTCAGTCCCTCCCTACTACCCGCTGAAGCATCCTTACCATCATACGGCAGTGAGGAAATCAAGATTCTTGCCAAATTCTATGGAAAAGAAGCAGAGGTTGAGTATGCAGGGATAACTTACACCTCACCTCCATTGCCTTGATGGCAATGAGCAGAGTGGAAGATATTTAGATGGGCTTTGCTAGTCGAGAAAAAGGCAATAATGGAACGTAAAGAAGAGTCGGCATCTCCTAGCATGCAAGAAATCGTGGATGTGATAAACAAGTCACATACGTACGGAGGATTTTTCACTGAAGCTATTGAACATTACAATGGCACTTCCTGTTGGCACAGCAACAGAGCGTTCCTTTAGTCAAATAAAGTTGATTAAAACTTGCCTACGCAGTCGTCTATCTGACTCGAACCTATAACATTAATTTTAATGAGAAGTAGTCTAGACGGTCCTCCATTGACTGATGGGGACTTTAATGCAATTCTTGAAATTTTTAATCAGAAAAATAGACACATTTTACTTTAATTTAGTACTACTGAACTCACTGTATTGTAATTTTCACCATACATTATTGTATATCTTCGCTTATATTATATTAATTTTGTTAATAAATTGTTCATGCATAATTATTATAATTTTATTACTGTTAATCATGCTATTGCTTCTACGTTCCCTTCCCTGTACTGCTCTTCTTTCCCGTTACTGTAATGTATTACATAAGAAATTTCATTAATATAAATTTTTATTGTAAAAATTCTTGGGGGTGGGAGTGGGGAGAAATAGGTTTTTTTGGGGGGATACCCCAGGGCTCCCCCCCTGTATGAAACCCTGAAAACTATAAAGGAAATCCACTCAAGTTAAAGTATAATTATGGTCTAGTCTCTTTGCTAGATAATTTATGCTTGTTTTGCATTGTTTTGAAATATTTGGGGAAAGTTGTAGAAGATGTGTGGAACTTATTGTATGATAGCATCTAGTCTATGGTATCAATAGCTACCAAAAATGGTTACATTTTAATTGTCTACGTACTATATTTTGGAAGGTGATACTTAAAGATAAGTTCATATTATCATTGTTAACGAGTTCTGTTTACTGTTTTATCGAATGCTATAACTTTACCAAAGCAATCTTGAACTTTGATCTTGATATCAGTCAGCAGCAACAACATTTTTATTTGGAGTATATTTAACTCTCTTAACAGAATTGTTTAATATATATTATATATAGTCAGTTCTCATACATTATGAATAAATACTATAGGAAGCTTGATACACAAAAAGTTTGCATATCTATAATTTTTCATTTGTTGCCTTGCTCTGTTGGTGGCTGTAAGATTAGACAAATAATAAATTATTTATCTACAATCACTCTTAAAAGCCATGCCTACACACATGGACCTCATCTTGAAAATGCTATACTAGATGGGCCAATTTACGAAAATAACTACCTCACCACAAAATGAAAATTTTCAAATGATTCTTGGCTTGCTAAATATACATCTAGTTGATTCTGACCACGAGAACCAGGCCATTTTCAAGATGGTGTCCAAGATGGCTTAAAATAGCTATATATATATCTCAATTACTATTCAACATAGAAAGAGTTAGTTTTGATATCTAATCTTGGGTTTTAGGGTTCAGGGAAACCAGTAAAATTAATCAATTTATTATTCTCCAATTGACATAATAACATTAAAATCACCTTCAATAATCAACTTCAATTTTTATTCACTCTAAGTTTCGACTAGATGCTATAGTCTTCATCAGGAATACTGAAACGCTAAGGCATGCATGAGCCTGTTATATACTAGTAGCACCATGTGCCAGTGCACGTGCCTAGAACATGCACCGGATGTTAAAAAAATAAAATAATAATAATAATAAACAAATAAATACTTTATCTGTTAATTCTAATGAAAATGAATTCTAATGTAAATATATGTAGTAATTATCTATAATTTGCATGGTGTTAATTAAGTGTTAATGGACTCTGATATATCATGTGTATATAGTATAATAATAATAATAATAATAATGATTTTTTATATTTTTTATTATTATTATTATTATTATTATTATTATTATTATAATAATAATAATGATAATAATAATGATAATAATAATGATAATAATAATGATAATATTAATGATAATAATAATGATAATAATAATGATAATAATAATGATAATAATAATGATAATAATAATGATAATAATAATGATAATAATAAATAATAATGATAATAATAATCATAATAATAATGATAATGATAATGATAATAATAATGATAATAATAATGATAATAATAATGATAATAATAATGATTAATAATGATAATAATAATGATAATAATAATGATAATAATAATGATAATAATAATGATAATGATAAATAATAATGATAATAATAATGATAATAATAATGATAATAATAATGATAATAATAATGATAATATTAATGATAATAATAATGATAATAATAATGATAATAACAATGATAATAACAATGATAATAATAATGATAATGATAATGATGATAATAATGATAATAATAATGATAATAATAATGATAATAATAATGATAATAATGATGATAATAATGATGATAATAATGATAATAATAATGATAATAATAATGATAATAATAATGATAATAATAATGATAATAATAATGATAATAATAATGATGATAATAATGATGATATTAATGATGATAATAATGATAATAATAATGATAATAATAATGATAATAATAATGATAATAATAATGATAATAATAATGATAATAATAATGATGATAATAATGATGATATTAATGATGATAATAATGATAATAATAATGATAATAATAATGATAATAATAATGATAATAATAATGATAATAATAATGATAATAATAATGATAATAATAATGATAATAATAATGATAATAATAATGATAATAATAATGATAATAATAATGATAATAATAATGATAATAAAAATGATAATAATAATGATAATAATAATGATAATAATAATGATAATAATAATGATAATAATGATGATAATAATGATAATAATAATGATGATAATAATGATGATAATAATGATGATATTAATGATAATAATAATGATAATAATAATGATAATAATAATGATAATAATAATGATAATAATAATGATAATAATAATGATAATAATAATGATAATAATAATGATAATAATGATAATAATAATGATAATAATGATAATAATAATGATAATAATAATGATAATAATAATGATAATAATAATGATAATCATAATGATGATAAAAATGATGATAATAATGATGATAATGATAATGATAATGATAATGATAATAATAATGATAATAATAATGATAATAATAATGATAATAATAATGATGATGATGATAATAATAATAATAATAATAATAATAATAATAATAATAATAATAATAATAATAATAATAATAATCAGCATAATAACAATAACAACAAAACAACAACAACAACGATAAGAACAACAATAATAATAACAAATAATTATTAAACACTAATAATAATACTACAAAATTATAAACATAATAAATAAATTAAAATAATAATGATAATGATAATGATTAATAATAATAAAATTAAAAAAATGCCATTATGGCGTTCGTGACTTCTACACTCAATAAAAGTTGTAACAATCTTATTCCATATTGATTTCCAAAGTGACAAGTCAGAAGTGTGAAGTAACACACCCAAAGTTCAATAGTGACTGTATAATTAAAGTGCACTGAATAAGTTGTGGTTAATTAACATAATTATGCATACGCACGAAAACACTACATTCCTCACCACTAAGATTAAGAGGTGGAAGGTACACAAAAAATGAATAGATGAATACAACACTATGCAACATAATGAGGAGTCAGCTTGTTGGGTATGTCCTAGTAGTTGGAGGTGTTGTCTTCCTGTAAAATGGGATTCAGTTCTTCTTTTGGGCACATTCTAGCTGCTACACATGAATTGACCTCAGGGAGGGGGGAGAGAATTGTTCATGGGTTGACATCCATTGATACCGGGTGTTTTAATGTGCAATTTAACTCTACTAATTTATGGCTATTCATGGTTGATTTAAATAAAATATATTTTTCATGCTCTTTTAATGAACAATATTGAATATCTCATAATGGTATGGGGTGGATTGTACATTATTCTGTTGATGACCGTTATATAGAGGTGTGCACATTTTACATTTCAAAATTAGAGTAATCGCCACAGTCTATCATATTATTATCCTAAGTGTTCTCTGTTCTCTTCTGTAGATTATATCTGTTATGATGTAAAATAGGTCCTATGGGTGCTATTCTTGTGATTACAAATTTAGAGCTCCGTTGATTCTGCAAAATTCATGGTATGGACTTGATATATATATCAAAAGATAGGTCTCTCTGTGTGGTCTCTTTTGATACTAAAATATGTTTCATAGGTATAACTATAGGCAGGTTACTAGACCCTAAAGTGGAGGGGCCTCAAAAACCTGCATCCCGAGTGGGCGCGAGCACCTTTTTCATTAGGCCGTACGCGGTCAAGCGTGGGTGGAAAATTATTTTTAACGTAATCAATTTTCCACCACAAAGGTAATAATAATATTTTTATTTTAACGCCTAATGATTGCATGCTCTACGTACCAATTTCAATTTTTTTGCACTTAGTTATTCTGGATGAGGTTTTTGGGATACAGGTTTTTGAGGTCCTTCCACTTTAGGGTCTAGTAACCTGCCTATAGTGATTTGTATCAAAGAGAGCACACAGAGAGACCTATCTTTTGAGCTATATATCAAGTCCATATCATGAAGTTTGCAGACTCTACGGAGCTCTAAAGTTGTAACCACAAGTTAATTTTTTTTTTTAGAAATGCCACCGTCAGGCGTCTCCCCATGAGAAATGAATGGACTGGGGTGTAATATGCTGCTGGAGCAAGGACCTAGTTTTCAGTAAGGGCAAGAGGTAAAGTTTTAGACTAAAGCATAGGTTCAGATGGGTCAAGAGATTTAGTAGAGATTGCAGATTGTTCTACTGCTTAGATTCAATTTTATCAAATTTGGCTGAAGTAACACCACAAATCTATATTCTGTAATAATACGATGTGTTTCGAAGGCCATTTTTACCATTCACCACTTCAGTGAGATATCTCTCACTCTAACTCTACACTTTGCACAGGTGTCCATCATGCTTAATTTGGGCTATAATATTATAATCTCTGTCATATAAATATCCATGCTGGTACAGACATAAATCAGAGCCAAGTGAAAGTTTTATGGTACCAGTGAGATCATTACAACTAGTTAATTGGTGAGGCCCATAAGAGTCAGTGTTTATGTCTACAAGGTCAGAAAGTGTTTACTATTTACAAACAGTGGGTTCAGGAGGTAGAGCTTACCACAGGGTAAAGTCCATTGGAGGTGAGGCATGAGGTAATAAGTTGATGTGAAATATCTTCTTTGCTGCTATTTCATTCATTATTCGTAGGACAAGGTCATCCAACCACAGGAATCAGACATTGACCTCGGAACATCCTAGGGTGGAATCCTAAGAGTTATCTTATCTTTCACACTTTTCAACCTCACCCCCCCCCCCCCCACCTACACACACACACATTGGTCTCGTTCCATTTTGACACACATTAAAATACGTTCTTTGGCAGGTAAATTGAAGAAGAGTCTGGCTATGTTATGTTGACATGCACACCATGAGTGATGGAAAAATTGCATTTAAAACACTAGACTCTATTTGCTATACCCGCTAAGCAACACATATGCTTCTCAATAGTTTCAGAGGTCTTACTAGGAAGAAAAAACGTGTTGTTATGCTGGCACGCAATAATGCTTAGGTATCTGCCACTATCTTCATTAATTAGGATGAATACCTGCTAAACAACAACATTTGCTGACATCCTCATGGTGGACTGATGCCATAAACAAGTAGCCAGTAAAAAAAAACACTTGTGGTTGACACTTTATAGCTCCATAGATTCTGTAAACTTAATGGTATGGACTTGCTATATAGCTCAAAAGATAGGACCCTCTGTGTGCTCTCTTTTGATTTTTTATAGGTATAACTATAGCCAAGTTATGGAGCAAAAGTGGCGTTACCTAAAAACCTGAGTGCCTGATTTCTCTGCATAAGTGTCTCTAGATTGCTAAGTGCTGAAATTAGCACCCACCAGTGGCTAGAGGAAGCCTTACTGCATTCAAAGAGTGCTTAACTTAGACGCTAAAATGTGAGTGCGTGGTTGATTCACAACAACATTTGCTGACGTTTCCTCATGGTGGACCGATGCCCTAAACTCGTAGCCGGTAAAAAGACAATTGTGGTTGACACTTTATAGCTCCATATATTCTGCAAACTTAATGGTATGGACTTGATATATAGCTCAAAAGATAGGTCTCTCTGTGTGCTCTCTTTTGTTATTAAAATATTTTTCATTGGTATAACCATACCCTAGTTACTGGAGCTAAAGTGTTGTGACATCAAAACCTGAGTGCCTAATTTCTCTGCCAAGAGCTGAAAATAGCACCCACCAGTGGCTAGAGCAGGGATTCTCAACCGTTCATTTACCCCCTCAGCCAGATGTATTTCGACATTTGCCCACTTATACTCTCATACCAAAAATGCATATCCATCATAATGGCACAGAAAAGTAAGAGGATAAGAAAACACATTTATTATCTAGGATTTGCATAAAATATAGTAATATACTTTGATAAAGAAAGAAATTATATAGTCCATACGTATCACTCAAACAGAAACACCAGAAGCATTATCAGTGGGTACAGTACTGATTCATTGAGTCAACCAGTTTATTTATTCGAGGAGGTTTTGATGATAATGCTACGCTCATATCGTCATCGATTTTCATGTCCTCATAAAGTTGAGAACCCTGATTCAGATATTTTAGTGACAAAAGGAAGAAACATTTGGAAGGCAAGCTGAGTAAGAAGTGGGAATGAATCTGTGAGTTTTATTCCAAAATAAACACCAATCTTTTCAAATTCTTCCCTAAGATTAGCAGAGGATTGGAGATCAATCAGCTCAACTTTTGCTGAGTCGTCATCTTTCATTCTTGACAGTTCAGTGGTCACTCTGTAGGAATCATGTCTTTTGAAAAGTAGCCAGTGATGTTTTTCTTCAAGATTTTCAAATGATCTGTGATGTCTTCATTAAAATTTTATCTCAGGTAACACACTAGGTCTTTTACTAATGAGCTCATCCAAGTTTGGAAAATTTGCCAAGTTACTTTGATGAACTCTTCGTGCCCATAAGTCCAGCTTTGTCTGCAATGCTGTCATCTTTTCACTTGCTTCAACAGTGGTTACTGTCAGAAACTCTCTCCCTGTGACCTCTTATAAGCCACTAGCAGTTTCTGATGACGCCAAACCCTTGTCTGAGAACCTAGATGCACCACACCTCTTGCCCTCAAGACCTTGGTAAGACCAATACCACTAACCTCAGTCCCTCACTAGAGCTTGTTAGGAATTAGAGAACAATAAAACAATGGCTCAAATGCACATTAAAAACATATAACAATATCACTAGTAATCTATCTCATTTGATGATAGACTTACTCAGTCTTAATTGTCTTTCTTGGTCGTTCGCTTTCTTTCTTTCTTTGTTCTCCTTCTGTTCTTCTCTTTTATAGATTCTATCACAGTTCCCGTAGTGATTTGTGGGTAGTCTGTCTTCTCTGATCTCTGTGGTTTTACACCTTCTGATGTAGGTGAGTAATCAGGTGAGTGATTCCCACAGGTTATTCCTTCTTTTCCAGAGGTGTCAGAGGCAGTTGTAATGATGCTCCCTTACACTCCCCCATCGTTCAAGTGAGAGCCATGCTCTCGTGATAGGCCATCACGGCCCATCAGCATTAGCACTGCGTGTGCCAGGCTTGTGTACAATCTTGTAGTTGTACGGTTGCATCAGCAGAGCCCATCGTGCTAGTCTTCCATGGCTATCTTTCAGTCATGACAGGTATGTCAACGAATTGTGGTCAGTCTGGATCGTAAATTGGGTACCCTCCAGATAAATGCGAAAGTGTCTGGTTCCTTCGATAACCGCGAGGGCTTCTTTCTCGATGGTTGAATATTTCCTCTCCCGCGGAAGAAGTTTCCTGGATGCATAGGCGATTGGGTGTTCATCTCCCAACTCATCAATCTGAGCAAGAACAAAACCTAGGCCACTATCAGAGGCATCAGTTTGTAAGATAAATGATCTATGCCAATTAGGTGTGGGTAGAAATGGGTAATTGGTGAGAACTGTTTTCAATTTCTGGAAAGCCTGTTGGATATGCTCATTCCACTCAATTAAGTTGGGTTTATCCTTTTTAGTAAGGTCTGAAAGGGGGGTGGCTATAGTTGAGAAATTGGGTATGAATTTTCTATACTACTCACACAATCCCCCAAAAGCTCTCACATCCTTTTTAGTTGTTGGTTGCCTAAAGCTTTGTACGGCTTGTACCTTAGCTGTACTGTTTGCCCCACAATATGCCCTAAGTAAACACATGTGTTACACGCAAACTTGCACTTTCGATTTTTGATTGTTAATCCTGCATTTCGAAGTCTCTCGAAGATGTCCTTGAGATGTGTGGGATGTTCATCCCAAGTATAGCTGTGGATAATAATGTCATCGAGATATGCCACGGCAAAGGACTGAGTTCCTTCCAGCACATGATCCATTAGTCTCTGGAACGTAGAGGGTGCAGCCATTCCGAAGGGCATGGTACGGAACTGAAACTTTCCTCATGGCGTCACAAATGCTGTCTTTTCTTGGCTAGATTTAGCCACTGGTAGTACCTGCCAGTATCCTTTCGTCAGATCTAAAGCTGTTATGAACTTAGCCTTCCCCACATCATCAATTAGATCATCTATACGTGGTATAGGATACGGATCTACCTTGGTTACTAAGTTAAGCTTCCGGTAGTGAATGCAGAGACGCTTGTCTCCGTCTTTCTTCGGTATTAGAATAGGTGGGGCTGCCCAAGGACTTTTAGATGGAACGATAATACCCATCTCCAATAACTCCTTGATTTCTCTGCGTAAATATTCGTGCGATGCATGTGGTAGTCTGTAGGGGGGTAGTCGAATTGGATTTGCATCACCCGTGTCAATTATGTGTTCCACCAATGTCGTAAGTCCTGGATCATCACGAATAATGTCAGCAAACTCCTGCTTCAGTTGTAAGAGTTCTTCTGTCTCTGAGGAGATAAGAGCAATGTTATTTTCCTGTGATTGAATACCTTCTGTAGTATCCTCTTCAATGATGTCGTCAACAGATAGAAATACTGCTGGTGCTGGTGAATGCCCGTCTTCAACCCATTCACATGGAAGGTACATAGTCGTTTCTGTCCTTGGCCCATGTCAACTTCATATGTCACGTCGGTCACCTTGCGTGTGATTTGCATCGGACCCTTCCATTCGTTTTCCAGCTTGTTTTGCTTCCTGGGTTGGAAAACCAAGACAAAATCACCAATATCATATGACCTGCCTTTTTGTCATAATAATAATTGTGTTTTTCTTTCGCATCGGTTTCATTTGCAGCAGCCAACTCCCGCACTGTCTCCATCTTCTCTCGAAGGAGATGAAGGTACTCGGTTACGGGTCAACCTTCTTCTATCTAATTGGTCCACAGCTCTACCAACTCATCCAGTGGTGTACTCATCTTTCAGCCAAATAAAAGCTCAAATGGCGAGTAACCCGTTGATTTGTGGGTTGTCCCACGGTGAGCCCACAATACATAGGAGAGACCCTGATCCCATTCTAACCCATATTTTTTAGTTAACTTACGAAGCAGATGCTTCAGGGTGGAGTTCCATCTTTCCACCATCCCATCAGTTTGTGGATGATAAGGGGATGTGTTGATCTGCTGTATTCCAGACGTCTCACAAAACCCCCTCATGGTTTTAGAAATAAAATTTGACCTGTGTACTTCTCTTGGCACCCCCAATCTAGCAGTGAGCTCCACTAGACAGTCAATTACTGATTCGGTGGTCACGTTTCGTAGAGATAACGCCTCTGGCCATTTTGTTGCATAATCTTGTACTACAAGTACATATTTGTTACCTCCTTTCATTCTTTTTAGGGGCCCAAAGATATCCATCGCTATGCCGTTGAATGGATTCTTGATGATTGGCAGCGGATGAAGCAAAGCTCTCTTCAAGGTTGCCGGGGCAGCTTGCTGGCACTCTGGACAGGATTTACACGCTTCTCTTAAATCTACGATCATACCTGGCCAGCTAACCCTCTGTCGGAGAGTATCCAGAGTTCTTGTCTCTCCAAAATGTCCTGCGGTTGGGGAACAATGTGCAAGCTTCAGCATCTCTGTCCTACAGGATAGAGGAACAACTAACAAATTAGTATTCCCTTTTTCGTACGGTCTTTGCCTTAGTAGCCCCTTCTCCCGAAACACATCACCATCCTTAGCCTCCTCAGCATCCTGTCTCCATTTCTCCAGTGTAGGGTCTGTTGCTTGGAGAGAGCGTAGATGGCTAGGGGTGACTTGTTCCGATAGAGGATCTTCTGTAGCCTTATCTGGGAAACAACGTTGGGTTGGGACAACAATTAATTCATCATCAAATTTGTACATGTTACCCAAACTTGACTCTTCCTCTTCCAAAGGTTCTAGAGTCTGAATGATTGCTTCATCCTGCTTCTGTTGCGACCCTGTGGCTTGGTTCTCTTCCTGCTGTCGGTTGTGTCCAGCTCTTGTAGTCACCATGGTCACATCAGGAGGTCTCATTTCTTCCGTTGGTTCCTTGACATTATCCTGAAGCATCTCTCTGAGTAGCTTCCTGAAGTGTGATACATCTTTCCCCAAAAGCATGTCCACATTGATGTGAGGCGCTGCAAGCTCGTGTGTCTTCCCGTCTATCTGTAACTCGATTCTCGTGGCAGGGAACCAAGTCTTTCAAGAACTAGCAGTGGTGTAGGGTATTTTCCATCCTAGTCGGTCTTTGCTGTCAATGCACCTCGGATGTACTATGGATTTCGAGCAGCCTGTGTCCAGCAACGCCACTACAGACTTGCCGTTGACCTTGGCCATTCTTGTCCAAGTCGGTAAATTCGTCCGGATATATCTGCTGTGTCTAAAATTGACGCTTTCCATTTTTACCGGACAATCTTTTCGAAAATGTCCTTTTTTACGGCATCTGAAACATTCGATCTGTTTCAAGTCCCTACCGGGATAGTAGACACCTTTATTTCCCTCTTCCTCTGGATGCTTCTGCTCCAGTGGTCTTGGGTGATTCTGAGTGTCCCTAGGTTTCGGTCGAAAACTCTCCCTCTGGTCAGATTTCTTTGGTATTCCTCCTCCTTGTCAATGACTGGAGAAATAGCGTACAACAGCCTCACCCAGTTCCTCGTAAGTGTCAGTGAAACCTCTGACAGTTAATTTCCTGGCTCCTGCAAACCACAAGATGAATGGGGAGAACGTGGCAAACCACACCAATGCAGAGAACATGGCAAACCACATCGATGCAGAGAACGTGGTAAACCACACCAATGCCGAGAACGTGGGAAGATATCAACGATCGCGAGTTCGAGGTCGGGAGGAGAACACAGATGACGAAACTCTTACGTGGATTTGGGAACGAGCTCCTGATAGGTTGCCACGAAGTCACCTTGGAGACAAGTGACGTCAAACTGAACAAGTAGCTCGTAATTATAAAAGGACTGAACTTTGTATACTATGGAGAGAGGGCGTAAAAAAGTGAAAGTTGTCTTTATTGAGTATGAATTGTTATTGAGTAAGAGTACTTGATTGATTCGTTATCCTTGGGATATATTAGCACTAGACTCTTGCTAATCAGCGACACGGCAAAGGGTGCTGTGTTTGTTGTTTGGTCTGAAGAGAGGTTCTAGCCAGGGAGGTTAGAAGAGGTTCAGGCGTCGGACCGGGAACTTGGATCTGGCAAGAGCAAAGCACGCCTTGGCCAGAAAGAAGTTTCGGTTACATTGGTGGCAGCGGTGGGATTCTCAAAGAGGAGTATCCCAAATTTCGGTTAGGTCAGGATCTAGTTGGAGGTCCTTAGCCGAGTAGCTATCTCAGTATATGGAGAACGGTTCGAGCATTGTGCTTACGGGACCTGAAAACCCACTCTGACCAGTTAGGCTTGTCGTTGTTTTGTTTGCATATTTAAGTTTTATTTATTATTAGTTGGCATTTTGTTGTCAACGACTCTTATTGTGTGTCTGTTGGAGATGTCACGACCGGGAGAAGACCGCCGGTTGCGGAGCGATGATACACTAACAGCTCATAATTATAAAAGGACTGAACTTTGTATACTATGGAGAGAGGGCGTTAAAAAGTGAGAGTTGTCTTTATTGAATATGATTGTTATTGAGTAAGAGTACTTGATTTTGGGATATATTAGCACTAGACTCTTGCTAATCGGCGACACGGCAAAGGGTGCTGTGTTTGTTGGTCTGAAGAGAGGTTCTAGCCAGGGAGGTTAGAAGAGGTTCAGGTGTCGGACTGGGAACTTGGATCTGGCAAGAGCAAAGCGCGTCTTGGCCAGAAAGAAGTTTCGGTTACAGTAAGTGTCGGGGTGCAACCGTCGCATCTGCCCCTCCAACCACCCTGGAAGACGCTTTAGTGCTAGCTCATAGAGCATAGTATCTCGTTCTGTCTTGTTGGAGGAGTCCAACCACTGGTGGAAGGACTGTTTGTATGACCTGAACCATCCATTGGGGTTAGTTCCGTCGAATGTGTGGTCAAATATCTTGGCTCGGTATGTTTCAGAGGTCACCTTGTAGATATTCAAGAGGGCTTCTTTGACCTGCTCGTAATCAGTCTGACTCAGTGCTGGCAGAGCTGACGCTGCCGTCAACCCTTGACCAGACAACGAAACCCTTAATTAAGTAGTTCGCCCAATGTCAAGCTGGCCAACCATTCGCGCTGGCTTACACCTCGAACATTTTCAGGCATGCGCCCATACCGTCGGTGCCTTCACTAAACTTCTGCAAGTTTATCTTGGGAGGTGCTACTTCTGTTGACGGTGGAGGAGGTGGGGGAAGTTGTGCTAAGAAAAGCTGTGTCCAATGTTCGTCTTGACGTTCCTGACGGGCAAGCTCATGCTCCTTTCGTTCCTCCTCTCGCTGGAGTCTTTCTTCCTCCCTCTGGGCCTGTCTCTCTTCAGCTCGGATGAATCGCTCCATCAGCACTGTTCTAGACAGCAGGGGCGGTTCGTCCCCCTGTGTCCCTTCTGTTTCAGCATCCACGGGAGTCTGAAAAATACTTCCACTCCGTAGCTGACGTTCTTCTCCTGGTCGTGTTCGTACGTGAAACTCTCTCCCTGTGACCTCTTATAAGCCACTAGCAGTTTCTGATGACGCCAAACCCTTGTCTGAGAACCTAGATGCACCACACCTCTTGCCCTCAAGACCTTGGTAAGACCAATACCACGAATTAGAGAGCAATAAAACAATGGCTCAAATGCACATTAAAAACATAATATATCAATAAGCACAATATCACTAGTAATCTATCTCGTTCAATGATAGACTTACTCAGTCTTAATTGTCTTTCTTGATCATTCGCTTTCTTTCTTTCTTTGTTCTCCTTTTCTCTTTGCTTTTATAGATTCTATCACAGTTCCTGTAGTGGTTTGTGGGTAGTCTGTCTTCTCAGATCTCTATGGTTTTACACCTTCTGATGTAGGTGAGTAATCAGGTGAGTGATTCCCACAGGTTGTTCCTCCTTTCCCAGAGGTGTCAAAGGCAGTCACAACGTGTGGTTTTACATATTCTGATATAGGTGAGTAATCAGGTGAGTGATTCCCACAGGTTGTTTTCCTTTTCCAGAGGTGTCAGAGTCAGTTGTCAGGATGCTCCCTTACAGTTACTGATATTCCCTGGAGTTCTTTGTTGACTTGGTGAAGATGGGTAAATATATATGAGAGGTACCCTGTGTTTTCTGCATTATATTAGTAGCCTTTGTGGTTTGTTGGAGATGTTCACAGAAGAGAAATTCAAAATCCTCAGTTCTTTTCCACATGCAACGGACAAATTTGTAACATCACCGGTTGCAAAGAAATTTTTGCTGGGCTAGATTTGATCTGTTCAAAACTTGTTGACAAATATCTTGAGACATTTCAATAATACATCGATGAATTGTGTCTTTAGATACGGAATGTCTTGAATCTTCTGTTTTGCTTCTTTCGCATAAGTTTAATCAGCTCTCGGCAATGTCATGAGGTTTCATTGCCTTTGCTAGTCGCTGCGCTACATGATAGGAAGCCGCAAGCATTGTTTTCTTATTAGATACAAAGCCAAGTGTAGGCAGTGTTCCTGCAGCCCTAAACCTAGCTCACTTTACCTCAAATTTAGCATGGTCATTAGATGCATGGGCAGGATGCGTAGCTTCCAGATGCTTCAGTATTGAAGGTTTCAATGACCCATTTCCAAGAACTTTTGAGCACAGCAGACATTGGGGCTTCTCCACACCATCCACAACAATGAAGTCAAAACCATATTGTGCTTATGAATCCAAGTATGTACATTTCTTGGAAATGGCAAAATCGAAAAGAAATAATTATGTAAATAAATGCATATAAAACATATAATTATATTATATATAATAAGTTGAATTATGTAATATATAAACTACTAATACACTACCTGAGACCATGGTCAAGGGTAGTATAATAATTAGTTGAATAGACCTAGTAGCCATAGTTCATAATGTTAATACCTTGGTTGTTCCCTGATCTCCAGCAGCTGCACCATTGAGCTATTGTGAGCTACCTGCTATTTTCTCTGAGCTATAATAAGTTAGCTATAGTAAATATAAATTTTGGTTTGTAATGAGTTTTTCATGAATGGATATGCCAGTGAAAGGGACATTATGCTGGATAGCAATGAAAACTTTCCCAGACATAATAATTATAGTAAAACAATGAAAAAAATCACAGACCAAAGGCGATAGTCTGAATAATGAGAAACAGGTAAGTTTATAAACCAACCTGCTTAGAGGTCTATAAGCGTTATATTCCCTTTTCCTTGTTCAATTATCAGGTGCGGCAAATATTTACCCCATGCCATGTAATTTTTTACGCCTAGGGGGTCAATTTACTTCTAGTTGAGAATCCCTGGGCTAGAGGAAGCCCTACCACGTAAACGTCACTAGGCTTAAAAGTAGCTACCTGCTCTAGCGCGCGGTTGGAACTTTCCCTTAAAATTTATTTTCCAAACTCGCGAATATCGTCGTCATATCTTTGCTGATTCACATATGAAGTTATGTTTCTTAATTACTCCGTGCGTTTAAAGCCTTTAGATGTTAGTGGTCTGCACGAACCCTCGCATACCGGTAACCGTAGTCATTGCGGTCCAGAGGGTAATTATAAGAAGTTATTGAGCTGCGCAATTCCTCACTTCTTCATGCATTTGGGCCAGGAACGCCTCTAAGCTTCATCATCAAGTTCGCTCGAGTTATTATTACGCATTACAGGTGTTGAAGTTGGTTCTACAGCCAGTCCACCTTACCATTGGTCTTGGTCCCTTCTCAAATCTGCAAGGAAAAAGTTTCAATATGATTGACTTTCTACAGGTCATTTGGTTTCTTCTGTCTCTTCTGTCTCTCTCTGGTAAGTATAAACACTATCTAACTTTCTAAAAACACAAATTGGTGGTGTTTTGGATTGTCACCCTATATAACTGCAATTGTGCAATGAAACAACTAAAGAAAATTTTGTGATTGAGTGTGTGCCAAATTATATTGAGCTTTTTCACAGAAGAATGAAGTAGACTGAAGCAAATATAGAAAGTGTTTGCTTCACAATCATTGAAGAATGTTTGCTTCAACCCCAGCTCTATATTACTGTATACCAGCTATTCTATCAGACTGGTATAATGTGGATAATGCATAAAACAGGATACTTTCCTATCAGCACAGAGGAGCATTTGAAAGTAATTCTTGTGTTGCGGTTGGGTGGACCTAGCTCATGAACTGTGTGTGTGTGTGGAGGGTGGGGGGTGGGGGGTGAGGGTGGTTGGTTGGTGGGGAGAAGAGAGAGAGAATGCTGCTGGAAATTAGGGAAGGGTTTTCTAGCTAGCTAGCTATAATAGTACACAAAGTTTTTTATCAGCCGAGGTCCACTAATTTACTCTAAGCTGGTGAAGGTGTAGTTTAGGAACTCCATTTTGTCTGCTTTCTCATATTTTATAGAGTTCTTAGATTCAAAGTCTAACTAGATAATAATTTTATGCAATAATATAAAATGATGATAATTAATGATGAAATGATGGAATAGTAGTTATACAAGGCATAGATAAATGGTAGTGATACCTGTGATCAAATAACAATTCCTCTGTGTTTGGACAGAAGTGGGTATAGGTCTACACTATAGCTAGCTCCGAACATTTTTTCTTCCAATGCAGACTTAAACAGGATTAAACTGTCCAGCACTATATGGGGCTTCACCTGGTATCTTACTTTATTTCATCCTATCTAGCCTCTCCAATGACTAGGGCAATTCAATTTACAGTACTAGGATTACAAACAAAAAATTCTCTCTCTCCATCACATTTTCTCTCGCACTCAATTCCTTGTATTCATTGTTTTCGATACAGAAGCACAATAATTGGCAAGAAAAGCAAGCCATCAGGGGGAGTTGAATGGAAAATTTTATTTGTGATAGATGGCATATCTATTACATGTAGATTTATTTATTTATTTATTAGTATTAACCCATAAAAATTTGAAGAGAAATATAGTGACCTTACGTAGACCAAGAATGGTTGTCATAATGCGCGCAAGATATAAAATTTGAGTTATTGGCACTAAGATATAGCACACCTTATTACCTTCAAAATGGTCTAAGAAGCGTCATCATAGCTAGTTGGTTCGCTGAGCTACGACCGATCTAACACAGCTAAGTACAAGGCCATAATTCGGCCTTTCAATGTTTACTTTTACGGGGACAATTTTGATTTCCATAATCTTCCGTGTTACGCGATAGAGGTAGCACGTGATTCTACAAGATACGCCCTTCATTGTTCGTGGAGAAAAGTAACGCTACTTGGAGGAGCTTTTCTTCGCGCAGCCCAGGACTTAGAACACCACTAGAGCCACCCAAAACTTCATGCCTCCATGAATCAAGCAGCTATTCCTAGGAGGAAAAGCAGGTGAGATATTTTACTAGCTGTGTTGAACCACCAACTGTAACTTTTTTGTTTAACTTGTACTCGAGCTCACAGTTGGCCATTGTTTAACTTGTTTTCTAAGAAACCCACAGATAGCCTTTGTTTATCTTGCTTTATAGCCCACAGTTAGCCTTTGTTCACAGGTAGCCTTTGTTTAACTTGTTTTCTAGCCCACAGTTAGCCTTGTTCACAGTTAGTCTTTGTTTAACTTGTTTTCTGTCCCAGTTAGAACTTTTCTACCCCACAGTTAGCTTTTATTTAATTTTTTTCCTATCCCAGTTAGCCTCCCCACAGTTAGCCTTTATTTAACTTGTTTTCTAGCCCACAGTTAGCCTTTATTTAACTTGTTTTCTAGTCCACAGTTAGCCTTTGTTGAACTTGTTTTCTAAGAAGCCCACAGTTAGCCTTTGTTTAACTTTCTTTCTAGCCCACAGTTAGCCTTTGTTTTCTAGCCCACAGCTAGCCTTTATTTAACTTGTTTTCTAGCCCACAGTTAGCCTTTAAGGGGGAAAGAAGGCTGTGTATCGCGTAGTCTCATATAAAGTACCATATCTTTGCTCGCATTCACTCTAGTTTCCCAATTTATATATCAAATTATAGCTTGCAGTCTGTGCTTTCTAATGGTAAGTCTCTTTTGTCATTTAGTTTCGCCATAATTTTTTCCTGGCTCATTATAGGCTCTTCCAGTGCGGACCGTAAGCCGTTAAGTAAACCACGTTGCAGTAACGACATTTGCGAGGCTCTTATTCGGTCTATTAGTCAATCATAATGAGCACTACAAACTGCGCGTCTTGAAATTTCGAAAAAAAGTTTTTTTGTTGCATTTTCTGAACATAGATTTATGACATCACGTTAAATTTCCATCTATAGGTATTTTTTAGTAATCCTATCAAACAAAAACTCTCGCGCAAGTTGTAGAATATAAAATTTGCTTTCAAATGAAATAAATTTTTTTATGAAAGGATAAAAAATATTCAAGTTATCATTTGAACGGTTTTTCAAAAATCACTTCAGAGATATTGAGCCTTGAAGTCCAAGCAGTTTGTAATCACATCCCAGCTGCCCCTGCTTCACTAGAATACATCCCCTCATTACTAGAATTGTGTGTGTACAAACAAAATGTTGAAAGCAACCAATTGACTTTCACAGTCCTCAACAACAGCAGTATCCTACATCCTAACTCCAACTTCAAAACCAACAATAATTATATATATATACATACACATAAATTAAAGACGCATCAGATTTGTTACGTTGCTTTGCTAATATTGAATTAGCAAACATAAACACGTCATCATTTGCAGGGCTCCCATGCCCAGGTCCATCCATCGTCGCTCTCCACACATGTCTTCCGACACCCTCCAGTAATCCCTGAAAAACAATAGAACACAAACAAAAGTCATCCTCCAGTAATTTCTAAGCTTGACAAAAACACACATAAACAAAAGTATCTTCCAGTAATCTTTGTTTGAAATCTCTGTTTGACAATAGAAAGCAAGACACAAACAAAATAAAAATGTTACAGGTCCCCCTTGCCAGGACCATACAATGCTCCGCCCTCCATTGAAACTCTGCTGCCTCTCGATGGCAAGCCCGACACTTGTTGCACTCCCGTTTATGTGCATTTGTATACCCATCACTAATTAATGTGTGTGTACCTAAGCTTCAGTCTCTCCACTGAACGCTAAAAAAGTTTTTGTGTTCCTACAACTTCCATAGAAACCGAAGAGCCTTCAAAATTGGCTTCACAATTTACCTTGTGACCCTCAAACCATTCTGTGTAACTTGCTTCTGTTTCATCTTCAGGTCTTCGCGCACAAGCTTGAAATTAGACATAAGATAATAATCTAAAACCTCTCCAGTGTCCCAAGACATCACCGCAACCAAGCCATAATTTGATTTGTGGCCCTGTGTAAGCCATGTGCCGTCAACAGTAATACTAACATCAATGATGTCTTCATGCCTAACCCTATAAAAATCATGTAACCTATGAGCGGCATCCAACATAATACTCTGTTACTGCATTTGCGTCACTCCCTATTGACCTAGTATATTTTAAAAAAACAAGTGGAACTAAGAGGGGGCAACATATCCATGACTGCAGTGATGTCTTCCAGACCAGAATGACTAATTCCAGCAATGCGAGCACCCAGTACTGACTGGATGTTCAAAGAATGCTTCTACAGATACAGGGTTTGAGATGTCTCGAGTGTTACTACAATTTGAACAAAAAGTAAACCATGCCTGCCCTACGGGCTTCAGTTGCAAGGGAGCTCAGTTACCAACTTATTACACCTTTCTATGACCTCTCTAAGCTTATCTAAGTTTATTATACGATTACCCTTACCTAGTTCTCCAACACCACCCGAGTCCAAAGAGGTAGAGCCAGTAGATCCAGTAGCAACAGCCACAGAAGCAGCTGAACTATCCATGAGAGCCAACTTCTTCCTGGTCATAGTCACTTGTCATAGTCACCAATGGAACTGGCCTCTCTTCAGACATTTGCAATTGATTGCAAGGTAAGTGAAGGTTCACAGAAGGCGCTATCCCACCCACAGGATCCAAGAGACTCACTAACAAAGGAAAGGAAACAGCTAGTAACTTTTTAGTATGGAGATAAACATTAAAACTTGCCTTGCGCGGCTACTGTGACAGGCTCAACAACAGCCGCCTGTAGGGCTTTCTTCTTCTTGTCTTCACTCTTCTTGAATCCTTGGCCTTTCTGTTTAAAATGCTTCTCTGTTCTCTTCCCCATAACTCAACAGTGTAAAAGTTTCAAGTGAACCTTGACCTAAAAAAACGTGCTCATCTTAGCGGTTGCGCACTACCCCCCCACCTGGCCAATTCATTGCGCAAACGACTGGTAAGGGTCTCCATGAAATTGGCAACATTTTGATATATAAAAACTGTATTTTGGGTAGGCGATCATCGCCGCCCGCCCGATTGTAGCCAGGTAAGACTGGGAGAGAACCTCTTCCAATGTGAAGTGAAATGAAATGAAATGGAATAATAATGCACTGTATAAGGCTATATCTTCTGATGCAAGTATTCACTTGCTCTGAAACTTGAAACTCAAACTCCAGACATATTATGAACCCTTTTGGGCCCATAAATTTTTTTTTTTTTTAATATGTGTTTTCAGCCCTCTCCCCCCCCCTTAACTTGTTTTCTAGCCACAGTTAGCCTTTATTTAACTTGTTTTGTAGCCCACAGTTAGCCTTTATTTAACTTGTTTTCCAGCCCACAGTTAGCCTTTATTAATAACTTGTTTTCTAGTCCACAGTTAGCCTTTGTTTAACTTGTTTTCTAAGAAGCCCACAGTTAGCCTTTGTTTAACTTGCTTTCTAGCCCTCAGTTAGCCTTTATTGAACTTGTTTTCTAGCCCACAGTTAGCCTTTATTGAACTTGTTTTCTAGCCCACAGTTAGCCTTTATTTAACTTGTTTTCTAGCCCACAGTTAGCCTTTATTGAACTTGTTTTCTAGCCCACAGTTAACCTTTATTTAACTTGTTTTGTAGCCCACAGTTAGCCTTTATTTAACTTGTTTTCTAGCCCACAGTTAGCCTTTATTTAACCGATTGCACGCCGTATTCTTAATACCCGCGGGCAAATTATTCATGAATTAACGAGGTATTTTACTTATTTTTATATCTTCCGTTCTGCAGGGACTCCACCCATGAAACTTGGGTCATATTCAGCCACATGATAGCTCTACTTCCTGTAAAAAAATCGAACCTTCCTTACCAACTGGGCAGAACTAACCAGCATTATAAAACCTTGTCATCTTCTTGGGGGTGAATATTTTCATATTTTCACACTATTATACACACATTATAATGCCACCACAAGATGGAGCATCTATTTCAAACCCTCTACCAGCTGCAAAGCCAGTGGGTTGTTTTCCCCATCAAAATGCTAACACATAATAATACAAAAAACAAATTATAAGAGAGTGAAAATGCTAACACATACTAGAATAAAACCATAATATAAAACACAATTATGTAAGGGAGTGTCTTGGGTAGAGCTCCGGTCTTGCTGTCACGGGTAGAGTAGAACTTGCTCAGTCTGTCACGGGTAGAGTAGAACTTGCTCAGTCTCTTGGGTATAGCTTGCTTGGTCTCCGGCATGATATTTCACCATGTTTTTATTCTACACAAACATGAGATACCAGGATAAGAATAACACTTGAATACTGGAGAGACGAGAGAAGTAGACGAAGGGACAGGGAACGAGAGAAGTAGACGAAGGGGCAGGGAACAAGAGAGAAGTAGACGAAGGAGCAGGGAACAAGAGAGAAGCACAGAAAGGAGGAGGGGGTGCATAAACATTACTGATAGTCCACCAAGGTATGGTATTTACGAAAACAGTCACGGCCTGTTGATCCACCACACAAAGGAACCTTACAAAAACAACACTGGGACCTTGCCTCATGCTGTAACCTTTACTAATGCAAACTACACAGCGCTTCTTTGCACAGCACTGTGGGCCCATTTTATTGGTTTGTCCTTCATATACTGTTTGAAGCCAAGCCTACCTTGAAAGGGAATCATAGCTTCATCAATACTAAGCTCTTGATGCAAGGTATATTCACTCTCAAACTTAGGAGTAATCAAATCTAATAACTTCCTTACCTTATAAAGCCGATCATAATTCAGGTTACCCTTTGTAACCAACAAACCATCAATAGAATTTACATGTACATAACGCATTAGCTCCAAAAACCGAGTCCTAGGCATTACTTTACGAACCAAAGATCCAGACAAATCTGAGTGATTAGTGGACCAATACAATTCTAAGTATGGAAGTGTGGAAACACCCATTATTATCAACATTCCTACAAAAGCTTTCATTTCCTCTATATTAGTATCTACCCATGGCCTGGAGAGACTAGCCATCCTAGAAACGTAACTGTTCGTCTCTGCTACTAGGAGTTCCCACACTTCAAGAGTAAAAAAAAGGTAAAATGCATCTAAAAATGTACTTGATGCACCAAGCAATGAAGAAGTTGGACCAGCTGTTGCTGTATAGTCCAATTTCAAAGGAGTTGGCTCCTTTATTTCCCACTTACCTGTGACCTCAGTTAGCCTAGAACCAGTGCCAGATGCTTGGGCATGACCAGTGCCAGATGCTCGGACAGAACCAGTGCCAGATGCTTGCACACGCCTATAACCTCTGGCCCGCCTACTACCAGTACCTTTTGGAGGACCACTAGCAACACTTACGACTCCACTACCACTTGAGCTGCTTCCCCCTTGGCCAGTACTCCCTCGCCCGCCTCTCCCTCGGCCAGTACTCCCTCTCCCGCCTCTCCCTCGCACAACTCCAGCACCAGTCGTGTTCCCACGCCCTGTAGAGACTTCAGGCAAGGCTTCCTCATCCTCCAATGTAACAAAAGGAGTCATAGATGCCTCATCTCCACTCTCATCATCTGATGCTGTAGGAAAAGTAGTGGGGAGGGTGGGAAAAACAATATATATATATATATCAAGTTTGTGGTCAACATTTGAAAATTCAAATTCAAATGAAAATCAACATCAACAACTCCAACCTACACTCTTAGCTATAACTTTTTCCCTATAACTATCCCGTCTGAATTTGGAATACCAACAGAATAAGCTAGTATTTGGCAATAGTACACTCTCAGTTGACTATGGTAAACAAAGGCTATGAAGCGCTAAGGTTAGAAGAAACTTACAATCGAGAAGTCCATCCAAGCGCGCCTCTTCTCTTAGAGCAACTGGATCCAAAATGTTTCCTCGGTATGCATAGATGTCTTCACCTTCTTCCCCAAATGAATCTGACCCAGAATCGCCAGAATCGTTGGCTAAAAGTTGAGAAATAACGTCCTCACAGGAGAGCATCTTTGAGCACTTTTTTAAAAAAAGCTCGACCAACAAAAATGGCGTTCAACCGCAGGATTTTTGTTGCACGATGCATCAACCGGAAATAATCATTTTTGTGACGTTCTCTAGTCTACTAGGCATGTGCAGAACCCAACCGGGGCTGTTAGCTCGTAACGGTTAATTTTATATATTTTTGTGTGGCGAAGGATGTAAGGTCTCGCGCCATATGGCGCTTACGGCGTTTAATCGGTTAACTTGTTTTCTAGTCCACAGTTAGCCTTTGTTTAACTTGTTTTCTAAGAAGCCCACAGTTAGCCTTTGTTTAACTTGCTTTCTAGCCCACAGTTAGCCTTTGTTTAACTTGATTTCTAGCCCACAGTTAGCCTTTATTTATTTAGCCCATAGTTAGTGTTTAGTTTCTAGCCCATAGTTAACTTCTTTCTAGCCTACAGTTAGTGTTTATTAAACTTAGTTTCAGTTCAGCAATAAGCCGGCTACTTGTCCTAACCCAGTTTTCTTTCTCTTTTGTGAACTATTAAAAGTAGGACAAGAATAATAATTATACAGTGTTACAACAACATTGGTTCAACATTGATTAAAGAGGCCTATTGTTGCATGATCTACTGTTATGTCCCTCCTTTCTGCAGATCGTGCAAGCACGTTTCTTGAAAGGAGGAAGACCATGCACAGGATCTGGATCATACCGATTACCAGCGGGTGATGAAGGAGTGCTGGAAGGTCTGGGAACAGCTGGCAAAGGACAGGTACTGTCCTTTGCAAGTTGAGATTGAGGTTGTGGGGGTAAGAAGGTGTTACCTTCGGTGAAGTATTCCCGTACTTCTCGCCTGCACTCGACGATTTGAAAGTGCTCTTCTGCTGCTTTGATAGTAGCAGACTTCTCCACATCAGGACAGTTAGCAGCACGAAGAATAGCTGTACTGTTCTGTTGGCATTGCCAGCACAAGTCAGACGTGGGGTGGGCTTCATGATCACAACTGATGGAAGGAGTGACTGCCAAAGCTTATTAAAGGTGGAGTATGCAGCAGGACGTGTACAAGGTGTGGACTCAGCATTCACGATACACACTCCAGATCCCTCGCTTAGACACGCTAGAAGGTAGCAGCTTGATGTCTGATCTGCTATAACCTGGTATGCGACCAGGGCCATTCTGATCGGCATAGTTTAACAAGAACCTGACAACAAACTCGACTGAAGAAAATGCAAGGACATTGTGAGGAACACGTCTTGTGTTTCCATGGACACGAGGTACAAGCCCATTGTCCTTGAAGTGCCTCACCAAGTTCTTCAGTCGTTTTTCACCAATAGTGTGGAGGAAACGGAACATGGTAGGACACACTGGTTGCCCCTGATGGTAATGTTTTGAGTAGTATTTTTGTCGCCTCAACAGTGAATGCCGGGAGTCTACAGCAACCATCTCGAGAGAGTTTGAGGTAGCCATGAGCTGCCCAAGCAAGACCATGTCTAACTCGTTGTGTGTCAGAGAGGTGCAGTGTGTGCGAAACTCCAAGACATGCTGCGAGGAAAATTGTCGAGTGCAACTTTTTCCATCACGAAGATGACAACCACATCCAACATCCATGAACTCTCCAACCAGTTCTTCTCCTCAATGTCGGAATGTGTTGGTCATATCAACATAGCTCAGGTGTAAACTGTCCAGAGCTTCGATAACTTGCTGATCATGGTCCAGATCTTCCTCCTCAATATCTTCATCCTCACTGATCTCCTCCATATCCATCTCGCCAACCTCCACCTCTCTGCAACTGCAGAAGAGTTCCTCATGGAGGGTCTCTGTAAATAATATGCATAGAGATGTACTTAATTCCAACACATTATTACTCATCAATGTATTTTACAGTGTATATCCAATTATCCATAGTATGTGTGTAGAATTACTATGAATATACACCCATGTCTTCACCATAGTATGTGTGTAGAATTACTATGCATATACACACCCATGTCTTCACTAAAATTACCCTCCAGTGTCTTCATCACTGTCAATTTCTCCTTCAAAAGGAGTGTCAAAATAGTCATGCAAGACATCAAGCAATGGTTGTTGGTCATCCTCACAAAGGTGAAGCAAAGCATTCACTGCTCTAGCAGCTTCCCCAGCAACTATAAGGTTGCGTGGGTAACTCCCACACTTCCGCGTGCGCGTAGTATTCTCCCGTGTCACGAATCTCGGTTACGTGGCAAGCTAAGGATGTCAAGAATGACGAGTTTTTAGAGGCCACGCTTGGCATGAAGGAGACGCTCTAGGTCCGTCAAACTGCGCAGAAAGTTAGGTAAAAGATAAAAGATGCTTATAAGCTGATAAAATTGATTTATTAAAATTTGCCATTAGCAGGTATCTCAATTTCAATATCTGCGCGAAGTGGGCAGAGCCTGTCACAATTATTGGAAACATAACTGGCTGCAACAGACAAGTGGGATCAACTTACATGTTTAATTGCCGATGGTAAAGGATATTAGAGTTTCATTTTGACATAGCTATTCAATTCTTCTTCCACTTTAAATAAAATGGGTTCCCTAAACTCGAAATGATTGACAGAGTTAATCTGGAGAATAGTGTCTTTCTCTCACCTCGACCATGCACCAGTTCAGAACTGTTAGCTACTTACTTCCCTTAATCACAATCGAAGCGATACAAACTAATATTTTTAATTTTTTAAATATCTTCATCACACACCTTAGCTTGACAATGAATGCTTTGGATTTATTGGCCATCAAAGAGAGCCTTCATTGGGAGTTGGATAGATAACTTGATATTGCTGCACATATCTTGCATCTCGTCATAAAAATTATGAATGGATTACTTACTTGTCTTAGTTGTCGTAGTGAAAAGTTGATTTCATTGCCTTAGTTGTTATAGTGAAAAGTATTATTGAGAAAAAGGCAGCTGATTATGATTGAAAGCCAATGGAAAGAAAAATAGTTGCCAAATGTAAATGAGAAGAGTCTGCATGGTTAATATATAGCAATGGCTAACAATGCTGGGGTTTCATTTTATAACATAGCTACTCAATACCTCTAGCTGTAGAGATGTGATAGCTACTGCCTTAGAGTGCTAAGCTGGAAATGATGAGTGAATCTGGAGAATATCTGAGTTGGCTCTCACATCAACTCTGCACAAGTTCAGAATCTGCAAGGAATAGATGCAATTATTAGTGCTTCACTTATCAATATTCAAGCATCACAATGACAAACAATAGATTAGTATACTGTGCTAGGGCTTCAGCGTTAGGACAATCTGGCTTAAAAATTTATTTGGGATTTTTTCACCTTTCTTCATTACACCTTTGCTTGTCTCTCAATGGCCTGCATATTATTAACAAGCAAAGCTAGCCCTCAGTGGGAGTTGAATGGAAATTTTGGTATTGCTGCACTGGGATTATATAGCTATGTATTGACTGTACATTCATCTGTAAAATGTATGAAAGGGTAGTCTTCCTTAATAAAATGGGCTCACAAGAATTGTTGTCAAAGTGAAGAGAAAGATCTAGAAAACAGTAGCAGGTTTGAAGCTAGATGAAAGAAAACTGGCTGCTTGGGAAATTGAGAATGGGCTGCATGATTAATAATAACTGTCAGGAAAGGATGCTGACTTTGCATTTCAATTACCAAGTATTATTATTTATCTGCCTCCTCTCCCCTTAAATATGTGTTTTGAATTTGCACATAATGATATTTGTTGTAATTTTATTTGCAGTGTTTGTGGAGTCACAGAATCTTGTGGCATGCTATAATCATGCAAATTGTGGGGATGGTTCTTCTGTGATGGCCACCATAAATGATTGTTGTGACCATCGCATTGATCTACCTGGCCTATCATTTGGCATTCCTGGTATAGAAAGATGCACTGCCTGCCCATTAGGTAAGACCTGAACAGTGTGGTTAGGGGGTATAAAATTATGATTTGTCGTTTTTTATCAAGAAGCTTGTGAGGTACTTACTTTTTATTTTCTCACTATGCAATTAATTAAGGCCATGCAAAATAAAAAAGTAGTATATACCACATATTAAATCATTTGGCACTCACACTAAAATATCCTGATATTATCTATTAGAACATCACAAGGGCAAGGGAAGAGGATTGAAGAAAGAAGAGATTAATGGTTAAGAAACAGCAGTAAGCACTCTATTATTTGTAGCTTCTTAAATAATTTAGAACATGCCTTTAATCCTTTGCATGAATGTGTATAAAAATTAATATAATATATCATCTTAATAATAAATATGTTTCAGATATAACAATCAAGAAACATTAAAATACACAGTAGCTTAGACCACTCACCACATGACAGAAGCAGATTTCTTGGCTTTAACGCTAAGCTATGCCTCTGTAGATGATAGGGAGCTTTCCTACCCAATGTGGTGTCAAATTATATAGCGAAAGTCAGTGACTGTGTCTTGGCTCTCTTTATTGCTAAAATACTGCTAAAATACTTGTTTATTTTCTTCTTTCAGTATCACTTTCCCTTACCTAGCCTTCATATATAGTTCAAATTAGGTACCTAAGATTTCAAACTTCCCGACAAAATACTTTAATGACTTAGATATTTTTAACGTTTGCAATACAGAACAGCAACAGCACCTTATCTTAGGTCTGCACACATTAACATTAGTTAGTGCAGTGCAGTTTCAATCAATAATAATATGATGCACAATGCAGGTATCTTTAACCCTTTCACTGGCAGATTTACGGAGGACTTTTTACAAAAATTGACACAATTTCACATTTTTTATTTTATAGAGGACCACATGAAGATAAGTACCCAACAACTATATATCAGGTGATAGCTGATGCATGAAGGGACGTTATGTTAAATTTTTGTTGCTTAGCAACAAACCACAGATATGTGAATATTGTTATAAGAGACAGGAAGTAAAATAAAAGGGTTTATATCGGGTTTATATCATCTCAATTTCATATTACACATGAAACCAGCAATGTTAGCCGGTGAACTTTTGGTCAACAACAACAACTGTATGTCAACAACAATTTTTGGGTTGATTATAACAAACCACAAAGATGTGAATATCATTATAGGTTGATAAAGGCTATTTCAGCTCGGTTTCATACAGAATGAAATCAGCAATGTTAGCTACTCAACGTTACTATTTGTCAACAAATTTTTTTGGTCAATTATAACAAATCACAAAGATGTGAAAATCATAACAAAGAGGAAGAGTAAGGGCTGGGTCAATAGTACTGAAAAATAAATAAAAGTATGTGCAAAGTGTGCATAACATAACTCAGACAAACACATTGTGCTACATTATAATATATATATATATATAAATAATAACCTCTCCTCCAACCCTGTCTTCTCCTCTGCTGCTTCCTCATCCTCCTCCAGCTCCATGAGTGAAACTACCTTCCCAGGAGAAACACTTCTTATTATTATGCTAGTTACTAGGCTTTACTATACAATCTTATCTATTCTTACCTTGGGGGAAGTCTTCATGACCATCGCTATCGTCTGAAGCTTCGCTTGTCAGAGTAGGGCGATCTATACTTTGAAAACTTGCTTCGTAGTCGGTGCCAACAGCTTCTGTTATAGCTGCCATAGCATCACCGTCAACTACGCCACGTCCCAGGTAAGCACAGGCACCTTCTTTCTCTTCTTCACTAACTTCAATCTCGGACAGGCCGAAGTCATCCTCAAATAGGAAATCTAACGCTTCGTCTCTACTAAAGCGGGTCGTTCTTCGAGACCGGGAATTAACCGGAAGTGATATTTGCTGGAACGTTTACTTCCCTTTCCTCATTCCGTATTTTCCAGATATTTTGGGGTATATTAGAGGCATGCTTTAGGCATATTTGTGCAATTTTTGAAGTTAATACAGCGAACGATTAATTTTTTACGAATTTTTTCGTCAAGATTAATCCGTTTTCGCGACTTAAGTTGCTTATGCAGTGAGAGGGTTAAAGGTAAACATCGCTCAAACAATCAGAGAGCATACTGTTTTCAAAAAAAAATTTTTTCCACATGTGCCACCCAAGTAGCATATATATAATATATAGACACTAAGTGCATACAAAATCCTGTACATTCTTGAAGTCCAAGGTGCAGCAAGCTTTTGTCTTGGTACACTGATAAATGCATCTTGAGCATGGACGTTATGTGCCATGCAGTTTCACAGGTCTGAATACTTAGTTGATTGTGTTAAGTACACCAGCAGGTCAAAATCTATTACTATGTGGTCTTAGCTATGCATTTGTAAAGTAAAATTCTTGCCTAACATTCTTAATATTTTGTTAAAATTTGTTGCCTAGGCAGTGCAGCTAATAATAATAATTATTATATATAATCATTATTACGATATCATTACATAGTGAAGGAATTCTACAATAAAGACTGCTGCCCCAAAATCTTCTTCCCCAATATTGTTTGTTTGTAATGACAAGTAAATGTGAGCTTAAAAACATTAAATATCGAGAGGCTTATCCAGAGTTTACAATTATAGATACTGATTGTCATTGTCAAAATTTGTTTATAATATATTTACTATGATTTACAAGCATATTTTACAATGATGATCATTACCTATTATTGCAGATGCTCTCTATCATCAACTCTGCTCTATTCTTCACATAAATGCTGAACTACAAGGACCACCCATAGTTATATATGTAAAACAGCATGGACCAGCAAATTGGAATTACACACTTTATGCACTCCTATATATAAACAAACATACTTGGTTAAAGAATGGGGCTATTTCTATGAAGTTTTCTAGATAACTCTATTGCTATAGCATGTCATAGATTTGGAGTGCACCACTGGTTATATATTTGTTTTTTTGTGTGTAGAATTTGGATTCTTTAACAGTACATTCTCTGCCATGGAACGTGGAGAACCATATTCTGTTCAAGTTGGAAGTATATCTGGACCTAGTCCTGGTTTGATGATTGTAACAATTACCTTGCAAGGAATCACAACTGGTAGGTGTTATAATCAAGTGAATTGTATGACATTATTCAATAGTCCAGACTCTAAATAAACGTTTTTAGTGTGTCACGTGTGTTGCACAGATAGTGAAATCAAGATGTCTTCTTATAATGTCTGTTGTCTTCGGTTGTTAGTTTACTAGTTGATTAACCCTTAGACCGCTTTAGCTGTTATTGTTAAAAATACCCCAGACGCCGTGGCTGTTTCCTCCCCAATAACGCCGTTTTTTAAGGGGGTAGTAAACCATTTTTCTGAAGATCTGTGTTCCAAATTTGTATCGTTCATAACTTTTTTGTTTTTCATCTTTTACAGATAATTTTTAGATCAAAAGAAAGACTGGTTCAATAGCTTTAAAATGACATATTACATGAAGGCTACTAATGATTTTTCATGTTTGTACATTTGCCACAGATAGACTCCCTTAGAACCTTACCCTTGTCACTCGACAAAAATCTTAAAAATCACAGATTGTCAGTGACCACTTCCCATTCACAGTTTGTGTAACATAGCCACATACGTAAAGTATGATAGAGACAGTTTTGCCACAATGTACTTGGAAGTGATTTGGGAGGTCAATGAAAATTCGTAATGAAAAAGCATGAAATCCGTGTCGAACATCAATGCATAACTCAAGACCAGTACACAAAAGAAGAAAAAGGATTCTATCAAACTTTAGAGCATAGAAAGAGCTATAAAATGGTATATTATGGAATTGTTCTAGATAAATATTCACCGAGAGAGATTTTTTGAAAGTCCAAAAACACACCTTTTTCATAATACTCATAATACAGCTTTGAAGGGGAGACAGTTGCATTTTGGGGGGGGGGAATGACCCACATGCTTTTTTTGTGTGATAACCACTTTATAACTCCATAGATTCCGTAAACTTCATGGTATGGACTTGATATATAGCTCAAAAGATAGGTCTCTCTATGTGCTCTCTGTTGATACTAAAATATTTTTCACAGGTATAACTATAGCCAAGTTAGGGGAGCTACAAGTGGAGGGACCTAAAAACCTGAATGCCCACATAAATAACTCCAGATTGCCAAGTGCTAAAAATTTAAAATTAGCACGGGTGGCTAGAGGAAGCCCTACTCTATGTAATGAGTGTTTTTATTAGGCGTTAAAATTTAAGTACGTGGTCAAGCGCGCGGGTAGAAAATGAATTTCTTTAAAAATCCATAAAACTCATTTTCCACCCGCGCGCTTGACCACATACTTAAATTTTAACGCCTAATGAAAACACTCATTACATAGAGTAGGGCTTCCTCTAGCCACCCGTGCTAATTTTAAATTTTTAGCACTTAGCAATCTGGAGTTATTTATGTGGAGGTTGCAGGCATTCATGTTTTTAGGTCCCTCCACTTTAGGTCTAGTAACTTGCCTATAGTTATACCTATGAAAAATATTTTAGTATCAAAAGAGAGCACACAGAGAGACCTATCTTTTGAGCTATATATCAAGTCCATACCATGAAGTTTGCAGAATATACGGAGCTCTAAAGTGGTAACCATAAGTTTTTGGGGGGGAACAGACATCATTTACACACCCCATGCAGTACAGGTGTGTACAAAATGCATGCATGAAATCCTCCATAACTTTTTTTCTGAACCAGAACAGCCTTCCAAGTTTTGTACACAGGTCATGCAGAGCTATAGGTAGGATATAAAAGGAAGAATTTTTTTAAAGAAAATTTTCAGAAAAATGGTTTACTACCCCCTTAATTAATAAAAAAAAACACCGATTTTTAATCAACGCCTTTTTTTGTCGGTCGGCTGATTTATCACCAGATCTAGGCAGGATGCAAGTCGATCATTACCATTTACAGAACTCGAAGCCCTAAAGAAGTAAAGCTTCTCCAAAGTAAGTTGAGTACTTTGATATTAGTTATTGGGTCAGTTTAGCTTGTGTATAGGCTTCTGCCAACTAGCTAGCTAGCAATGGAGAATTAGCGCTATCTCTGGGATGAACTAAAGGTTCCTAGTTACAGATACTGTGTAGTGTAGATAGCTATGCTAAGCTAGACACGCTAATTATAGGCTTCTGCCAACTAGCTAGATAGCTATGGAGTATTAGCGCTATCTCTGGGATGAACTAAAGGTTCCTAGTTACAGATGCTGTGTAGTGTAGATAGCTAAGCTAGACACAATAAGCGCTAGCTCCTTCTAGTATTTAGAACTGTTGTACAGAGATACAAACACTAGCTTGTCTATAGGCTTCTGGCATCTAGCTATGGAATATTAGCCTCTGAGATAAACAAAGGGTTCCTAGCTACAGCTGCTGTGTAGTGTAGATAGCTATGCTAAGCTAGACACGCTAATTATAGGCTTCTGCCCAACTAGCTAGATAGCTATGGAGTATTAGCGCTATCTCTGGGATGAACTAAAGGTTCCTAGTTACAGATGCTGTGTAGTGTAGATAGCTAAGCTAGACACAATAAGCGCTGGCCATATGTTAGCTCCTTCTAGTATTTAGAACTGTTGTACAGAGATAGAAACACTAGCTTGTCTATAGGTTTCTGGCATCTAGCTAGCTAGCTATGGAATATTAGCGCTATCTCTGAGATAAACAAAGGGTTCCTAGCTACAGCTGCTGTGTAGTGTAGATAGCTACGCTAAGCTAGATACGCTAAGCTAGATACACTAAGGGCTGGCTGTATGTATGTTAGCTCCTCTGGTCTGTTTTACGTAGAGAGAAACACTAAGCGCTGGCATTTTCTTATCTCCTACTGATATTTTGTGCTCTAGCACTGCTAAATACCAGCAGGAGCTATATAGGAAAATGCCAGATCATAGTTTAGCTCATGAACTAACCTATCATTATTACTTCATTGTATACTTTGTGGATATCATTATAGTGATGAAGATATAGTCTGATTAGACTGCTGGAGCTGGAAGAGGTCTGGCTGACAGTTGCACTGCTGGAACTGGAAGAGATACTGCTAGCGGCACTACAAACCCTAACACAACCAACACCACCCTCCACCAACACCACCACTATCAACACCACCATCCACAGCACCAATAGCATCATCGTCACTACCACTATAACCTTCTTCATCATATCCATCAAAATCTTCATCACTGTCTTCAGCATCTAATAATCTTATAACATCATCTCTATTAGCTATATCTGTCCATCATTTGTAACTTACTTCAGGGTACTTGCCTACTTCAAAGAATATCTAAAAACAAAACACAACAGCCAACTAGCTGTCTGTATCCTATGTCAAAAGAAGAATAACAGATCTCTCAGATCAACTACAGCTGTAAGAATAAGCAGCTGCGCAATAAACCAATAAACGCTAATCTAAATCAATTACAACGCTCTTCAATGTACTTGCCTACTTAAAAAAATGTTTTTAAAAAACATACAACAGCCAGCTAGCTATCGGTATACTTTCTCAAAAGAACAAGAACAGATCTCTCAGATAAAATACAAAGTGCAGCTGTAAGAATAAGCAGCTACGCAATAAACGCTAATAAAAATTTACATATTTAGGAGCGTGTATATACGCCACCGGCGTGTGAGAGTAGATTTCAATTGGCGTGTATAGACGCCACCGGCGGTCTAAGAGTTAAGGACTTTCACGGTCGTTGAAGAGTGAAAGAACTATAACCTTAGGGTATTAAACAAGGTTATAACATTTAGCGACGAGGATTGTAACGGATCGACACGGATTATTACGAAAAGAGTTTTCGAGATGGCCGTGCATGGTTCAATGTCTGCCTTTACTTCAGCGCACGAGGACTGGAGAGCCTATGTAGAAAGGCTGGAACAGTACTTCGTAGCAAACAGTGTGACTGAGGCCGACAAGAAGCGAGCTATACTATTGAGTGTTTGTGGTTCCAAGACCTACCAACTCATTAGAGATTTAGTTTCCCCTATCAGACCAGGAGAGATCGCATACACTGACCTTGTGGAGTTAGTTATTAAGCACTACTGTCCCAAACCTTCTGTGATCATGCAGCGTTATAAATTCAATTCTCGAGTTCATGCTAAGAATGAGTCCATAGCTGATTACGTGGCAGCACTAAGACAACTCTCTGAATTTTGTGAGTTCGGGGCTACTCTTGACCAGATGTTAAGGGATAGGCTGGTCTGCGGTGTCAACGATGAGAAAGTACAGCAGAGACTGTTAGCAGAAGTTGATTTAACCTTCTCACGTAGCTTACAACTAGCCCAGACAATGGAGACTGCGGAGAGAGACACACGACAGTTGCAGGGAGCTCAAGGAACCTCTGTCTTGTTCACTCATAGCAAGGCATCTAAGAAGCCTTTTACTACTTCTCGTTTCCAGAAGTGTGTTTGTTTCAGGTGTGGTAGTGACAGTCATTTAGCCAATATCTGTCGTTTTAAGGAAGCAGAATGCCGAGCATGCAAAAAGAAAGGACACATCGCCCGGGTGTGTCGCTCGAAAATGAAGTCAAGAGGACAGGATAATTCAAAGTCACAGTATCGTTCGACTAGTACCAATTACGTAGAGGAGGAGCAGTCTAGATTGGTGGAAGATGGTGCTTATGGAATGTTCACAGTAACGGACACATCATCCAAGCCATTATTCGTGCATATGAACTTGTGCGGATCCGTTGTGAAAATGGAAATTGATACAGGAGCAGCATTCTCTATTGTGAGCGAAGAGACTTACAATGGTATCAAGAGATCGGGAGTGACCTTACCTCTGGAGGAATCCCAGGTACTCTTAAAAACATACACTGGTGAGACCTTACCTCTACTTGGCAGGGTAGTGGTGGTTGCTAAGGTTGACCACCAGGAGGAGGAGCTTCCATTGTTCGTTGTAAAAGGGAAAGGGCCAAGCCTCATTGGGCGAGATTGGTTAGCTAAACTTAAATTGAATTGGCACGAGATTCATCAGTTTAGCATGAATAATAAGGTTGAAGAACTCCTAGCCAAGTTCTACCCTGTGTTTGCCGATGGGTTAGGTACCTTATTGGGCACTAAAGTAAGGATTCATGTCAAAGAGGGTGCTCAACCTAAATTCTGTAAAGCAAGGAATGTTCCTTATATGATGAAAGAAAAGTTGGAGAAAGAATTGGAACGCCTGGAGAAACAGGGAACCATAACCCCGGTTCAATTTTCAGATTGGGCAGCTCCGATTGTGCCTGTGTTAAAACGCAATGGTGATCTTCGTGTGTGTGGTGATTATAAGCTGACTATTAATCAAGCATGTCATGTGGAGTCGTACCCCTTACCTCGTGTGGAGGATATTTTCTCAGCTTTGTCAGGTGGTGAAAGGTTCTCGAAATTAGACCTATCACAAGCCTATTTACAGTTAGGAGTGGTGGATGATTGTAAAAAGTTCCTAACTATTAATACACACAAAGGGTTGTTTGTGTACAATAGGTTACCCTTTGGGGTATCATCAGCCCCTGCGATCTTTCAAAGGGTAATTGACAGTTTGTTTCAGGGTTTTGCTGGTGTCTCAGTTTACCTGGATGATATCCTGGTAACTGGAAAAACCACTGAAGAGCACATTGCTAACTTGGAGAAGGTGTTAGAAAAGCTCAGGCAAGCCGGCCTGAGACTTAACAAATCGAAATGTGTGTTCCTGGCTTCAAAGGTCGAGTATCTTGGATATATAATTGATAAGGAAGGCCTACATCCAACTCTGGAGAAGGTAAAAGCCATTCGAGAGGCCCGTGCTCCGACGTCAGTGACTGAGCTTAGAGCATTTCTGGGTATGCTTAATTATTACTCCAAGTTTCTTCCTAATCTCTCGACAAAGCTAGCCCCTTTGTACACCTTGTTATGCAAGGACTCCAGATGGCAATGGACGGAAAAGCAAGAAAGTGCATTTTTACTAGCTAAGCTAATGCTACAGAGTGATTCACTTTTGGTCCATTATGATCCTCAGAAGGACCTGTTGTTGGCTTGTGACGCATCTCCTTATGGATTGGGAGTCGTGTTATCACATGTTTTGGAAGACAAAACCGAACGTCCTATTGGGTATGCTTCAAGGACTCTCACTGTGTCTGAGAAGGGCTATTCTCAATTAGAGAAAGAGGGATTAGCTATCCTATTTGGTGTCAAGAAATTTCATTCTTACCTGTGGGGTCGATCATTTGTCATTAGATCTGATCACCAACCACTCTACCATTTGTTTAACCCTTCAACTGCGTTTGTCGACTATAGTCGCCTCAATTGAAATTCACGTAATTGCGGAGGGCGACTATAGTCGCCCGCTCCTTGCTAAATTATTAGTTGGATCTCGAGCATTGGCGCTAACTTAGCTTTGCGCATGTTTTTTAGTGCGGTGATCGGCACCTTCTTGTTCTAGAGCAGAGGTTTCTTACGTTGACTTGCCATTCTAAGCTTCTTACTTGCTTTTGCAGCGCCGACTATTCCAGCTCACAAATTCTTTCTCTTTTCCAATCTTGCTCACCTCGCCCAACCCTGAACTCTCAACTGTTTGCAAGCTCTGCGCAGTTCTAGTTGCTGAACTCCACCTTCTTGATCTCACAACTCCACCCTCCAAATTTACCCACAAGCTCCTCCCTGAAGAATTTCATTATTAGCAATTTTAGACTTTCCTCTGAACCCTAGACCTTATCAAGTTCATGGATGAACTAGATGGTGATATATATGAGTGATGGAGACTTTGATGGTTACCTTGAAGGAAAGTTATTTACTACAGCAAGAGCAATAAAATACAACAATATAAATAACCAATAAATATTCTTTTTATTATAGATGTTGGAGATGAAGGTGCTGATAATGAATGTGAAAAGGACGAGGTTCCAGGTGAAGAGAGCGAGGTTCCAGGTGAAGAGGGCGAGGTTCCAGGTGAAGAGGGCGAGGTTCCAGGTGAAGAGGGCGAGGTTCCAGGTGAAGAGGGCGAGGTTCCAGGTGAAGAGGGCGAGGTTCCAGGTGAAGAGGGCGAGGTTCCAGGTGAAGAGGGCGAGATTCCAGGTGAAGAGGTTAAGATACGAGATGAAGAGTGCGTGGTTCAAGGTGGGGGGCATGAGGTTAAATGTGATGGGTGGGATGATGTTAGTTTGCATGGTGAGGATGGAGCGGGAGGTGGTTATGACGTAGACGAGGAAGAAGGCGATGCAAGTGGCATGGTGGTATCTTCTGTTCTTCTGTTGGTGGGCCTAATAAGGTGTGGTCGAGCCTCTGGATGCTTTCGAGCAATTATTCACGTCAATATCATCAAGGATATCTGGTGTGAAACGAACCGGTATGGGAAACAGTACTTGGCAAGTCTCACCAGCAGCACCTTGATGAACACCAACATGCAAGAGAGCATGACTTCATCAGCCACCTATATATAGAGAGAGAGCAAGTTATGATGGCATACCACTAGTGTCCTCTCTCATTATATATATATATATATATATATATATTGAGCAAGTTATGATGGCGTGCCACTAGTGTCCTCTCTCATTATATATATATATATATAGAGCAAGTTATGATGGCATGCCACTAGTGTCCTCTCTCATTATATATATATAGAGAGAGAGCAAGTTATGATGGCGTGCCACTAGTGTCCTCTCTCATTATATATATATATATATAGAGAGCGCAAGTTATGATGGCGTGCCACTAGTGTCCTCTCTCATTATATATATATAATATATATATATAATGAGAGAGGACACTAGTGGCACGCCATCATAACTTGCTCAATATATGATATATTGAGCAAGTTATGATGGCGTGCCACTAGTGTCCTCTCTCATTATATATATATATATTGAGCAAGTTATGATGGCGTGCCACTAGTGTCCTCTCTCATTATATATATAGAGAGAGCAAGTTATGATGGCGTGCCACTAGTGTCCTATCTCATTATATATATATATAGAGAGCAAGTTATGATGGCGTGCCACTAGTCTTCTCTCATTATATATATATATATATATATTGAGCAAGTTATGATGGCGTGCCACTAGTGTCCTCTCTCATTATATATATATATAGAGCAAGTTATGATGGCGTGCCACTAGTGTCCTCTCTCATTATATATATATATATAGAGCAAGTTATGATGGCATGCCACTAGTGTCCTCTCTCATTATATATATATAGAGAGAGAGCAAGTTATGATGGCGTGCCACTAGTGTCTTCTCTCATTATATATATATTGAGCAAGTTATGATGGCTTGCCACTAGTGTCCTCTCTCATTATATATATATATTGAGCAAGTTATGATGGCGTGCCACTAGTGTCCTCTCTCATTATATATATATATTGAGCAAATTATGATGGCGTGCCACTAGTGTCCTCTCTCATTATATATATATATTGAGCAAGTTATGATGGTGTGCCACTAGTGTCCTCTCTCATTATATATATATAGAGAGCAAGTTATAATGGCGTGCCACTAGTGTCTTCTCTCATTATATATATATAGAGCAAGTTATCTACCTATGCACAGCTTGTAAGTAATGTAGCAAGTGAACTTCGATGAGAGCTAAGAAGTTGATTTACCCGCTAGGTTCACTGTTGTATCACTACAATTACTACCAGTAAAACAAACGCTAGCGCTAGCTAGAGCTACTGCTGGATAGAGCGACACTAGCTAGCTAGATCTACTGCTAGCTACAAATGAATGACGCTAGCGCTATCTAGATGGACTGCTGGCTACCAAAGAAACTAAAAGCTTGATTACTAAAAACGAAGGCTGGCTATACGGATCACAAAGCAAGCAAAAAGAAAGTAACAAAACAATTCTAATTACAGCTCACCATTTATCTTTACACGAAGAAAAATCCAGAGTCCAAGGTAGAGTTTATATTCTCCCCCAATCTTTGATGAGTCTTCAAGGCAACTTTTCGAACCCGGAAGAACAGAGAAAGGCGAAATAGAGGCGCACAAAGACAGGACACTCGCCAACACGTGGAACAGCCATATTGTCCCAAAAATAGTCCCGCAAGGAGGGTGCGGTTCAATTATTGCGTTACGCACGCATAGGGTTAATGAAAAGAAAGCAATTCCTCCCCTTGCCTCAGCACGTCTACAAAGGTGGGCATTGTCATTGAGTGCATATCAATATCGTATTGAATACAAGCCTGGGAAGTTGCTTGCTAATGCGGATGCATTAAGTCGGTTGCCAAGCCCAGTTGTCACATCCTCTGATTGTCTTCCTGCTGAGTTAAACCAATTGGTTCTTCACCTTGAGTCTACCCCAATTTCTTCCAAGGAAGTGAAACAATGGATTGAGAAAGATCCGCTTCTCTCAAGGGTGAAGAAGTTTGTAATGTGTGGATGGCCGTCAGTGAAGCTTGACCGAGAATTTCAACCGTATGAGTCTCGTAAGTTGGAACTCAGTCTTCTGGATGGTTGTTTACTGTGGGGTTCACGTTTGATTATACCCCAGCCTGGTCGGAAATGTTTGCTAGATCAGCTACATGAAACTCATTTAGGAATTAGTCGTATGAAGAATCTGGCAAGAGGTTATTTTTGGTGGCCAGACATGACTTCTGAAATCGAGTTATGTGTACAGCAGTGCAATGTTTGCCAGGAATCACGACCGCAACCTCCTGTGGCCTCGATGCACCCGTGGGAAGTAACAAAGCAGCCTTGGAACCGTATCCACCTAGACTTCGCTGGCCCGTTCATGGGTAACATGTTTTTAGTCTTGGTCGATTCTCATTCTAAGTGGATGGATGTGGTGATTATGAGTTCAATCACGTCCACCATCACCATAGAGAAGTTGCAAGGTATTTTTGCTATTCATGGTCTTCCCAAGACCATAGTCACTGATAATGGCAGTTCATTTATGAGTGATGAGTTTCAGAGATTTTGCCAAGTGAATGGTATTCAGCATACGACGTCTGCACCTTACCACCCTTCCACGAATGGGTTGGCTGAGAGGGCGGTGCAATCTTTCAAGCAAGGATTGAAGAGGATGGAAGGTGGATCACTGCAGTCCAAGCTATCGAGATACTTGTTCCGCTACAGGATAACGCCACACATACGACAGGGTTATCCCCAGCCGAGGTTCTGATGGGTCGTCGACCGAGATCCAAGTTAGACTTGGTTCATCCTGACTTGTCAGAGAGAGTGGAATCGTGCCAGCGTAAGAGGACACATGGCAGCACCGGACGGGATCGCGTTTTCCGAGTGGGTGACAAGGTTTTTGTTAGAGATTTCAGGTGTAAGAATGTAACCTGGATGCCTGGTGTTGTTGAGCATGTCACTGGACCTTTACCTTACCGAGTTAAAGTTACCTTGGGAGTCGTACGTCGTCATGTGGATAACATACGTCAGAAACAGAGCGAGTTAGGATCCAGCACTTTAAATGGTCAAGTGTCTGGACCTGCAATTGTGTTTCATGATATTCCTGTTCAAGTGCCAGAGACACTGAAACTGTCCCCTGAAGGGAGTGTTCCACATTCCGACTCAGCTACGTCACCATGGTCAGCTCTCCTCGCTTACCCCGTGTTAATGTGGATGATAATGTGGATGATAACAACACTTCAGTACACATCCCTGATTGTGAGTCAACAACAGTACTGCGCAGGTCTGTCCGAAACAGACCCCCTCCTGATCGTTTTAAGGGATCAGTGTTTTAACTGATAATTATCGTGAATTTGTTATCTTTACTCTCTTATAAACTAAGAAGGGAGGAATGTTATAATTAAGTGAATTGTATGACATTATTCAATAGTCCGGACTCTAAATAAACGTTTTTAGTGTGTCACGTGTGTTGCACAGATAGTGAAATCAAGATGTCTTCTTATAATGTCTGTTGTCTTCGGTTGTTAGTTTACTAGTTGATTAAGGACTTTCATGGTCGTTGAAGAGTGAAAGAACTATAACCTTAGGGTATTAAACAAGGTTATAACAGTAGGATTATCATAAAGATTTCTATTAGTAGCTAGAACAATGGCATGTGTCTTTTATATTTATTAAATACTCAATAGTGATTTCTGATAGTCAGTTTCCGGCATGAGACTTATGTAGTTCAAGTATTTACTCTACAAGGAGTGCTAGTTTGTGTCAAGCAGATATAAACATATAGCTCCTTGTGAATATGGCTAGCATCATGCTTACAAAAAGTGCATGAAATGTATAGCAATTGGACCTTGTTGTTGTTGCTGTCGTTGTTATTTTTCCTTTTATCATGTTCTTTTTTCGGGTCTTCAAATAGAGAGGCAAGCATGGCTTCTTATCATAGTCGAATGAAAGGAAAATAAATAATTTGTGATTTAGCTGATTCTTAAATTGAATGTGATTGAGCCACACACTTTGATTTCACCACACCAACTTTAACCTATTATTAATTATTATTTTAAATATCTTGTAGGGGATGGTGATGTGGATCTGCATACTACGACCCTGATTCTGTCTCCAAATCAAGACCGTCAGCCTGTTTCATTCTCATTTAACAAAGATTCAATAGCTCAAGAAGTAGACGAAACATTCACTCTTACTATTGAAAACACTAGGAACTTGGGTGGATATATAACCAGGCTTGTGCTACAGGGAACAATCATTGATAAAGACAGTGAGTTAATAGTATCCTAAAATTAGCCATATTTAGATCCAATCTAAGAAATAATTTTAAACAAGCTGGTTTCAACTGATTTTGGTAAGTATGGGTGTCAAGACTTACCAAAAAAAAGGAAGGTGGGGTAGGGGGTGGGGAAAACTTTTGGGGGGTCAAAAGGTCATCGATCGCCCCAAAATTGTAAAACATTGTATATCGACATAACATGTTTAATGCCGCATTCATCAGTCAGGAGAAATGTTGCAGGGCAAAATATTATATCTTCACAACGCCCAAGATCATCCAAGATGCCTTTCCAGCTCGGCATGAGCTTATACCTTGATCATAAGTTCGGTTCAGATCAGCTGATTAACATCATGCACAGGATTGGCATATGTGAAAGTCCAAAAGAGGGTACGGACTACAAGTACACATACATTGACTCGACTAATAACACACATGCAGCATCAATGGCAGTACTGGAGAAGCAGATTGAGCAGCACATTGGTGACAACATGGACCATGATTTGATAACCTTAGATGGAAAGTCAGGGTTTCATGCCATGGGACTTATCAAAGTCACCACACCAGAAAATGCCAATCAACTTGAAATTGATGAGAATAGGAAGATGCAGCGAAAACCAATTGTAAAGAATGAAACTCTTTCAAATATGGAAGGTTTGCAACATTATGTGTACCAACCAACAAATGCTCTACTGGAAACTAAGCTAATAAAGTATGAAGAACTTCTGCAAGAAATACCTGAAAGATCCATTCCAATAGATGTAGCTGTTAAAGACTGGTACATTGGATGGGTAGAAGGAAGATCCCTTCATCCAAATTTCATGGGGTTTATGCATCAGAAATACAATGGACTAACATTGAAATCTTCCATTGAGTTTCTGCGCATCATCAATGCAAATCCGAATGACATGCAGACAATATACACCACAATCATGAGAGCTATAAAAGGAACGCATGAATCCCCAGCAATCATAATATTCGACCTTCCTCTGTTCATCAAGGCATCTCAAATTGTTAAGGAGCAGAAGTTAGAAGTTGTTGTGCGGCTTGGAGGATTCCACTTTCTGAAAAGTTTCCTTGGCTGAATTGGGTACATCATGGAAGGCAGTGGTTTGGCAGAAGCTATGAGAGTCGTCTATGGACCGAACACAGTCAAGTACATCCTGAAAGGTGCAGCATACTCAAAGGCCCTGAGAGCACACTTCTTGGCAGATGCCGCTCTGGTCAAACACATGATGGGTGCAAATAACAGCTCTAGTCTTGATGAGACACTCAAGGACTTGGAAGAAACATCAAGAACGGCAAAGCTGTGGGTTCTTTACCACCAACTTGTAAGAACGGTGCAAGAGTTCATCTTAGCAGAAAGGCTCCATGATTGGCAGGGACATCTGAATGCGGTTGCTAAGATGCTTGGCATATTTGCAGCAGCTGGGCATGGCCAGTACGCCAAATTTGGACGGATGTACTTACAGGAGATGCTGAGACTTCCAGAACAATATCCTCAGGTTAGCAAAAAAACAACACTAATATGCAAGCATGCACTTATCTGGTAAAATGTATAGGATATTTTTTTGTTTTTCTTTTCCAGGTTCATGAAGCATTCATGGAAGGAAATCACACAACCCGTTACTCCAATGAGCAATTTTCTGGACAGTTTTCTGACCAGACAATCGAAGAAACCCTTATGCGAAAAGCAAAATCAAATGGTGGCTTAACAAGAGGAAGGATGCGTAACGAGAATTCTGTGAAAGTATGGGCTGGCACATTTTCACATCTCAAGCTTCTAGGGGACCTGATGGAGGAAATGATTGGTGGGAAGCGGAGTAAGAGGACACACAAAGACCTTGGAGCTAAGCATATGGAAAACGACAGACAATGCGTCAAGTTCATTTCTGAATGGTTTTCGACCCACAACCCCTTCACAAAGGTTAGTATGTATGTGTTTCATGCACTGATAGTTGTGCAGACATCATTCTAGATTTCAATTGACATTTCAAAGTTATCACACAACGATTGCATCTATGTATGTCATTTCAGGTACATAATCCCATGACCATTGCTTCACTGTCTAGTGGAGGGACTACCACCGACAAGTCAGCTGTCAACTGCGAAGATGCAGTGAGGATAGGGAAAGAAATGCAGAAGGATTTTGATGATGAGTCACCTGTTAAAAGCATGAAGACATCAAACAAATGCAAAAATCTGGCTGCCCTTCAGAAGAAAGTAAGAATAGGAGACAAGAAGGTGTACATCGAAAAGACCCTACTCTTTAATAGGTTGATCATCATGGCAGAGAGAGATGAAGGGATTGAAGAGATATTCCGCTTTGAACTGACACCTGTCCCGGCGTCTCTCTTCACATGGATCGTATGATGAGGAAACCCCCAAAGCATGAGTTTGGAAGGATGCTCAAGGAAACAACAACAAAACTTGACTTGGACATGAACAACAAAATGCATGTTGTTGATGGAGGATGGCTACTTCATCAGGTAAAGTGGGCCAGCGGTGCAACCATCAAGACCATAGTTACTACCTATGCCAGGTATGTTACAGCCAAATTCAAGGATTCTACTGTAGTCTTTGATGGCTATGGGGAAGAAGCATCATCGAAAGATCATGAACATATGCGGCGGATGGCTGGGAAGAAGGTTTCTCGGGACTTAAGGGTTACACCAGAATTGACTATATCATGTGACAGAGAAGTTTTCCTGGCAAATGAGAAGAACAAAGGAGCTCTAATCATGATACTGTCTACAGAGATGGCAAACCACAATATTGTTGTACGTCAAGCAAAAGATGATGGTGACACGCTCATTGTAAAGACTGCATTGGACTTGGTCACAAGTGTGAATACCCCAGTTGTCGTTGTCGCACAAGACACTGATATATTGGTTTTGCTCTGTTATCACCGGCCAAGCAACTGTTCTAATTTGTACTTGCAATCAGATGTTGATGGTCTTTATGACATCTCTACTATAGACGTTGTTGACCAGGAAGAGTTCCTCTTCAAGTACGGCTGGTCTGGAAACGACACTGTTTCATGCATTCATGGACATACCAAATGTGCTCTCTACAAATGCAAATTCCCTGCCAGTGTCATCACTGCATTTACAAGTATGACTTCAACTGAATCCACTATTCGAACAGCTGGATTAAAAGCAATGCAGATCACATATGGCTGTGGGGATACTCATCTTGAAAAGGCTCGCTATCTGAAGTTCCAGAAGCAAGCATCAAAGGGTAAAATCGACCCCGATCGCTTACCTCCAACGGAAAATGCAACAGCACAGCATTCCCTTCGTGTACATCTTCAAGTTGTGGTATGGAAGCATCTAAACACCACTGTTCTTAAGCCAATTGGAAGAGGATGGGAGTTAGATAGCAATGGAAAACTCAGACCGAAGATGCTGTCCATTCCTATTGCCCCAGACAACCTTCTGAAAGGAATTTGCTGCAACTGCAAGGAAGGGGAGAGGCAGTGCCAAACCATGAAATGCAGCTGCATGAGAGCTGGCATGTCATGTGTTTCTGCATGTGGTGTGTGCTGTGGACACTGTTCTAATGGAGCAGATGTAGAGGAACTTGGTAGCGATGAAGAGGAAAATGACTAAATATGTTATAGCTATATATGCTGTAATCAGTATTTCAATTATTTGTTTACTACTTGATTCTTTGCACTTGATTCTTTGATGCATTGTTTGACACCATGCAGCTTCAAAATTATATGATACATAATAATATTATGCCATGTCAATGACACTTTTTGACCTTTGACCTCACATTTGGAGGTCAAGGTTTGGTAACTAAGGGTCCAAAAAAATTTGGGGGGCCCTTCTTGCATAATTCTGTGCATTTTGACACCAGGATCAACCACATGACCTTGTTTTGTTACCGAGATACAAGTTTAAGTGATTTAGGCCGGGGATAAATGACCTTTAACCCCAGAAAAAGTTTTCCCCACCCCCTACCCCACCTTACTTTTTTTTGGTAAATCTTGACACCCATACCTACTAAAATCAGTTGAAACCAGCTTGTTTAAAATTATTTTCTAGTTGAGATTTAAGTTAGGGATACTATAAGGGTAAAGAGAATTCATATATTTTCAACAAGGTATATTTGCACTACAAGATCTACTGATAAAGGTCTAACAAATTAAACAACTTTATTGATATGATATTATTCCATAACACAAATAATAGTAACAAATTGTATGTGAGTCAAATATCTTTCATCATAAATAGTCTCTGTTAGCTAACTATATAACTCTAGGGCTGACATCAGATATATGCATCCAGATTATAGCAAGCACATTGAACACAACTTGATGGAGGTTATCAAAACTTTATATATGTACAAGAAGAACTCGCATATTGAGCTTAAACTCAAGCTATTTACTACGAAGTCTTTATCCTTCTACTTGAAAACTTTATAGTTTCTAAAATGGTAAAATTTATGTGTTCTCATCATCAGCTTCGGAAAAAAACAAAAAGCTTCCAAAAAGGTGAGTAGGGATAGAGATAGCTAGCTATCATTTAAAATATATACCATGGAAATACTTTGAGACAAATTCATTGCCTGCTAAACTAGAAGCAAACTAGAAGTATTCAAAGTTATTTATTTATTTTACTTTGTTGTTGTTAAACTAGCGAACATATCAACAGTGCTTATGTGATGGAGTGTTTAAGAAATGAAGTAAGAAGGCTCCATGATTCCATATTACATGACTTTAAAATGAATTGAAGCACGTGCCAAATAGCGTTATTTAATTTAATTTCCAGCCAATGACAAACAAACATAATGATTAGAGTAATAGGAATACATATTTTAACACTTTATACTGCTATTTATATTGATCTTGTTCATTTCTCTTTCATGAAACAGTTCCATTGTTCAGACTCTCCTCCAGCAATGGTTTCAGAGGGAATGAGAGACCCAATGCATTGATGCCAGTGAAAATCACCAAGAAGCAGAATGTGAAGTTAGCTAATCCAGTCACCTTCAGGATATCTCCAATAACTGTTGCTACTGCTTTCCAAAGATCACTCAATTTTCCTGCTGAAGCACTAATGTCAAACCCTGATTCTCCAGTTCAAGCTGGTAAGATTTAGTTATTGTTATTGGACACTATAATATTGATGACTACTAATGTAAATTTTTTTCCTAGGATGTTGCTAACATCATTTAGATTCAAGAAAGAATTTAGACTGTATCAAGCTGTTCAGTCAGAAGCTGGTTTTTCACTAGGATGTATACCACTAGAATTGGAAGACTTGCCGTAATAGTATAGAGATTGCAGGCTATATGGCAATATGCTGTCGGCATGGCTTTTATTTTGTCATCTTAATTGAAAATTAGACCGAATTAGTAAATGAAATATTGTCACCTGAGAATACTTCCTGCCATAAGGCATCACTATTAGTGCTAGCAAGGTTATTAGCTATATGCATCACTGTATGATGATTTTCTGCCAACATAAAGCATGACTATTACTGCTGGCAAGATTGTTATGGGCAGACCGTATGAAGATTTCCTGTCATAACGAATCATCTCTATTAGTGCTATTAACATTATTATTAACACACCATATGAAGATTTCCTGCCATGAGGCATCACCATTAGTGCCAGCAAGATTATCATGTGCAAGTTTTCCTACCATGAGACATCACTATTAGCACACATGGTGTGAAGATTTACAACCATAAGACATCACAATAATTAGTGCCACAAATTGTTATGCACACACCATTGACTACTACTGCATAAAAGTGGATGCTTCATCAAGCATATGCAACTTTTGTAGCTCAGGCTAAATAAGGAGAGAATACTTGTTTTAATTTATACCCGAAGGGCATGTCATGACATGTGTGTAATTTCTAATTTACAGTTGAAGCAGATTTCAATGCCACTGCTTTCAATGTGATATTTCCTGCTGATGAGCATCAAGATACAGTTGCTGATGTTGATGCTTCCATTCATATCGTGGATGACGAAATTAACGAAAATGAGGAACAGTTGTTTATTGTACTGTTGGATGTAGTTAAAGCTACTAATCCAGGATTAATAAATAACAGCATGCGTAATCTCACACTCTGCAGAATTATTGATAATGATCGTAAGTACACTTTTCCGTTCTACATTAAAAAAAATTTAATACATATATACATAGTGGTTAAATAACCATATTCAATATAAACAAGCATTTTAGGTGGTGACTATCTTACAGCAATGAGTAATGCTGGAGACGTGCTATATACCAGTTTGGTGTCCTAATTTTTCCTGTATATATATAGAACTCTTCATAATTATTGTAGTGTATATCTGTATGCATGTAAAACAAGTAATAAAGTAAACCGTGTAGGGTCACATGAAGTGTAAATGTAAAATGCAGAACTGAAAAGATTGATTTTGTTGCTCATTTTCTTGCTTTAATTTCGATGATATAATATATTTTTCAAATCGGGCAGTTAACCCTTTGACAGAGAGCATGTGACTAATTCTTGCATCCCTGTGGTCGGTAAAAAATCAATAAAAAATCTTATAACCCTAAGGCGAGGATATCTGCCAGTTTAAGTGTTTTTAGTTCAAGAAGCAACTCTACTGCCTTCAGCACAAACTAAGTTTGCCATAGATACAGTTTAGCAAAGAAATTGCTACCTAGTGAACAATATCAATATGCTCCTGAGTTTAGGCTTTGCATTGAAGTTGTAGTTTATCAATTGGATGATCAGAGAGAATAACAAATCTTAACTATGCCAGTGAATAAATTCTTTATTGGCCTCCCATTTCCCTTCTATATATGTGGTAGCTAAAAAATAACATAGTTATGTGTTTCTGTTATTCACATTAAACATTCCATGGTTTTGGAGATTTTTTTTATAGCTGATCAGGATACAATTTTCAGAGATACACTTCCCTTTGGAACGGATTTGATGCTTATCACTTAAAGTTCTCTATTGTTGTAAGTACTGATTTAGTACATCAATCTGCAAATGGATCTTCACTCCATCCTTCCCTCATGAATGTCCACCAAGTAGAATATCATAATTATTTTGGGTGCTTTGTATGTGTACTCAGCATAATCTTGTAGATAAAGTGGTTGATTGCCAAGTTATATATGTTTTTATAGTACCAATATTTATTTAAAGCTTTAATTGTTTTTTTTATGAATTGCCAGAATATATTATACGAAATATTTGGTATATATATGAATCAGCTCCATTGGGGTGAGCCAACAAAAGTTATGCATTGCTAGTGCTTGGCATCACCCACAGTCTACAGCTTCTTTAGGGGTGGATAAAGCCTGTCCGTGTTGATGGAATAATAAGCTCAAAGTCCACATGGACACTAAATTGTGGCAGACTAGATTCTTTTTATAACCTGGAGTGAAGATGATGCTTTACCCTATAGTTTAAGGTATTGATTTCCCAACATCAATTTTTGCCTCTCCCATAAAAGTGGACAATCACTTGAAACTAATTGCACCACACAATATGATAGAACATTATAATGATGAAGTTAATTGTTTAAATTATGTAAGTAGAGTACACCTGCTGTATGGGCATCACCCCCCATACACTTATACAGGAAAAAATGTAAGACTTTATCAAGTTACATATTTGCAGTTGTATAAGAGCATGGCTTAGTTGAGGAATATTTACATTCAAAAATGTTCTGGTTGCTAGGGCTAGGGCTAGGGCTAGGGCTAGGGCCAGGGCTAGGGCTAGGGCTACTTAGAGACATGCTTGATGGTGGAGTATATATGTATTGAGCTAGAGTTCAAGAATTAGTAACTAGCTACCTAACACCGCTTTATGCCTAACACCTCTTTTGGACATTTCTATATAATGATAAGAAAAAAAATTATCTTTGATTATAGCTATTGCCATTGGATTCCAACAACGATCTTACACATTTTTCGAACCAGAACGATATACTGTGATTCGAGAATTAACCATGGTGAAGGAAAATAATCGTACATCTGAGCAGACATTTATAGTTGTGGTTCAAACCCATAATATAACTGAAGCAGGTATAAGTCCTGCCACACTACATCGTGATTACAGGTTGATACAATCGGCTGGTGGTGCATTTCTTTTTAATCCTCATGCTGAAAGGTTAAAGTATCGATTTTTCCTGCAACCTGATCAAACTGCTGAAGGAAATGAAGGATTTCTTGCCATTTCCTCACAACTTAAAAATTCTGCTACATACATGACACCGAATTCGTCGTCTCCCATCTTCCGTTCTACAACAATTGTCATAAAGGATAATATCCGTAAGCACTGTGTTATTAGTTTATAAAATATACTACCACTTACCTACAATACTACTACTACTACTACTAATAATAATAATAACCTCTATACTATTGCTATTCTTTATAGTATTATTTTAAAGCATGTTTTGATCTTTCCTACTATGGAAGAGGAGACCTTTGTTCTATCAGGGAAGGTGGAGAGGAGCGGTTAAGCACAGGGCTAGGGCTAGGGCTAGGGCTAGGGTTAAGAATTTACCAATGTAAACTACACACATTTACAAGCCCTTTTACCTAGTCCTGTCAATGTTGTGGTCCGCATTGGTGAATTCTTGTTTTTATGTATGTTTGTTTTAAAATAAAACTTTTTTTGTTATTTCTATTTGTTAATATAATCAAGGAAACACACTCAAGAAGATCCTCCGTATAAGTTAATCTAACCAATCACAGATGTTATTATACCATGTTCATTACTATTATATACATATGTGCCTGTGTATTCATATAATATGACATAGGCACACCTACCATAAGTAGTTACCTAGGTTATTGAGTGTCTCTATTAAGTATTGTCACAAGAGTAAACCTCTGACAAAACCAACTTGACATGAACACACAGGGATGCTTGCTGACCCAGCTCAACTATACTCAGTATTACATGTACACAAGGTGTCTAGCAAATGATAACATTTTCCCATTTTCTGAGCATTTTGCTGAATACAGAAATAGGTTATTGTTGAATAAAAAGTTTTGTCATTGCGGTGATTGGTAGAGTTTGGAGTCTTCTGGTCGATGATGAACAGACTTATTATAAGCATGCCATATAATATGTGAAAAGATACATAGTTAGGTATATACATAGATTGACACTGAGTGTTACATTGATAGATGCACAGAGATATATATATATTTAAATAGGAACATAGATAGGTCCATAGAAAGAAGCATAAATTGATAGATACTTACATACATAGAGATATATATATCATAGATAGATACATAGATAGACAAAGAGAGTTATACATAGATATTAGATAGATAGACACATTGCTAGATTCATAGATGGATACATAGTTAACATGGATAGGTACATAGACACATTGATATACATAATAATGATAGATACAGCTGGACATATCACCACTGCTACTATTGAATTTCTTTCTTTCTCCACAGCAGATAACCATTATGATGACTGGAATCCCTCTAACATTTCGTGGCCTTACATATCATTTTTCACCTACAAGAATTTGACATGATCCCTTATAGCTATGCCACAGTCAAGCGCATATCATACACTATAACTCCAGTAACATGTCCCATATTTTATTAAAATGTAATAGGTATTTGAATACACCTAACAGGTTGATACTCTAGTTTCTAGAGTTTTAATTTTGAAAGAAACAGTTTTAAAATGCATAGTAGTGTTTATATTTTTTATCTCAGAAGTTGATTCTTAAATTGATTCGTATGACACAGATATAAGCCAGCTGCTTAACTATTAAGCTAATAGGATTGTCTGTTGTCAATGTATTCTTTCCCTACAGTAGCCAGTTCATAACATAGCATTATTAGTGTGTCACTATTTAGTATACTTGACAAGTATTGTTGACCTCTTTATTATCTCCATATTAGATAGTTTAATTTTCATTCACCCTTCCTTAAATTTGTACAATATTATTTCTATTTGCAGAGATTGTAGAGCCCTCACTTGAAGTGCAATGCTATAATCATTTGCAAAGTTCTCCTGTAACCTCCACCTTCAATGCTTGTTGTGACCATCGCATTGATCCACCTGGCATAGCATATGCTTTTCCTGGTCATGAAGATATAATTAACTGTCCATTAGGTAAGCACTAAGCAGATGTGGTTAGGGTGTGGTTGGGCCATATGGGAGGAGTGTCTAAAATTATTTGTAAGTTTGTCATATTTTAGCTTCACCCCAGAGAAGTATCCTTCCATTTTACTTTTTCACTGATGAAAATAATTGAAAGCCACTACAAATTAAATATTGTTGGTTTACATTCAAATCACCTGCTACTCACACTCACGTGTCTAATTAGCTGGACATTGTCTTAACTAGGTAAGGTTTTAGAAGGAAGAATGAAAAAATGCTATGAAATAAATAAAAACTAGTTAGTGGACTTGATCTCTATAATTATAATAATTGGGTTGCAAAATGGTGGGATGTGGTAAAGTGATTCCTTTTAAACTTGCTACAAACTCTTAGTTGTGTAGATACAATTACTTTCAACTTGAATAATTTCAATCAAAGTTTTGGCTAAATGTTATAGATTACACCAGGAATAATTATATTATGCTAAGACTCATGTGAGGTTGGTATCTAGCTATCCACAATTTGTTGTTACCACGCCCAAGCACACATGTCCTGGAATAGATTTGGGTGTAGCCCCCCAAAAAATCCCATAAATAATAATAATAACAACAACACAACTATACAACCACAGTTAAAATGTTTAAAAAATAAAAATAAGCCATAGCAGCAACAAAAATAAGATAAAAACAAATGAGAATAAAAGGAAAGAAAAACCATGCTGTATTATAATGAATTTAATTTAACCTAAGACTACTCACAACACACGAACAGGAAACGATAAAATAGAACACAAAATAATACAGAAGTAATAACAAAGAATGATAAATAAGCAACTAATACAAGTTATGACAAATTAAAAATATATAAATATCCTGATGAAGGTTAGAGCATCTAGTCGAAATGTCGAGTGAATACAATTTTAAGTTGAGGTGATTTTAACATGGTAGTCATGGTTTTCAAGTTCAGGCTGTTGAAAGTGGCCACCCAGTGCCAGGTAAGTGCATTCCCCAGTAATAGCTGACACTTTGGTGCTAGGCTGATGTGCAATCCCTCCTTCCCCTAGCATTTCCTTCTGTCTTCTGGCCTATATAGTCACTATGGGATCTTGGCTTCCCAGTGTCGATTGTCCCATGCATGTTCAGCAATTGAAGATTTCTCTTTAGTATACTTTTTGTGGAAAGTACCACAGACTGGAAAATAGAGTGAAAAAATGCCACAATGCCTGTAAAGTGTGCTAAATAATAATCTGCAAGTTTGAGTAAGCTGCTCAAGAACTGGCTTACTTCTTTGATTGCACATCCCAAGTTTCACACTAAGATATATACTGTTAATTTCTGCTGTGAATCAGAGATTAAGTGCATATGACACACAGTGTAAATACTCAGCTTTGCATGGTTGGAATCTGTCCAGATTGTAGCTGCTTCACCATTCAGTTGTCCGGCTATGTTTGCACCATTAGTCATGCCTCAAACATGGCCGAACGACTGAATGGTGAAGCTGCTATTAGAGCATTTCCCCTGCATTTTGGAGAGATGAAGTCCACACATATTTAGCTCCTCAAATTAGCCTGCTTGCAATTGCTTGCCTAGTAGTACCATTATCGAAGGGTCTAAAAGACAAAAAATCCTGTTTTCATGATCAACAAACAAATGCCATTTGTTCTTTGAATGATCTGCAACAACCTCAGATGAAACAGCTGTTGGATAGTTTTACCCTTTTTCCCCCTCCAGCACTGCATCAGTGGAGACTAATACTTGACTAATTTGGATCCATTGAACATTAATTAACAAAATATCTAGCTATACAGCAAGAACAAGAAAACCTACATAGAATGACCAGTCACAAATAAAGGAAACAGGAATAAATATACTCATTAAACAAAATTGTTAGACATATAAATCATGTACTGCAATTATTATACTGGTTTTAAATGAAATAGGATATTAATGAATAAGAGTTATATAACGGTATTATTGTTTCCTCTTACTTTTGACAGGTTTCAATTCTTTTCCCCAAGCTTTTTTGTGTGTTGCTTTTATTGTTATAGTGCGCTACTCTCCAATTTCCTCCAGCACTCTCAAACACTAGATATTTCTTATTTGTTTGATGTTGTTGTGATGGCTGATCTTGTTGGAATCTTTGACTGCACCCATGGATACCAAGAGTGAAAACCAACAGAACAGTATGAATTCCTGGTTTGTTAGGCCAGGTTGTCATGTTTCCCTATAAGAGGCCTGTCCTTTTCTTTGAAGAACAAGACTCTTTGTATAGCTATTGACTGATCACTTCTTTGCCAGTAAACAAACAGCTGCAGAAGATTCTAACTGCTAACAATCAACATATTGGCAACATATTGGATAGCTAGATTATCGATGATCATTAATTTTTATGCTCAGTGATCTTTTCAAAGCAGTGAAAAAGTGCTGAAACAACTCAGCTGCTAAGCTCAATATTGCACACACAAGTGCTATATATAATTCAGTTGACAATTTTCACCTGAATCAAGAAAAAGATTTGTCAGCATTGGACTATTTAGAGTCTACTTCTGTTAAAATTATAACAAACAGACGCAATTTGTGCAGTGTGGGTTGGAGTGGACAATATGATTGAAAACTGAGAATATTGTTAAGTGACCATTAAAATTTTCATTTACCCTGATCAAGCAGTACATGTACAATATTTCTCAATGAAATCCCAGTTGATATAGCAAAATTACAATAAACTTTTCAATAATAAACTTGAATTAGACAGCTCTAGCCTTTTTCAGGATTAATTTACCACAGCACCTACAAGTTAAAATTACATAGTCCTCTATTAATGCACTCAACTTTAACATAAATCATCATGAATGAGGTAATATTTGTGTTATATTTTTTTTGTAGAACTTGGATTCTTTAACAGGACATACTCTGGCAAGGAACGTGATCAGCCTCATTTTGTTCAATTGGAGTTATATCTGGACTATGTCCTAATTTAGTTTTTGCAAAAGTTACCCTTCAGAGGCTGACGGCTGGTAGGTTTATGTTATTGTGATTCAGATATTATACGGAATGCTCCTAATTAGAAAAGTAACACAATTTTTCCTAAATCTTCACTCAAACTTGAGATTTGTGGTTGTCAATTTAGTTAGACTTAATTATGTAGTTCAGCAGATCTACCACAATGGGTAAAGTGTGTTATTTTATGCCATATGGTAGATAATAGTGTGCGTGTACAATATAGACAAAAATTATTTCACTCCCTCCTGTTACAGTGAATACTGCTAGGATCATGCTTACAAATTATTTCAAGCTTTATAATCTATTGGCCATGTTGTTGCTGCTGTAGTTGTTGTTATTGTTGTTGTTGTTATTATTATTGTTATTGTGTTGTTTTTCCCCCTTTTTTCTGATAAATGAAAGGTGCTGTTCAAATGATAGGAAAATGATAGGAAAATAAATAAGAAATAACTCGTGATTGAGCTGATTCACAATTTTAGTAATATAAAGTAACAACTTTTGATTTAACTACAACTACATAAACAATATTAAATTTTTTTAGGTGATGGTGATATCGATCTGCATACTACGATGTTGACTCTGTGTTCCAGTCAGGACCCTCAAGCTGTTTACTTCACATTTAACAAGGATTCAATAGCACAAGAAGTAGATGAAACATTCGTTCTTACTCTGGAAACTTCTGGCTACAACTTCGCTCGGTATACAACAAGTCCTATTTTACAGGGGAAAATATAGGATGATGACAGTGAGTTAACACTTAGGGTAAAGACATTTATTTTTCACTAAACAAACTCTAATTAAATAATTTCGGACCGTATTATACACTATAACATGAAGGACACTGAAATTTTTTGTTCGAGTCATATATCAACTTACAATCTTCCAACTATATACTTTTAACCTCTAGTTATTTTGTACAATGGAGTCTCAAGTTCCAAACAGAGACAACACAACTTGGTAGGGTTTACCAAAATTCTATATACTAGAACTCATTTGTTGAACATAATTCAAGTTCTTTTCTATCCTGGTATGCTCTATTAAAAAATCTATGCAGTTCCTGGAGCATCAAGGTTTATAAATTTCCCCATCAGTGGCTTTGAAAATTCCCCAAAAGCTCCACAAAAGTAAGAAGCTAAATGATTAGCTATGATTACACTAAGCCATGGACTTTGAGACAATTTCATAGCCTGACATATGAAGATCACAGTCCTAACATGTTAAAGCCAAATAACTGGTACAGTCTTTGGCCTAGATGGTGGCAAGATAGATGCAAAGTATATAAGTGTTTTGATAAACTAGAACATATCAACAAGGCTTCCTTGAATGGAGGCAATGAAAAAGGCAACTTTATACTTCTTTATGACTTAAAAAGAATCGAGGCACATGCATATAATGCATTATTTAGAAAACAAACAGACATATTAAATTGAGTAATAGAAATACTGCTTTTTATAATTATTGTACTTTGTTCATTTCTATTTCATGAAACAGTTCCAGTGTTCAGACTGTCCAGCAAAGGTTACAGGGAGAATGAGAGACCAAATGCAATGATGCCAGTGAAAATCACCAAGATGCAAAATATGCGGTTAGCTAATCCAGTCACATTCAAAGTATCTCCACTGACAGTTGCTGCTGCAATTGGAAGATCACTCGATGTACCTTATGAAGCACAAAGGCGAACTCGTGATTCACCATTTCAAGCAGGTAAGATTAAGATATTGCTATTGGACATTAGGTATCATGGTCATGTGTATGAGCTGTTTACTACTTGTGTGAGAGGCCAATTCATTGCTCTATTTTGTGGCATGGTTTTATTTCTCTTGGGCGAAAAAAAAGGTTTCCTCCTATATAACTTATAAGGCATCACTATTAGATTAGTATGCAAACACTATAATTATGAAGATTTACTGCCATAAGGCATCACTAATAATGTTACACACCATTGTCCACTACTACATGAAAGTAGTTGTTTACTACTACATGAAAGTAGTTGTCTACTACTACATGAAAGTAGTTGTCTACTACATGAAAGTAGTTGTCTACTACTACATGAAAGTAGCTGTCTATTACTACATGAAAGTAGTTGTCTATTACTATATGAAAGTAGTTGTCTACTACTACATGAAAGTAGTTGTCTACTACTAGATGAAAGCAGGGGTAGATCTAGAGTATCAGTAAGGGGGGGGGGGTTTATTCTTGGACATGAGTTTGCAATTGAGGGAAATGTAACATGGCATCCATACATGTTACTATATATTGATAAAGAGAGATTCATGCCTTTCTGTCCACCTAGTTTTACATAGACCCTTCAGTTTATGCACTCTATTTCTGGAGCAAAAGTTTACAAACTTAACTCAAGAATCAGATTATAATAGATTCATTTATGACATCAATTGTATTTCGAATATCAGGCACAGAGCATGATTTTGCTACAGCCAAATTTAAAACATGTGAGTGATAATGAGTGTACAAAACAAGTGCATTCTTCTTCTTGATAAAATCCTGAGTCCCTCTTCTTGTGCCAGCTGTTGCTGAAGCTCCATCATAATTATGACTGTCCTCTCATATCGTCAACTTCAATACCATGCTTATTGAGAAGATCAATAATACCAGCAGAAATGTTTTCCCTTTCGAGGTGGAGAAAGTCCAAAAATATTTCATGGATATGCGGCTGAGCTTGACCAAGATCAACAAATCGGATACATAATGACAAAATTTCCTGATTTGCATGCTTGTGTCTGTGACCTTATCAGCCATAACGCTGTAATATTTTGAGGTTTTTAATGGACTTAAAAGCTTTTCACGCAATAAATCTGCCATAATACTTATAATTTCATTTTGTATTACTTTAGATGTGTATTGCTGGTTCTTCTCTCCTAGTTGAAGATGATCCCTTATTATCGGATCGTACTTGGCAACATATTCGAGCAAAGCTAGAAAGTTACCTCTATTTCCAGAAGGATTTAATGTCATGCTCTCTCTATGGCCCTGCATAGGAAGCCCCTGCATGCTGCAAAATTTAACGTCATCAAGAATAGCTGAGAGGATGTGTTTATTTCGGTTGGAGGTTGTGTAAGACATTTTCTGGATTTGACAATCTATTCTGGTTTCTAGATTTTTGAATGTCGTCAGGAATAATTTTGCAGCATGTAAAACATCTTGGTGATATTGAAAATCACCATGATTAGTTAAATACCTATCATTTTTAACCTTTGCTTTGCTGAAATTTTTGAAAGGTTTTTTCACTAGAATTCCCAAATTACCATAATTAATTTTGTCCAAACAGTACACAATATTTACAGTAACCTCCTTCATGTGAGGGTGAATATGACAACCATTCGAACTCCTTTAGCCACGACTTCTGAAATGTTAATGGTAGTTTCTTTCGCTTCTTTATCTTTCCCTTCTTTATCACTTCAAAGGTTGAATGTTTGCCTTCTTCAAAAATTCATGGTTCGTCACTATCTGACAAGGAACTGATTGGTATACTACCAGAAGCAACAAGTCCAATATCATTGATACCTGTACTTCTACTTCCCGTTTCCATGAAAGCTGTTTGCAAAGAACTAGCATCATTAGAATCTGAAGGAATGGACTGGCACACAATGTCAGTTTCTTTAACACCTTCTTCAGGTGTCATGATAACTTCACATCCCACTAAATCCAATTCAATATCTGACCTGGCATGAGCAGGGCCAGAAATGCTACTTTTTGTTACCTCTTGATGTGGTCCTGAAGTATCTCCAGAAGAAGAGAAAGAGCACTGATGTAGCCTCTTAGGTGACAACCTATCACTTATGGTATGGTCATGTTCAGAGCCAGAAGTAACTCCAAAGGATGACAAGGAACACTGACGTAGTCTCTTCATTTTTAGCCTCTGAGTTCCGATCTGATACTGTAGCACATATTAAACCATGTGGTTGCCAATTGCCACAGCACATTCATCATGTGGTTGCCAATTGCCACAGCACATTCATCATGTGGTTGCTAGCCTAAGACCACCAACCACATTGCACTCGACCCAACTATATTATACAGATTTGCTAGTCCTACATGCAAAAATGTTTCGTCCCTACACTAAATAGACCAAGAAAGTATTTAAGCTTAAGCACGTGCAATGTGTTCATTAAAATGTTCATACATTTATAGACTGAAGGGGGAGGGGGTTTAAACCCCCAAACCCCCCCCCCCCCCCCCTGGATCTGCCCCTGGAAAGTAGATGCTTCATCGATCACATCTGACTTTTGTACTTAAAGATCTCTAGCTAAATAAGGGTTAATAAATCTATAATAGATATTCATTTAAGGCCATGTCATAACATGTGTTATTTCTAATTTACAGTGGAAGCAGATTTCAACACCACTGCTTTCAATGTGGTATTTCCTGCTGATGAGTATGGAGATACAATTGCTGATGTTAATGCTTTCATTTCGGTTGTGGACGATGAAATTAATGAAAATGAGGAGCAGATATTTATTGTTCTGTTGGAAGTAGTTAACGCTACTAACCCAGGATTATTGAATAACAGAGTGCGTAATCTCACAGTCTGCAGAATTATTGATAATGATCGTAAGTACGCTAACTATATACAGTTCTCTCTCTCTCTATATATATATTAGATATAAACAAACAAATAGCCATCCATAAACACTACTTTTTAAATAAACAATAGTTTTAGAGAACTATCTGACAACCTTTGGCAACAAGAATAATCCAAACTGGTTGTAGACATGTTACAAATTTTTGTCAGTTGGCGCCTCTATAAAAACTCTTCCTTTTTCATCCAATATATCAGCATAATAATTATGACACTGAACAAAATATATTGAATTTTGTAGCCTACATATATCGTAAATGTGAAATGTGGCTGAATATATTTGTATCTTAACCGATAGACTTACGATTAGTTTTTAGATTTTATCAATTTTTGTGCTTTAACTTTTGATGAATAAATTACAGATATATATATTTGTGGGTGCACAAGGCAGTTAAAGTATAAGATCAGCTCCATTGATGTCAGTAAACAAAAGCTATGCAGTGATAAGTTGCCTTACATCAATAAAAAAACTTTTCCAACGAAATCGACTCAGGATTACCTCCGGCAAAAGGGGCTCAGAGACTGGAAAATGTAGGTGCTGGTGCAACATTCCTCAGCTGATGGCAGGGACAGAATAGTCTATCAAGGCCATATTCACTCCTTAAACTAAACGTATAATTTTAATTGTAATGGTATCAAAGTTCATACTTGTATTGATTAATGTGGTTAATGTTAGGCCACACCCACAGGAACTAAACTGTTTGCCTCTATGATAAACTGGATATATAGCTTTGCTGCATTAAATGGTGAATTCTTTGCTTTGTGATAATTCTACATTTATGTGTTGTAGCTAATGATTATGTTGTACCCAATGAAGATAGCGTTGTGTTTGGAGATAATTTTCTGCTTACCTCCATTTAAAGTTCTCTATTGCTGTAATTCACAAACTTAGCTACATCAATCTTCAAACGTATTTTTATGCCATCATTCCCTCACCAATACCTGCCAAGTAAAATATCATCATATTTCAAGGCGCTTGCTATGTGTAATGGAGTAGTTCTTGAATTTACTGTGTTAAATAATATTGTAAAATTAACACATACACAATAACATAAATTTGGGTGTTAGTTCATTGAGGTAAGCAAACAAAATCTCTTAGGTTTATCTGTCCTTGTTTTTATAAGAGAAGGATGAGTAGGGTGGCCCAGGGTTTCATAGAGGGGGGGGAGGAGGGAAGGCTTCCGAACATTTTTGCCCTCCACCCCTTGGAAATTGTATTATTAAAATTCATTATTGATCCTGATAAACGTTGTCATATCTTTAACGATCATGCCCCTCCTCCCCCCCTTTAAAAATCCAGATTCCTCCAGTTGCACCCCTTCTTGGGCAATTTTCTAAATGAAACCCTGTTAAATAAGGCACATCACAAAAAGCCAATCTTTAGCCAAACCTTGTCGAGAGCCTTTGGAGAATTTTTTTTATGATGCAGTTAATTGTTTAAAATACGGCACGGAGTAATATTTGCTATATGGGCATCATCACTTATACACTATACAGAAATAATGCAAGACTTTATCAATGATTATACAGGTACAGATTTACAGTTGTACAAAAACCTGGTTTAGTATTTACAATCGACAATGTGGTTGCTTAGAGACATGCTTGATGGAGTATGCATGTATTGATCTAGAGTTCAAGACTATATACACAAAATATGCTAGCTAGGAGCTCTTTATGTAAACTTTTGATATTCCCATTATAAGATAAATTACTTTTCTTTTTATCTTTGATTACAGCTATTACCATTGGATTCCTACAACCGTCTTACACAATTACTGAACCAGAACGATTTAGTTTGAACCAGGAAGTAACCATGGTGAAGGAAAATAAGCGTATATCTGAGCAGACATTTACAGTTGCATTTCAAATCCGTAATCCAACTGAAGCTGATGTAAGTCCTGCTACACTAGGTAGTGATTACAGAATACCAGGATATCTCACTGGATATTATTTATATATTCTATTTCATCCTGGTATGGTAATGTTGAGATTTCCAATTTTCCTGCTACCTGATCAAACTCCTGAAGGTAATAAAGGATTTCTTGTCAGTTCTTCACAGCTTGAAAATTCTGACACATACTTTAGACCTAATTCATCGTCTAGCGTCTTCCGTTCTACAACAATTGTCATAAAGGATAATGATCGTAAGCACTGTTGTTGTGTGTGTTATACATAACATACTGCTACAACTGCCACGACTACTATTATTACTACTACCACTCACTTCTATAGTATTGCTATATTATAACAGTACCACTACTTCTACTTCTTGAGAAAGATGTGTTGGTTTAGCTGTGGATTGAGTTTTGACCTTATCTAACATTCCATGGCCTTACAGATCCTATCATTTTTTCATTCATAAATTTGACCTCGAGTTTTTTACAGATATATATAGGCCAGGTTATGTCTACACTACTGCAAATTTAACAAAATGTGTAGATTAACTAATCGGGGCAGCTATTTTAAAATATATGGCTTTAGAATGATATGTGCATATATATATATAATATATTTATGTAAAGAGAGTATGGTTAAAATATAAATTTATACACCTTTGTTATTGTTAAATAATTATTACAGGTGTGTAGTGGCACTAATGGAATGGAGCAACAAGTAGAGAACCTCTTCAAATAACATGATTTATAGATGTACATTTATTTCATGTACATATATTTCATTATTATGTTAATCCTCTTTCTTGGGCACCATTATATTTTTGGATCACCCATGTTAAAATGTGTAAATCTTAAAGCTGTATTAACTGTATTTCATGCATTGCTGTTGCTTGATGATTGTTGTTGCTATTGTTGATGGGTTTCTTATACTAGATAGTGTTCAAATACTGGGTGTCGAGAATAGCCACGTTACTATGTATGGTAGAAGCAAAAGTTTATGCTCCGAAGTTTATACATAAGTATAGCTACATGCCTGTAAAAAAGTTTTTCATATATAAACACATGGATGGGAGAAGAGCGGAGCATTCTCTTACAAAGTTATAATACAGGTGTCAATCTATACCATCTATACCTGCTCCCATCCATAGGATCTTGCTAGGGTAATGTATATCACATAAGCAGGATTTGCTGCCAGAAATGCACATAATCGATGATCTCGATGATAAATGATATCTAGCCAACACATCGCCTGTGAGTATAGGTGGGTCGTTTCTTGGAGATCATCTCTGCAAGCCATTTATAAAATGTGATTGACTCTCACCTCATACCTTTATTGGTGAATAGCACTGGAGTGGCTGACCATATTCATGCATTTTGGATTGTTCATGTCACCTGTATGTATAAGAAACATCTGTAAAACCTTGGCCAGATTAGTTAACCTCTTCATCAAATAATATTTCTTGTGAAGCATTCCAAAAGCCTTGTGCTAAATGTCCAGAATTTGTGTAAGCATTACTTAGGGTCTCTCTATGAATTGACTGCAGGGATGGCTCATTGTGGCAGACACACCTTAGTGAGCAATTAAGTGGTAATGTTGGAAGTCACTATATGACATACCTTTGCATGGTCAACTGAGAACTGAGTTCCACAATTACAGGTCTGAGTGGTGTTATCTATCTTCCATTCATACCTCGAGCAGAGTACATCTCGATATTGTCCTTCGTGTAAATAAGAACCATATGGGGAGATGAGAGAGCCATTAGGAGAAGCTTCTTTCTTTTGCATGATAAACACAGGTAGTTGGGGGAGTAGCTGGTTCTGGTTTGCTGGACATATCTCAGATTTTTTGTGTTCTTGATTTTCTTCATGATGGTGTGAGTGGTATCGAGATAAAAGTTTGGTCTATATCCTGGGAAACTATCAAGCCATCACAGGAATTGTAAGTGGTACATGAGGATGGGATTGCTTGGTTACGTAAGCCCAACCCTCCAAGTCTGACAAGAATGATTAGAAGATTCCTCTTTATTGAAGAGCCGGTTTGAAGGTCAGTCATGCATAGATAAAATACTGGTGAACAGCATTTTCTAGAAGCAGCAATAAATCATAGATATCTGAGAGAGCAGTAGGAGAGCATTGGTTAGATGATGACCCATGTTTTTAGGCTGTCAAGAGTTAGGGCAAGTTCTGTGGTTATCTATGTTTGGGTACTAGGTTTGTGTGTGTGTGGTTGAGATATATAGGGCCAAGTGTGTGGGAGTTAAGGCAATGTCTATGATTAGAGTTTGGGGGTGTCCAATATTGTAACTGGGATTTGGGTACTATGTTTGTGGATGTATAAGGCTAAGACAACATATGTCGGTGTTGAGAGCTAGGTGTGGGTCTCTAGGTCCAGTGTGTAGGGTTATCTTTTAATGTAGCTGGGGGCTTGGGTACTAGGTTTGTAGCTCTATCTAGGAGGAAAGGAATAACCTTTTATTTTTAAATGGAAGGTAAACTATATGAAGAATTGTTTACCCAATCTGTTTTTTGGGGTTTGGTGTGGTTTGAGCTTTACCTGCTATGGCAGGCATTTTCTTCTGTCTCCTCCTTTATCTGTAATAAAATCTGGATTGTATAGGTGTGGGTTATTACTAGGTTGTGTTGTGGGGGAATTGGGTGTGTGTGTTGCAAGGAAGTTGTTTCTGTTATAAGGACGGGCGATTTGGTTATAGAGAACTGGATGAGGCTATTGCTTTGTAGCTGTACTGTGATGTAGGGGTTTCAATTAAAAAAAATCTGGTTGGCTGGGTGAGGTTATTTCTTAGGGGCTGGGTTATGGTGTGAGTAATTTCTATTTAATTATTTTGTGATGGATTGTGTGAGTTTTATTGTTTACAGTGTAAGCAGACTTGTTGCTTAGAGTATTCCCGGTCTACGTATCTATAATTGGCAGGGATCAGATTATTTTCTTTGAGTGAGTGGGTGTTGGTAGGCTGGGAGGAGGTCAGTCAAACTTTGGGGCTTAGATTTGGTGGTCCAGTTATCCATCACATAGTTGGGGGCTTTTATGCGGGTTGTAGATTATACTTGGAAGGGGGGGGGAGGGTTTAAAAAAATATGTATATGTGGCTTATGTGATTTGGATTGGTTAGGAGTGGCATTTTGGGCCTGGGGGCCTGCTTTAAGTGTTGGTCTGTGTTTGGGTTGTTGTTTGTGGGTTTGGTAGGATGGTTGGACTTGTATAGCTTTATGGCAGTTTTGTCTTTCTTGGAGTGAGTCTTGGTTTTCGTGTGGCATAGTTTGTGTTTTGGGACAGGAAATTTTTTTGTGCATGCTTTTTCAGTTCAGTGGGCTTGGTACTTCTAGATGGGGCATAGATCAATGCTGCCTATTGGAGATTCTGTCTATTCTGCACATAGGCTAACTACCATGCTGGATGCAATTTGCAGAGGAATTTATCCAACATTTCATGGCCATACATATCCTATCTTTTTTGCATTCTCAAATTTGACATGATTCCATTCTGATTCAATAACTATTGCATAGATATGGACCATGTTATGTCTGCACTGTTAGAATTATATCTGCATATGTAATATAAATATATATATATATAATGGTTATATATCTTTTATTACAGTTTTGTAGTGTCACTACTGGAATGGAGCAACAACTTGAGAACCTCTTCAAATAACATGATTTATAGATGCGTTACAACTAAATTTAGTATGTTAATCCTCTTTCTTTGGCATCATATATTTTTGGATCACCCAAGATAAAATCTGTAAATCTTAAAGCTGTATTCATGTATTGCTATTGCTTGATGATTGTTGACTTGTGGCTTTTGTTTATGAGTTTCCTGTGCTGGGTAGTGCTCAAATGTTGGGTGTCAAGAATAGCCACGTCACTATGCATAGTAGAAACAAAAGTTTATTCTCCAAAGTTTGTACATAGGTATACATGCATTTTTTAAATATAGATAAACACATGGATGGGGGGGGGGGGGGGGGGGGAGAATAGCAGAGTATTCTCTAACAAAGTTTGTCAACCTAGACCGTCTATAGCTGGAGCACCCATCCCTAAGGGTAATTCTATCCCATAAGCAGGATTCGCAGCGAGAAATGCACATAATCGATGACCTTGACGATAAATGGCATTTAGCCAACACATGGCTTGTGAGTATCGTTTCATGGAGATCATCTCTGTGAGCCATTTACAAAATGTGATTGACTCTCATCTCATACCTTCGGTGGTGGAGAGCCCCAGAGAGGTAAACACACCATGCTCCTACTATATACCCTCACATGCAGCCCATAATATTATATATGAGTTTTGGATTGTTCATGTCATCTGTATATAGAAGAAACCTCTGTAAAACCTTAGCTAGATATATTAGAATAGTTGCCACTACGTCAAAGAATGCATCTTTGTGAAGCATTCCCAAAGCCTTGTGCATAAATGTCCAAAATTTGTGTAGGCATCATTTAAGGACTCTCTATTAATTGGCACTGCAGTTATGGTCATTATGGTAGACACCTTATTGAGCAATTAAGTGGTAATGTTGGGAAGTCACTATAATATGACATAGCTTTGCATGGTCAACTGAGAACTGAGTTCCACAATTACAAGTCTGAGTAGCGTTATCTATCTTCCATTCAAGCAGAGTGCATCTCGATAAATATTGTCCTTCGTTTAAATAAAAGCCATTTTTTTCAATGGGGAGTACAGAGAGCAATGAGGAGAAGCCTTTTTCTTTTGCATGATAAACACAGGTTTATGGGGGAATAGCCAGTCCTGGTTTACTGGACAGATCTCAAGATTTTTTCGATTTCTTGATTTCCTTCATGATTGTGTGAATGGTATATATTGAGATAAAAAGTTTGGTCTATATCCTGGGAAACTATCAGTTATTGAAAGTGGCAAATGAGGATGGGTTACTTAAGCCCAACCATCCAAGTCTAACAGGAATGGTTAGAAGATTCCTCTCTAGTGAAGAGCAGGGTTGAAGGCCAGTCAAGCATAGATGAAGTACTGGTGAACAGCCTTTTCTAGAGGCAGCAGTACATCATAGATATCTGGTATAGCATTGGTTAGATGAGCCATGTTTTTTTTAAGCTGTCTAGAGTTACGGCCAGTTCTGTGGATATCTATGTTTGGGTACTAGGTTTGTGGGTATGTGTGAGATAGGGCCAAGTGTATTGGAGTTAAGGCAATGTCTATGATTAGAGTTTGGGGTGTGTCCAATATTGTAGATTGGATTTGGGTACTGTGTTTGTGGATATCTTAGGCTAAGGCAACATATGTCGCTGTTGAGGGCTATGTCCCGGTCTATGACTATGAGTGTTTAGTTTGTATTAGAGTACTGGGTTGTTGGGTGTCAAGGGCTTTGGCCAGGTGTGTGTGTCTCTAGGGCCAGTGTATGGGTTTGTCTTTTAATGTAGCTGGGGCTTGGTTACTAGGTTTGTAGCTGCATCTAGGATGAAAGGAATAACCTTTTATTTTTAGATGGAAGGTAAACTATACGAAGAATTGTTTACCACGAAGGATCATTCCATTTTTTTGGGTGCGCTGTGGTTTGGGCTTTTCCTAGTTTTGTTTCTATGGCAGGCATTTTCTTCTGTCACCTCCTTTATCTGTAATAAAATCTGGGTTGTGTGGGTGTGGATTATTCCTAGGTTGTGTTGTGGGGGAATTGGGTGCGTGTGTTGCAAGGAAGTTGTTTCTGTTATAAGGACGGGTATAGAGAACTGGATGGGGCCATTGCTTTGTAGCTGTAATGTGATGTAGGTGTTTCGATAGATTTTTTTTCTGGTTGGCTGGATAGGGTTATTTCTTAGGGGCTGGGTTTTGGTGTGGGTAATTTATTTTGTGATGGATTAGGTGAGAGTTATTGTTTATGGTGTAAGCAGGCTTGTTGCTTAAGGTATTGCTGGTCTTGGCCTCTATAGAATTGGCAGGGGTTTGCAGGGTTTTTCTTGGAGTGAATGGGTTTTGGTATGCTGGGTGGAGGTCGGTCAAACTTTGTGGCTTAGTTTTGGTGGTTAAGATATCCATCATATGGTTGGGGGATTGGGTACTTTTATGTGGGTGGTAGATTATACTTGGGGGGAGGGGGGGTTGTATATGTGGCTTACCGACGTTGTTTGTTCGATTGGTTAGGAGTGACACTTTGTGGCCTGTGGGCATGCTTTCAGTGTTGGTCTGTGTTTGGGTAGTTGTTTGTGGGTTTGGTAGGATGGTTGGACTTGTATAGCTTTACGATCGTTTTGTCTTTCTTGGAGTGAGTCTTGGTTTTCATGTGGCATGTATATAGTTAGTTTGTGTTTAGGAACAGGGAATTTTTTTTGCATGTTTTTCGGTTCAGTGGGCTTGGTACTTCTAGTTGGAGCTTGTTGGACATGTTTCTAGAGGGGGCTTGTGGTTTGATCTCGTTGGTTTCCCTTTTTAGTTTTGTTTGTGTTGATTGGTCTATTTTCTATTGTGTGTTGGTTTGTATCAGGACCCACTGGACCGACATGAGAGAGGGGAGGAGAGAGAAGGAGGAGAGACCTAGAGAGAGAGACAGTGAAGAGACAAGACAAATAGAATTTACACATACTGGTATGTTTCAGTACATATTCACGTATTCCCTTTATTCATGATAACACCATCATTATGTCCGTATATTATAGTAATCCTTACTGTAAGCTCAATTGGTCATACATTACATCACATGTGATATGGTAAAGGCAGAACCAAAGGGTGACAGACTATTTAAAACCATTCCCCGAGTAGTGAAGCAGATATCCTATTTTCTTGACATAAGATAAGTTGTTTAATTAATCTCTCTAACCGAGTCTTGGGTAGACTAACCCCTACCTTGTCTTGAGGATATCTCAGGTGGCAGCTTATTAACTGGTGGATCGGAGACCTAATCCAGTCTCCCGGCCCCGACAGTTTGTTCATGGTTGGTGTTGGTGTTCAGTTTTTCATGTTTGTGTTGCTTGGAATTTTTCATGCTCGTTTGAGATGCTAGTTTGTTAATTATAGGGGGGGGGGGGCTGGTGTTGTTTTCTGATTTTGGCTTCTACTTTATCTTGTGTTTGATATATGGTGTTTGTTAGTGTCTTAGTAGAATGCCATTTAGTGTTCTATGACTACGTCTAATAGTCCATGCTCCATCTCAATCAACAGGTCTCTGAACATTCTTTCAAAATTGGTGAGGTCCCTCTGCCTATAGGAGCATCCTTAGTGAAGAGTCTGATTTTCCTGTGAAATCTGATCAAGATGGCTCTCAATGGTTACGAGTTCCACAGATGTCATTTTTCATAGGAGTAGATGTGTGCATAGTGTGTGCATCTTCTATTATCATTGACATTATTATCATATTATCCACTATTATAATTACCTCACCCAATAATCAACTTCAAACTGTATTCACTCAACATTTCGACTAGATGCTCTAGCCGTCATTATTCCGGATGGTTAACCATCATTCCTCTTGATATGGTCATGCAGATTTGGAGACATCTGTGTGTGTTGGACATGTGCACACTTGGGTAGGGTAGATTTTACGTGGGTGTGTATGGTCTACTGAAAACCCCTCTACTAAGCGGCATGGTGAGTATGTGTGTAATCAGTGAGTTGGGTGTTTCTGCAAAGCTATTAAAAGGGATATGAATATGTCATCGGTTCATTAGCATCTATAATTTGTGCAATACTTCCAAAACCACTGCCAATACATTTCACACAACAAAATTAATGCACATGATTCATGAATCATCTGAATAATAGAGTATATGCACAGCAACACATCGCACAGTTCCACATGCAAGTCTTGAGTGTTGAGACCCAGCTATCGGCTAGTTCCAACCCTACATGTTGAATGAAGTGCTGATCCCCATAAGGATATGCATTGCTTCCTTCATGAGTATGTATCGCAATCTATTGATCTAGATGTCTTTTTTCCACAAGATTGGGTTCCACGGATACACTTTGTTAAATTCTTTATTGATTGTCCAGTTTGTCCAGTTCCAGCATAGGTGGGTGAGATTGAAAAATCCTTCAGGAGGCATGGTAGGTGTGTGTGTATATAATCAGTGAGTCGGTGTTGGACATTATGGGATGCTCTGTGCAAGAGCACAATCTTATTCAAATGTCATTGCCTTGGGAAGTGAAGGATTTTCATTAGCATTCAGTAAATATGCAGAAGTAACATATAACCTGCTGTTCTAGGATATTCTGTGGTGCTCTATACAAAAGCTCAATTGTCAACATAACATTTTATTCTTGCGAGTGCAGCGATCTCAATCTGAATTCTGACCGAGTGTACTTGTTAAATGGCAAAGTTGCACATCTTCTAGTTCTTTGGTTTGCCTGCTCACCATAATAACCCTCTCCATCATCCCAAACACTAAAATTTCATTTCAATTATTGAACTTGACAACATGGGTGGAAAAAAAGTTGATGTTTATATATACTGAGGATGAAATTAGACAGCAGCCATGTATTGGTGCAGCTAATAGTGAACAACATGGACAAAAATAACTTAGCCTACTAGTGCTGTTGCAACAAACAACCATACCCGGTATATCTATCCATTAGTGCACTATTGATGACATGAAGCTCTTCTTATTGATGCGCAGCAACACGTGACATCAAAACGTCATAACATTCCATCATTATTACGTCACACGTCACATGAAAAATATTGGTAGGCAACGTCATTACCGTTTCCTCCGCCCCATTGGGGGTGTGGCTCGCAGTGAGAGCAACTGCTCTTTGCCATATCGATAACGTACAGTAGACTTGCAATGAAATTAGGAAGCATTATAGTATTGCTAACTGTAGCTGTAGTTATCACACTATTGACAGCTAAGTTTGTCGCCGCAATGGAAGACGACAGCCAGTCTGAGTCAACTAGAGAGCGTTCGGGTCGGTCGTCGTCTGGCGGTCGATCTGGAGGGAGGTCGTCTTCTAGCAGGCAATCTGGAGGGAGGTCGTCTTCTAGCAGGCAATCTGGAGGGAGGTCGTCTTCTAGCGAGCAATCTGGAGGGAGGTCGTCTTCTAGCGGGCAATCTGGAGGGAGGTCGCCTTCTGGCGGGCAATCTGGAGGGAGGTCGTCTTCTAGCGAGCAATCTGGAGAGAGGTCGTCTTCTAGCGAGCAATCTGGAGGGAGGGCGTCTTCTAGCGGGCAATCTGGAGGGAGGTCGTCTTCTAGCGAGCAATCTGGAGGGAGGTCGTCTTCTAGCGAGCAATCTGGAGGGAGGTCGTCTTCTAGCGAGCAATCTGGAGATACTGTTGAGCCAGAGTCGGCGACATCGACCCCCCCTTCGACTTGTCTGGGAGACCTCTCATATCTTAGCTGCAGGGAAAGGGATCACTCATGTGGTGGTGAAAACGTAACAAGGACTACAAGCTATTGCATTCCTGAGAGATTCATGTGAGTTAGTGGCAATGCAAGGTACCTCAATCATTGTTTAATGATTTTGGAAGATTTTCTTGGCCTGACCACTTTTTTTTAGAACTAGACTAATAATTAGCTAATAAATAAAAATATCCCCAAAATATCAATATTTGGATAGGAATTCTTTTCATTCTATCCCCCCAAAAGCATTCATTCTATCTTAAATGCTTTCCTGTTTCCCATTTGTACACCAGTGTTCATGTGACACAAAGATGAAATTGATCCATCATTAGTTGCTGTTTTAGCAGGAAGAAATATAAATAGCTTAACTACCGGGGAACTAGGGTTGGTAGAATGACAACTTCTAGTTTGAGCATACATTTGTTCTCTAAATCGCATTCCTAGTTACATGCATAAATTAGGATCCCCATCAAAATGCTTCACAAGATTGTAGTGTACCCTATAGAAGGAAGTTTTCATGATATTCCAAGCAAAGCCAAATGCTCTGCAAAATTGAAAATAAATATCAAAATGTTATTTCTGGGGGGAAACCCTCCACTTAATTATACATGCAGCAGTGATAGACTTTTACTACTTAGAGTAGCGACCAATGGTTACCATAGTTTCATTCACATGCATACTTATTAATATCTACTGTCGATCTGGAGTGAATAAGCACATACTGATGAGCTAACATATTCTAACAGTGGCCCTCTATAACCAGGAAGAGCTTTTACAGGCTCATTTACTAGCAAGTGGCAGATAGACATTGATGAACGGATGGGAACTCCCCTTTCTTTTCAGAGAATTATCTTTGGATTAATATTCTTGTTTTTTTAGGTATGTTTTGCCTCAGCATACAGTACACATTATAACCAAATTTTCATGCAACATATGCCCTTTAGCAGCCTCAGCTTAAAGATTTGGTAGATGGTCCAGCTCAAACACTGTCATTTACAAAATCTTATTCAAAATTCTATACCTGCTATGCTATCTTCAATCTCATTAGCTTTGGTCATTATTTTATCCGTTTTCTATAAGGCTAGGGACATCATTAATTCTCTGAACACAGAGGCAGCAATCATTGCAAATACCTCACACACAGAAGCTGTTTTGATATCGTAAAAATAATTAAAAAACTTGTGCAGTGCAATTTACTTCTCCAAAAGCAGCAACACTTTTGTTTTTGCCTCTATTATACCAAATTTATGACGAAAAATATCTGAAAAGCTTTCCAGTCAAGCTAAAATTTATACACAGCTTATAATATATACCCATGCAACACAGCACTAGAGCACCTCCAAAGTGCACTGTGGGAAAGCAACAGCTAAAATGTACAGCAGTAGCTATATTTGTCTAGGTGTGGTCCAAGGAAGTCAACAAATAAAAAATACAACCTACTTGTACGGGTATTATGTTGTGGCTTTCAATAGAGTGCTTGAGTGATGATATGGGAATGATAGCTACAAGCCACAGTGGTATCAATAGCAGCTGCACTGGTCTAGGCTAAGACTAAATATAAAAAAATTCATCGATGAAAAGCTACATCACTAATTTCATGGTCGATTCTGCATAACTAACATCTGGTTACCACTTCATTAACAGACTAAGGGGTGGAAAATATCTGTAAACTGTGCCCATTTAAAGTATCATATATTATTTTATTTGCACACAATTATGTTATGATCCTGATTTGTATACCCCTGGGTTTGCCATACACATTTTACTTTTGGAACTACAGGTGTGAATGTGGAGTAAAATCACGTGCTAACTCATTCATGTAACAACTTACCAGCATCCAGTCTTGAATGGCTATAACAGCTGTAAAATCGCAACGAAGAAATTTTTATATATAGTTTTAATATGGACTGATGTTCATGTGAAGGGAGTCTAAAATAATAAATACAAACACTAAAAAAAACCTTGTGGTTACGACTTTAGAACTCCATAGATCCTGCACACTTAAGTGTATGAAATAAATATACAGCTCAAATTATAGATCCCTCTCTATGTCTCTATGCTCTCATTTGATATCAAAATGTTGATATGCTAAAGACATACAGCCAAAGAGGTAACACCTCAAAACTTGAGTGCCTGAACTGGTTGAGTTTGTGGTTCCTGATTGGAAATCTGTGCTTAAGCCCTACAGTGTATTGATTAGGCACTAAACCATTCAAGAGAATTTCCCCCCCTGTAAACCATGCTTGTCTAATTTGAGTTGTAGAGTAGGGTTTCTTCTAGCCACAGATAACAAGCTAGCACTTTCTATCAGGAACCATATCAGGAACCACAAATGAGTTCTAGCACCCACGTTTTGTGGTACCCCACGTTGAACGTTATACCTATGCAGCATTTTTAATACCAAAAGAGAGCACACAGAGAGATCTATCATTTGAGCTATATATCACATTAAAGTGTGCAGAATCTATAGAGCTCCCAAAGGTGTAACCACAAAGTTATGAAAACGTATAGCCTCATCACATGACCAGTGATAATGTTACTGCTTATCACACTATAACCCCATCACATGACCAGTGATAATGTTACTGCTTATCACATTGTACCCCATCATATTAAATCAAGTGATAATTTTACTGCTCAATCACACTATACCCCATCACATGCCCAGTGAAGTGTTGGAATATTGTGAAATATTAATGAAAGCGGTTTTAAATATTATCTTGTCTCTGGTGATAAGTTCAAAATAAGGTAGAGCTTTTGCCAGACCTGTTGAGCAGCAAAAAATATTACATTGTAACTAGCTAGCTAGTAACTAAAACCATAATAAAATTATGTCTGAACGTATGGTAACCTATTAATTTCTTCAATAGTAATTCATCACAGAATGGGTTATGTTGGTCTATAAAGGAACATTCACTCAGCTTTAATTGTGCAAACAAGTGATAATGTTACTGTTCAATCACCCTCACCATTTTACCACCAACCCAGATAATCTGCATGACATGGTTATCATGAAAGTTTATTTCCTTATTTTTTTCCTCTCATCCAATTCATAGTGAGATTGAATTCAAGTTGAAGTTCGGGTGCTCCCCTTCAACTCTCATTGATCAGGGAGTAAGACTAGAATTTGCATTGCATTTGGCAGATTCTCCGAACGCCATCAACAACAATGACTGGTTTCCTATCAGATACTACACGCCTAGCCTTACCCCCCCAAGTGATTACAGGAGTCTTGTGGAGTTGCAGACCTCACAAAACTCTGTGAATGCTCAATCAATTCTATATAATTCCTCCTTTCCTGTTTTCGTCATCAACCCCTCTGAATCAATTCACATCCATGAGTATATCTGCGATCAATTCTTACAGAATAACATGCAACTTCAGTTGCGTTGGATGCAGAGATTTGGAAGTTCAAGCTCAATAAATGATGCTGCATGGATCCTTGATGACATCAAAATCAGGATTTGGAATGGGTCCTGCTTCTTGCAAGTATTGAGTGAGGATTTCAGCAGAGAGGACGAGATTATTCTCGATTCTTACGATTTGGTTGCAGCTGATATACGAACACCTTCTTGTAATTCACCAGGAAATGGCAGTGCCCTTTATTTCAGGAATGCTGTGTCTAACAATGAAGAAATTACCAGTCGCTCCATCACTATATTAAATTATGTGGATGTTAATTCAAAGTTTTGTGAAGCTAGACCAACCGAGAGTAAGTTGATATTAATGTCAATTCTCTGAATTTCATTGCTGAGATTTGTGAAGAGAGATTTCAGACCAAGTTGATAGGTTTAGAGCTGTCAGTTACACTGTAATTACAAATAGGAAATGGATTCAAAATTTCTGAAAATACTTGTGAATTGATAATGGTAGAGACACTAGTCTTATTATTGATCTATCAATAGATTTAATTATTAATTAGAGTAAGATGTTCTCATTACCCTGACATGTGGAGCCCCAAATGGGGGCATGCAAAAAAAATCAAAGTCATTAAATTTTGATCAGCTATTGTTTGTGGCTTCATATTCAAATTTACGGTTATCTTTGCTCCTTACAAAGGGGATGGTAATCTTGTGTTTACCAAGTTTGGATGATTAAGAACTGAAATTCTTCAACTGTTAGTGGATTAATAACAACTTCATTCGCTGTTCTTCAGGTGGATGACCATTATTCACACAGATTCTTATTTAAGGCCACGAGATTGTATGAATTTACTAATGCTTTAAGGATGAGCATGTGCATTGCTATGCTTGTACATAATTTCTCTAAAACATAGTACATGACAGAGCCAAATATGAGGGTGACCACTTAGCAATGAACAGCCACTTCAAATATTTGCTAGTTTGAAGGAGTTGTAGTTACATTTGTGGCAGAGGGCAGTTGCGGGTGATAAATTGGATCAAAATTTATTTTAGTGGTTCTTGTAGTGGTATACAACTAATGGAAGTTTTCTGCTCTTGCTTATCTCTCCCACTATAAGCAAATGAGAATGGATAGGATTCCAGGAGAGAAGATGAAACTGTAAACAGGATCCTTCTCTCTTACATGAAGCCCTTTCCAGTAGTCAAAGATCAATGCTTATAAATTCCTTAACTAAATGGATACTGTAGCTGAAACCTAAGTAATTACCCCTCACCAGGTAGATGTTTTCAAGTTAATCAAATATCAAGTAAAGTGTTACTCACATAGCCTAACTCTGTTGATGTTCAGTAGTCAAGATATACATGTATGATATGGAGAGTAGTAAGAGAAGCTGCCTGCCTAGGCAACAACTTCAACAAAACATCAAGGCCAGAAGTTTAATTGTAAGAGCTTTTCTATTATTGGCTTTGAATTGGCTTTAGTCATTTCATTAGTAGTACCTTGACGAGGTTCTTATGCTTATTTGCAGTGGACTTCCAGCCCTTTTCACAGTCTTCTAGAAGTCGAGTAACTCTTATATGAACAATGAAGTTCGAAACACACTTTCAAACATATGATTGTACTTATGGCTTGTGTAAGGTGCCGATAAAGAGCCAGTTGCAAGAACTATTCTAAAAGGAACTTTTCACCATGTAGAGTGTCTAAATAGTGAATGTGTTTCCGAGGATAACACTTGAATGACTATTGCTTTCTTAGTATTCCTCAAGAAACTTGCTTCTAAGTAATCTGCCTTGAGAGACTAGGTCTGGTTCAAGAAATTAGCTCCTTCTTCAAGTTCACAAGATTAGGTCCTCCATTCTCCATCTAAAAGTTATAGCGCTGTAGCCTTAGCAGCTGGTATTGGTGTAGTCTTACAACTACAGAACAAGACTAGATGAAAACTTACCAATTAGCAACTAGCTTTGTATGGATATTACTCATTCATATAAATAAGTATATTATATTCTCATCACTAACTGGAGTAGTAAAATGTTTGCATATATATATATATATATATATATATATATATATATATATATATATGCTCACTGTGTTTAAAACGTTAAAGAGTCTTAATGGTCAGAACAAAGTGAAATCAAATAACTTATTCCCCATATTATCCGTCTGACACCATAACTCCTCCCCTTCTATCCACCCTCCTATCCATCATGATGCAGGTGATCCTAGTTTAAAAAAATTAAGTTTCCTAGATTTCTTTATAATATAACAGTCTTTGCATGCCAAATACAATAATAGCCTAAGTAATGTTGCCATCCATACCACTAACACACTTTTGTGTGCTAGGGATTTATCTTGCTTTAGACATTTCTTCGTAGGTTATTGGTGATATTGTGTTGCTTTGTTCTTGGTCAACTACTAAAGGCAACTGGAAGATTTCAGGATTGAGAATCCAAGAAAACAACAACTTCTACGTTCAACATAAATTCTGATCACCTAGTTCATTTCATTGCCTTAGGGAGATCTCATACCAATAAAATACCAATGCTGATTAGAGTAGAAGGCTTACATGTGAGTTTGAAGAACTCTCCTACTTTTGCTTGTGCAATTATCTGATTCAACAAAGTCCTGAGGCACTGTGACAACTGCAGTAGTTTAGAAATTAAATTCACAGCAGTTGGCAAACATGAGCTGCAAAGAGAGCTGCTTGTGTGCATGTACTGTAGCCACAACACTATATACTGGTATATCCACTGCACCTATATTTAGTCACAAGGCACTGAGAACATGCATGTACAAAACATATATATATTGTGTGACATGGTAATTATGATGATATTACAGCAGCCTATATATAGGTGCTTGGTATGCAAAGTGTTAAATAGGAATGCATTGGGGCAGTCTGTAAACAGCATGATCAGTTTCTCGCATGGCACAATTTATCAATAGAAGTTTTTCTCTGTTTATTGTTCAAAGAAACATGCTATAAATTTGTAGCTAGGAAACATCCTTATACCCACGCTCCCTGAACCCCCCCCCCCCCCCCCCCCCCCACCCAACACCCAAAAATATTCTCTTTTCCTTACTCAATGACAAATAGCTACCCACCAAGCCCAGATTTAATTTTTTATATAATTAAATTGTGAAAACAATCTGCTTTTCCCCCTAAAATCACCTATATTATGGTGTTTATGTGCTTGTATTATACGGCCTATTTGATTAATCTATTATCCCCCTATTTCCAGTTGAAGTGGAGGAAAGTGTGAAGCACTGCTGGTAAGTATCTCAGCTATAGCTTTCACCTTGGCTGGTATAGGAAGCTTATAACAATCTAGAACCTTAAGACTTATGAAATATTCTCCTGAGTATTAGTATCTAGTAGAGTATTCTCAAACTAAATGTATGTAGCTACCGTTAACAAATTTCTTAGCTAACATATATCTAGCTAATTTTCTCTAGTACTAGATGCATGTTCTGTGATAGGAAGAAACATATGTTCAACCTTGGCTAGCCCACACTCTATGGAATTCTTTGAGAAGGCTATAGAGCATCTATAGCAATCACAGCTGGTACTAGTCTAGGTTTGGTCACACAGAGCATGGCTGTATAAGATCTTGTAGTAGATGTTTTGACTTTCTTTGATGATATTCATTGGATACTTCTGTCTGAACTTTGATTTAACTATGACACTAATAAAGCATCTGCAGCATTTAAACTTTTAGTGGATGACCTTATCCTGGAATTACAGGTATTGTTAGGAATCTTCAGTAGAATCTTCGAGATAAGAATGCTTTGGGAATTTGTGGAAAGGTAATTCCTATCTCAGTAGTTATTTTCACTATGATCAAGCAAAATGTCATTTATTTTAAAACAACATTTTTTTTGTAAATAGTACTGTACATAATATTGTACTCTTGTCTGTTTTAACAGTTGAGTTTTAAAATGGACATGGTAAGAATTGCTGTTTCTAACACTCCTCCACATACTCCAGACTTCCAATAACTGTGAACATCTCCTTAAAAAAATAGTATGGCCTCCTTGAAATTTTCAGAGGAAGATAGTCCATTATATTCATCATATTTATGGCCTCTGCTTTCTGATCCTCCTGTACAAACTGGTTAAAGAAATCAGTCTTCCTAATCTCTTCATCAATTTTCATACACACTGAAAGATCTTCCCTTTTTCTATATATTATTATAGTATATTTTCATCAGTGGGCATAGTCTTTTCATTGATACTCTAATTCCATGCACATGTTTGCTTCGAAAATCGATCTTATAAGTGATTGTTATATATATATACGCTCGAGGATGTTCCATACTAAACTAGTTGCTAATCGGTAAGTATCATTTATGGTCTTGCAGAGTTAGACTAGATGAATAGTAGCTTGGGACTAAAGCTATTCTTAGAGGTTATAGCTTTCACACAAAACTCGAGCACTATGTTGAAGGAGCATTTACCATGGCTATGACGATCTGAGGATGCTGTGTACAAATCTAGTTGCTAATCGGTAACTTTTCATCTGAGGTCCTATTATGTCGGTGTCAGACTAGATCAGATATACTCGTACTATCCATCATAGCCTTTGCACAGATCCCAAGTGCTATGTTGATTATACTGGTATGTAGAGTGGTTAACCTAAGTTTTGGTGCATTAAAATATTTGTTTGTTCTAGTTCGTGATCCAGAAATAGAGCTAGATATATCTATACAGGTATCAAAAGGAAATATATTTAGCTGCAGTAGCTATGGCCTTGGCACATAATGTAAGCTATGTCAAAAGAGCACTACACTGGTAAATAACATTGCTAGACATGTTCTGGTGTTTTATAAGCTTTGTTAGCTCTTGTTCGGTATCCAGCTTACAGAGCTAGAAGAAAAGATTAAATGAGGTGCACCAATTATTGTGATTTAAGGAGTTTTATAATTTTTTGTTAAAATATGATGAATTAATTTTGCACCAACAGCTAAAACAATCTTCGATTTATAGAGTTATATGCCCAGGCACTAGTTCTAGGAAGAGGATAAAATAAGCCATCACTTAACCTTCGTGATTAGTCACCATTGAGCTTCTTGAGCCCACAAATTAGGCATTGTTCATCCAGCTGCCATATTTAAGTGCCCCCAACTTAGGCAAGTTAAATATATAATATGTTTTGGTTGTGCTTGAGAACTTTGAGAAAGCATTAACTGAGAACTAAGGTGTAGATATATGTCTGCATTAGGGCCAATGAAAGAAGTCATCAAATGAAAATTTCTCCCATTTGCAAGTTTGTAAAGAACAACAGTTAGGATATCTAAGAAATGTCTTGTATTATGGTTTCATACAGTTCTTGAGAGCTGTAAGAAAGAAAGATATATAAACCACAGTTCTAACAATAGCAGCTGTACTGTGTAGACATGGTCCAAAGAATGAAGTTCAGCAATGAAAAAGTACAACACTAGCTACAAGTTTTCTAAGCAGCCTGTAGCTGACATCATCCCTGTGCTCAAGTAGAAGTTTTGTCAGTCAATGGCATAGCATTAAATATTAATTAGCATCAAAATTCATTGATATTGTAGTAGAATATCCCATGTCAGGTGATTCTTGTGGACATGACTTAGTAATGCACACCATAGCAAAACTATGCCACTTGTTAGGTATTTATCTTCATCTGGTCATTGCTGATTAATTTTAATAACTATCACAGATTTCGGAAGTGGGTGGGGGGGGGGGGAGGATTGGGTAATGTGGGAAGGGGGATGAGCAAAGCATATTTTTGGTGATAGAAATCACAGCAATTATATTGAACATATTTTTTCCCTTAAAATTCAGATCCTACGCCAAATAACATATCCTGTCTTATTGACACCTTCACTGCGTCTCAGGAAAGTGTGATGCTGCAATGTAGCTCGAATGGAAGTGTGATGTGTCACTGCCAGAGTGGGATGGAGATTGATAATGTGCAATGCAAAGGTATATTAAATCAATGTTGTCATGATATTCCTGACAAATCTGTACATAGCATTACCACGAATAAAACATTCTTGTTAGTTATACTAACTTCTAAGTACCATGTGCTTAGAAAGATAAGGCAAAATGTTCTACAATCAACAAGGCATTGCTTAGTTAGGCCTCAGGCTATTCAGCTGGCATAATTTTGTGCACAATAGAAACTTCCATTATGCTGGAAGAATGATGGCATAATAGTTTCCATATTTATTGGATAATTTTCCTACTCTGGTAATGAAAAATTCCATATCAGCAATTTTTTACATGATACCTGTAAAGTACAAACAACCTTTACACAAAATGCTATAGGCTTATATAGCTCCTAACTCCTCGGCTAACAGTACAGGCAGTGATGATAGGTTTAGTGTATTTATTATGTATGTATAGATTTAGCTAGATCCATTATGGCTCCTGAGTCTTATACTTAAAGACTACAGTCTAGTTACTGAGATATTGGAAGTGACCTGTGGTGTTAGATCTGATAGTGTGTGTAGCTCAAGTGACACCTAGAGTCAGAGGAACCTCTTTTGGCAAATCTGAAACCACCACCTGCTAGTAGAAATAAAGTTAAAACCAATTCTCCTCCTTTTGGATTGCGTCAAATTAGTTGATAGATTAACCATCATATGAAAACATTCAACCGAACACTATATTACTGGTAACCCATCAAAGTAACATAGTAATAAAAGATCATTTGCATATCATGAAGAGAAGAATTGTGCAAAAATAGACACTATTCGATATCATACAGTTGTGTAAGCATTAACAAGAATTTTTTTTTAAACATGAGGAAATTACAGCTGAGGCACTGAAGAAAGATTAAGGTGTCACATTTGAAGGGAAATTGATTCATTTTTGTGATTTGTTCAAGTAAAGGCTACCTACATCTAACAGACTCTTTACACAAGTTTTACTTCATTCCTATTATAGAATAGAAAAAGGAATTTAATTATTGCTTTCTCCTATTGGTATGAAATTTTAATATGCCCAATGGCATATAGCTAACAGAAAGTGACAAAACATATACAATAACAAGAATGCAACTATATAACTCTCCATTATCTTGCATTCATGAACTATTATCAGATTGATCACCCTCCAATTCTACAGGTCCAGGAGTCTGTAGCAATGATCAAACTATATACTTCAATACAAGTTATTCTTGGCCAGAGAGAGCTGTTGGATACATTGCTAACTTGCCATGTAGCATCTCTTCTGGTATGGTCACCAGGGAATGTGGTCCTGGTGGGGTATGGCTTCCACCAAATACTTTACTCTGTGAGAAAGCCGAAAATATCATCAGAGAAGTCCTCGCCAAAACTGTAAGAAGATAACCCAAAATATTATATTTCTTATTTAGGAGAGTGGAGTGGGGGAAGGGGGCGGGGGTATGGGGCGAATTAATATCATATAGAGGTTTTATTGGCGGCAATTTATTCTGTCCATCTGGCAAGAACTATTTCCATCTTTTCATGTCAAGACATGTGAACTTTCATACATGCAACCACTGGTGAGCTGACCTTATCCAAGAGAAATAGTTTCCTCTCTACACAGATGGGTTCACAATGCAGCTGCTCTCAATCTCCTTCAAAACACAACTCTCACTACAGCTTATTTGGTCTCTCCAAGTTGTGATTTCTAAGAAATGCCCCCTGTCAGATGGTCTTTGTAGGTTAATTCAGTTACTCCCTCTATTTCTTGTAGAACTTGAACAGATTCTCTCAATGAAGGTCATATGTGTTTGTCGGCAATAAATTTGACGAATCTGTGGAAAACAAATAAAAAGCTATATAAGGTACATGTCAACACAGAGTGGGCAAGCAAGTGAATAAAATAATCAATCTATCTCTAGGGCTTAGGCTTAACATTATATAAACATCCCAACCTTGGCAGATTAAATCCCTGGACATATGACCTATTTCCCTTGGACAATGAGTCATTTCCCTGGACACCCCCCTCCCACAGATAGTGTACTGTATATTATAGCTACTGAGCAAAATATTTACATAAAATTTGAAACCAACAATACTAGCTAGCTACTATATATTTACTAGCTAATGAAAAATGCAAGGTTAGTTACTGCCAGACTCAAATTATTCTGACTGATACTGCGTGGTAGTTTTTCTTAAACTTCTGCAAGTTGCAGTCTTTACTGATCGAAGGAAATCAGCAGAAAGAAGATGGCTACTGTCAAAACAAGGTTTGCTTCGTTGATTTTGACACTGAGTAAATCACAAATTGTTGAAGGATCCAAGGACACTCTTTGGTCAGTTACAATTTTTCTAACTATGCTGAAAAGCCTTTCCGGATCAGCATTGGAATGTGGAAGTACCAAGACCCAAGCTGTGAAAGCACACCAAATCTGTGACTTTCATGGTCAGATACACACTTTACTTCAGACATAGCAGCCCAAAAATAATCAGTGGCCTTGCTGTTTTCTTTACTAGGACTAAATGTTGGAAGTTGACTATCAGAGCATGCTCGAAAATCTTGAAATTCAATAGCGAGTGTATCCATCTCATCTGTAGAAAATGATGTATACCGAGTTGCGAGATTGATAGTACCACTGGTAGATATTTTTGTGCGATTGTGTGGTTCTGACTTTATCTTCAAAAGGAAACTTATCAAGCATTGTTTTGACACTTGTTTCATAAAAAGCACGAACTCAGGAGAAAAATTTATGCTCAACTGATGTTCCAGCAACTTCATCTTCAAGTTCGTACAAAAGAAGCCTTGTAGATGTACCAATACCAATTTGATCTTAGTGATATCTCACCAGCACTATTGTTTATAACTTCAGGTTTGATAAAGTTACTCATATATCGTTGAATGACACGTATGTCTGATTGAAGTGAGAAAATATGACTTGCACTTGTTTGCAAGGCAACAGTAAACTTGTTGAGGGCTTTAAAGCGAATGATACAAAAAAGCTTTACCAATGGGTCCTTTAACAGTTTGTTAATTCGATGAACATGCTCATTGGCTGCTGTACTTTCGGCTTCAAGATCAAAATAAGCATAAAGAGCAGGCCATTTGTCAATAAGCCGCTTAATGCAGAGCTCCAAACTTAGCCAGCATGTGGTGCAATGCTTCATGGTTTGATATCTGCAAGGTCAGCTTCTATTTCAGAGTATTCAGCCCATTTTTTTTGCAGAGTATTTGAAGTGATAACAAATGTCTATGAGAAGGATATCAACAGATACTGGAAGTTTTTTAAGCACATGGCAGCACATAGGGTAGCAACATGGCAAGTGCAACCAAGACTGAATAGTTTTGGTTCTTTTTCCTTAGTTCTGCTCAGGACAGAATTATTTTCCCCAACCATTACAGAAGATAATTATATCTGATGTATAGCCAATCACATTAGACCATGGGATTTTATGACATTCTAATTCCTTTGATAAAGCATTAAACATCGCTTGTGCAGTACCCACATTACAAATTGGCATTGCTAAGAATTGTGAGATAGCAAAGTGTGCACTTTCATCCCAAAATCTTACCATTATAGCGAAATATTTCCGTCATTACCCCCATCGCAAAGGATAGTTGAAAGGAGATAATGCACAGGCTTCGATTACATTACATTTTCATTGAGTGCAAGCAAGAGCATTTTTTATGATGGCTTGTGTCTTTGTTGCTCCACAAGCAAACCCTTCAGCTATTTTACTATCTGGGAACATATTTTTACACAGTTTTGTGAAGTGGTCTCCAGCAGAAAATGCTAAGTTATGCTCTGCTATGAAAATTCTGAAATACAATTCAGCTGTAGTAACCTGCTCATTCAGTGACTGCTTCTTTGGAGATAGTCATTGTAGCTTGATTTGTGAAAGCTTTGGCACCATCTTTATGGCGTTTACTCTCCATATGTCGCTTCACTTCACATAATCCTCCACCACCCACCGAGAGATCGATTGCACAGATGTTGCAGCGGGCATAACTTGGTCCCTTTCTACTTGATGACATGTTGTAGCATGTCCATTCATCTTTCCACTTGCAGATTCTTTTTGGCTTCTACTGAGGTGGTGGTTCAGCCATTTTCAGCACCAACTAGCAACTAAAACAGCTAGTGATCTGGTGATCTAAAGCATGCAGCTGCTTTGACCACAATGTGATCATGGCATCAGTGGTATGCTCATTTTTACCACACAAAAGGAAATGGACCTTGATCATGCTCATTTTTACCACACAAAGGAAATGTGTATATTGGACCTTGATCATTAATTAATGGGGCTCATTTTTACCATACAAAGAAATGTGTATATTGGACCTTGATTGGGCGTGAATCCCTGGACAAATGTAGTAAATCCCAGGACCCCTGGACCGAATCTTGAAAAGGCTAAATCCCTGGAGAGTTGGGAGGTCTAATTATAAAATAACCATGCATATGCCAGTAACAGCAAGAGTGGAGTGTGCATTTTTCATGGCTTGAAGTAACTAAGAAGTTTGTGCAGAACCTACAAAGCACTGGTCAGCTCCACCCTGTAGACGTGTCTGTAAATAAGCTCTTCAAGAAGCAGCTGGTCACCTGGTATGCATTCAAGGTCAAGGAGTTCCTTGATAATAGAACATCCTTCGAAAACATCAAGGTGGGCCTGCACACTTCTGCTTTATATCCCATGCATTTTAAGTGGCTAAAGCATAACATCGAATGGTTGGTGTAGCAGGTAAGGAACTGATTAAGGGATAGAAGGACACTGGTATTTTGGAGGAGATTGGAGTAGCAGTGAACCTAGAACAATAATACAACTCTTTGATTTTGTGTGGTACTGTAATTGTGCTCAATAACTTGCACTGACAAAATGTTACTACTATTATAATAAGTGCAGTACTTCTATAACCAAGTTGTATAGGAGATGAAAAGTGCTAAATAATATAGGTTGGCTACTCACAGTCCAGCAGTAAAGAAATTCTTGGTGCCACCTTCAAAATTGTAAGAATCAAAAACATTATAACTTAAGTATGCAAGTAGCTAATCACAATTAGGACCATTATAATTTCTGGATTTACAGTATAGCATTTTAAGTGGTAATGGTCATCTAACTGGTTTTGTCAGCATGAGAGCAGCTACCCAAAATATCTACAATCAATCCTCTCTCACTATGGAAAGAATACAGGCAAGGTTTTTGTCTTGCAGGGTATACCCCTTAGACATGCTACACCCACCAAAAATTGAAAACAACCACAACACCAAAAATTGAAAACAACCACAACAGCAAAACTTGATATAGGGTAGGAAATGTAATATTTCTCTTTGCATATTCTGTCTCCTCAATGGGCACTCATGGATAAGGGTAATGTCTATGGTGGCCCAAAGGGCTACTTTTGCAGTTAGTCATACTTTTTGTTCATTGTATATATGTGTGTATGTGACAGAGAGCGAGAAAGTGACAGAGCAAGATTAACTTTTATTTTTATTACTTACTCAATATTAGGCGACCTTGGAGATGTTAGAAGTACAACTTAGCCTTGTAGCATTTGCCCTGCGGATTACTGAAGATGATGAAATCCAGCAAACCCCAATGCTCCTGAACATATTGGCCACCTACTTCACTGCTGTATATACTTTGGTTGTGAGCAACGGGACTGCTGTCATCTCACGTCCAGTGAGTTGATAAATTAAGAGGAAACTTAGTGTTTTGAGAAATTACTTATTACTTTTTGATTGGTAGCAGGTAAATGGAAAATTCCGTGGTGGTATATCAATAGCTTACCTTATATTTTAACTCATTGGGTGTAGTGTACACATTGGATTTCCTAAATCATGAAAAATTATAGCAGTTGATTTTTTTTTAATTCCAACAACAGCTAAAACTCTCTTCATGTATAAACCTGTGGCAGTGATAATCTCGGATGTAGCTCTAAGGAAAAAGGAAGCCTTTACAGAGAGTGGGGCATTGATATGCTGGATTGAATAGGTGCACATTCTTCAGAACCCATGCTTTATTTGACTTTTAATGTTAGGCTTGATTTACAGGAGAAAACTTTGTATGGAAGAAATAATTCATGGATGGGGCAGGGAAGGCTTTGTAATGGTGAGAATCTCCAACAGACACATACTAAAGCAATGTTAGCAATATATGGTTTCCACTCATGTGCATGACCTCATGTCACCTGTGCCTTAAAGCATTTGAAATGCAATTATTCCAATAATTAAATTGTAGTGATTCTGTGGTGCAAATGTTCATGTCATAACTCATAGACTACACCCTCAAATATTTCCTAACTTTTAGGACATGAACTATAGGCATCATAAGTGCCAGCATTAAAAAAAAATCTCATTTTTTATAAAAAAAGTGTCTAAACTAGTTTTCCTAAACTGGTCACATATATATGTTCGACAAACATTCAACTGCAATGCGGTGAACATAATATATATGTCGGCTACAGGCTACTTAGAAAACTAGTAGCCAACTTTAATGTTTTTCATCTACAGACTTCCTTCTTTGATCCAAAACTAGACCAGTGCAACTACTATTGATAATTATAGCTATACCTTTCTCACACCACACAAGGGATCTATTAAAAGCCTTAACATATTACCTACATTTAGGTTTAGGTTGTGTGTGGCTAGCCTAATATATGGGCACTTAGAAACATAACTAATCCAGTGACTTTTCGTTGCTGTACTCTTTATTTGAAGCTTTTCACCTCAAAAAGTTGTATATTTTGATGGTTAACAAAAGCCCAACAAAAAGGCTACTTTTGGAGAAGTGGTTTTATTTAAAACAACTTGTCATTTGCAATAATTACTGCTTCTGTGTTTTAAGAGTTAAGTTATCTTATATTTGTACATCAGACTGTGAGTCAATAACTACCTAATAATACCTAGACAGAGTAATGAAGAATTAATTCCCTCTGCAAAATTCTATGTAGGTGTTTAACTAAGATATGGTAGGTACAGTAGTTCTTACTTATCCCTCTTAACTAGATTGTGATGTATATTTAAGCTAAATTAGTGGTGGTTGTATATATATATATATAGTGGAATGAGGTGCTAGCACACCCTATATTGGTTAGACACTTCTTTTAATGTGGTGTCCTAAATCCTAAGTTTATATCTCAATTATAACAAAGTTACGCTACTTCTTAGTGTTATCAACAGTAGTTTAGGCTGATTTTGACCCTAAAACACTTTGAACATGCCTTTGAATCCATAATTAATTGGCAGCCCTCCAAAACAATTAAAACACTGAATTCCTCATCTTCATGATCTTGTGTCTATCTACGTATCTTAGTAATCTACTTTTATTCCCACACAAAACTTGAATACAATAATGTGTCTGTTTCTCATAATTTACTTCCTGAATAATCCAAATCAAATGCATTGCAAAAAATGTATGTACATGTTCTCGATTCAGTACTAATCCATTTCTCTACTCATCCAAATAACACCAAATGGTAATGGTTTTCAATATCATAAACACTTGTGAGCGTGCTATATTGAGTCTATATAGCTGAACTGAGTCAGTAAGCAGCTGCACACTTTCCTTTTATGAAGTATTCAGTTTGTTTCCTCAGTACTTTATATTGTGACAATAGTGAACAGCACAAAACTTTTAAAAAAACATGTAAACTATATAGCAATGAACTCTCAATTGACATAATACACATCACAATAACGTGCTCGATAAATTGTATTCTCTCGACATTTCCACTAGATGTTCTAACCATCATCAGGAATTCCTGATGAAGTCTAGACAGAAACATCGAGACAATTTCAAGTTGATTTTATTGAGAAGGTCATTGTGATATAGTTGCATTATCGTCATATAATAGTTCAATGACTATAACTCAGAGCAGATGCAGTCCACTAAGTTGATTATTGCATTTGAAGTGTACTTGTCCATATCTCTACAATCCTAGTTAATTCCAGGAATTAATCTTGCTCATATAGACTATGAGGGTCGGAGTGCACTGTATTAAAAAACCAGTATCGAAATCGCGTGCACAATACCGTTGGCAAACGATATTTTCCCTCCCACATATTTTCAACCCAGGGGAATATATCATAACAATTTACTCACACAACTCCCCATGATATTTTCACCATATATGGTTTTATTAATAAATGTAAAATTTCTAGATGACAATATTAAAACATTTATTCATTATCCTACTATTATGAAATAGAGTTCTTTAATTACTTAATTTAATTTACAAGTCATTTGTTATATGGCTATATACAATTAACATAATTATCACAGATGATAATGATATTCACCCTACCGTCTTATGAGATTCTCCCTTGCACCTCCCCCCCAAAATGTATGTTATTACAATGTAGAATCTCTAGTTGACAACATACATCATATATATTACAATCGAAGAGGTGGGGCGAGGGGTGTTTGGGTAGGGGTGAAACAATCATAGTGAGGAACGGGTGAGCAATATATTTTACAATATATTCACCTTAGGTTAGAACTTCGTATAATATTTTCACCCCATGGGTGACAATATGTGGAAGTGAAATTATTATCTCATGTCAGATATTTTCACTCCCATAACAATTCTCTCTCTCATTTGCAACATAGCTATACCACTCAGAATTTTGCCTTCATAGTAATAAAAGCTGGATAGCACCTCTAATCAACTTTCTGGTACGTATATTAATTGATGGTGCATATTTAATGCATGTATCTAATATAATATAATATTGTGCCTGCCAGGACTAAAAATTGCTACTAGAGTTACGAATAATGTAATTTTCAAAATGTGTATCTTGGATCCTCACTCTAGAATACTAAAAGGGAATCTACATGAAGCTGCTGCACTCGCAGAAAAAACACGGACATGTGGAAATTTCCCTTTGCTTTCCATAGTAACCTAAAATAAATAGTGTAGTGATTACCAATTGATTGAATATGTGACATCATCAACATGTGCACAGAGTTTCATGTAAAATTACTATATGGGAGCATTTCACTCGCATTTATTAGTAGATGTCTAGCTATGGTTTTGCTGGTATTCATTAAAATCACCTATTCAATAATCAACTTCAAATTGAAGTTGATTATTGAGAAAATGATTTTAATGTTATTATGTCAACTGAGAGTTCATTGAGATGATATTCATATTTGTGATATATATTGGGAAAGAATAACAGCTGGCTCACAATATTATGCTCGGCCATCATAGCATATCATATCATCCTATCTTATTGTATATCCTATCATATCATATCTTCCTATCATATTGTATTATACTATCATACTATAATACTATGTATGGTTCACTATAATTATAATGTTATAATGATACTGAAGTTCTTGTGTCTTATAAGGTTTGTTTGAGGACAGGCATCCACCAACAAATACTATATCTATCTACATCAAAGGGAACACTCAAGAATTGATAACTAGCTTTTTAACTTAATAATCTACTAGATAAGAACATGCTAGTTCAATAAGGCTTTAAGTATATAACTAGGTTTTACAACTTCATAAATTAGCATGCTAACTTATAGACCTTTGAGATTGAATATCAACACAGAATAGAGCAGTAATGAAAAGTATTTTACAATTTTAGGTTTTTTCTCTCTTGAAAACAGCCTTGGTCTGCAGGGTAATATCTAGATTACAGCTATGGTATTTGAAGAGTTAGATATGTTAATGCAATGAATGTCAACGGATTTAGTTTGGACCCATTTTTGCACTTTAATAATGGCATGATACTTTCTTCTGCTAACTTCTATAGGTGGTGATGGATCTAGTGAAGATTATTAATTCTATTGAGCAATGGCCTGCTAATATATTTTTGGATACTGATGCATCTTCCAGGTTAGTTCCTCCTTTTTATTGAATTACTGTAATAAATTTCTGATGATGCAAAATTTTGCATAGGATCATTGCATCCTTTGAGACCGTGGCTGCAGAACATGCTCAACAGTTACTAGTGAATGAACCAACAACTGAATCGGAAGATGACTTTCTTTTTACAGCAGAAAATGTAGGTTATCACACTATTAACTAATAATTATTTATCATTCATTAATTTTGTAGTTTGAATTGGACAAACTCAAGAAAAATGGCCTATCTATATCTTTCAACAAGGGTAAATACAATACACTAATTGCTATATAATAGTATTGGTCCACTTATATTATTGCTATAGTAATTATAAAATATGTACATACCATTTCTTCAATATATTTACAATGCAATTACCTCTTTAACTGTGGGAGGAGTAATAAATAAATTGCCTATCAATAATTTTTTTATTACAAAAAACTTGTTAAACACAAATTGCTTTGCAGACTTTGCAGAGGTAAATACTAGTTATCTATCCAAAGATCTAAAGGTTGGTTGACGGAAGAAATCACTTTTAATTGCTTCTAGTAAGCATTCATTAAAGTTAGTTAATGAAGCATTATGTGAACAATCCAAAGCTTTATTGAGCTATTCTTTGGGCATATGGTTTTCTAGTAGACTAATTAGTACCAAATATTCCTTGACCTCACCTTGATACATTTAGATATCCCTAAGTATCCAGCTGTTAGGCTCGAGAAGAATAACAAACTTACCACCAGTAGTAAACAACTAATGGAATACAAGTTAGGTGTTAGATTATTGGGAAACAGATGTAAGTCTCAAAATTGTTTTTAAATCATCTATGAGTGCCAGTCACAAGTTTGAGACAGATACTTTGACTAATGGCACACCATAAACCACCATAGAGCATTTATATTACATCCATTTAAAAAAGCAATATAATACTGGTGCATGTGAGTTTATAAAGTTGGTATAGATTGTATAGTTTTGTTAAACTTTCTTTTTGTGTCAGTCGATCAAAAAAATGTTCTCTGGTGATTTTTTAGTTTTTTTAATATATTATATATTTGGGATGTGAAGAACTATACTACTCTTTAATTGCTTTTTAGAACTCATTACTTTTAATCACTATTTCTATTTTCTTTCTCATTATACAATACACAAATCAACACATCATATATTGTTGCTATTGCTTACTTTACAATGCAGACCATGTTGTACACTACGCAAAGCAATATCTTGTTACTATTGTTGACTCTACCCATAAACACTGCAAGTAAGAACAGCCTATAGTACCTAATTAGTTATGCCAGCTGTTATAATGCTCTAGAGTTACTCATACTTATCTTTGTCTTTAGAAGAACAAGATTTAATGGCCACTGCTATGAATTGGCAATAAAATTAAAATAATTCTACCCAAGTTATGTGTGGGAATGTGTGGGAATGTAGATTGAGACGTAGAAACAGATCTTGAAGACAAATTTCCATTGTTATTTTTTTCTGTGCTGCCAGCCAGTTTTTAAGTAAGATTGAAGGCATGCTAGCTGTTTTTGGTTACTATGAGGCTGCAAAAGTGACTTTTAGCAACTTACATTTTGGGTATAACCAAAATGAATATAAAAATTATATAATATTGCACACTCTTTGATTCTGTGTTATGTAGAAAATCCTAACAAGACAGCAACTGTTGATAGGATTGCCTCGATATCACTACCATCATATGTCTTTGACAATGTCAAAGGCAGAACTGAAGTAGGAGTATTCTTTGCATTATACAGAAAAACAATTCTATTCCCTGTTCGGAATGAGGAGAATACCATAGGTGCAGTGGTTGGTAGAACCACTATAGTGGGCTCCTCGATCATAGCTGCAACTGTTGGGCCAGGACTATCTTTCGACAACCTCCAGTCACCAGTGATGATAAACCTGAGCATTCCTACTGAAATACAAGGCCAAGTAAATTTAACTTTTATGAGTTCAATTCTTATTAAGTAGAAAGTATGATTTAAATTATTATGGCAGTTACCCAAGCTATGATTTATGGAGCTAATTACATGACACTATGCAGAGTGACTTGAATGTTATATTTTAATGGTAGCTATATCCACTTAAAACCTAGTTGTTAATGATACATTAACAAACTAAAACATTTTTCAATGCTATTAATTTGCTATTATGCCTTTTAGGTAATACGTAAAGAATCTATGGTCTGTGTTTCCTGGAATTTCAGTGAAGTAGGAAACCTAGGTAAATGGAGCAAGAATGGCTGCATTACCTTTGCTGGTGGTGATGGAGTAGTTACCTGTCAGTGCAATCATCTCACCAACTTTGCTGTTCTCATAGTGAGTGATTAATAGTTACAAATATAAGATTATTAGACTGTGCTATACAACTAACAACCTACTTGATATAACGTATTTCAATAGGGACACTGATTGGACTTGTTTGGTGCTTGCATAACGAGCTAGCTGCTCAGGTGTACATATCATGAGTTAAAAAAAAAATTGTTCTAGTGGATAAACACTTACTCCAATCTCTTCATTGATATAACTAGCTTGGGACATATTTAATAAAGATGCTTGAGTGGTATTTATTCTTTTCCAAATGTGATATTATTTTAACTTACGCTCATGATGATTAGTGCTAATATTATTGTTCATTCATTATTCAGGATATTTGCTCCAGAGTTCGACCAGAGGGTTGCATGAACAATGTACAATTCGACTCGGTGCTCTCTGTCATAACTTACATAGGAGTGACCCTCTCTATATTAGGCTTGTTTATTTCTGTGATCACATTGTTGGCATTCAAGTAAGTTTACTCTACTGTAGACAATTATCTTAGTAATTCTAAAGGTTGCATATTGCTTTATTGACAGAAAACTGAGAGGTCGTCTTGAAACCAAGTGCCACATCCAGCTATGTCTCGCTATAGTATTCATGCTAGTGGCATTTGTGGGTGGAGTGGACAAGACAGCAGTAGTGGAAGGATGCATGGCTGCCTCTATCCTGATACATTACTTCACCTTGGCATCAATACTGTGGATGTCGGCAGAATCACTGATCATGTTCCAAAAATTGGTGTTTGTCTTTAAGCAAGTCACCAAAAAGTGGGTCATCGTTACTTCTCTTGTGTGCTGGTGTAAGTTAAATATCGAACCATAACCCTGCCCCACTGTTTTTGTAAATACATTACATAAATTTTGATAAAAGTTCATCATTTTGGTAGAAATATAAATTAAATAGTTAAACTTTGTTCCGTCAGATTAACCGATACACTCTCGAATATTTCACTAAAACACTTCTTGCTCTTTTGTGATCTCATGGTCACTGACCTTTTGCACATGACTGGATGATGGCGTTCCAAGTGTGGGAGAACTTGTAAAAGTAAATGCATGACTTTAAGTGTCACAATTAGATATACACAGGTAACAAAGAAACGACAAAGAGTTAAGTTCACAAGGCTCTTAACATGAAAAACAAGCATTTAGAGAAGGATTACAGGCATAAGCAAATGTATTCTGAAACGGTTAAAATAACTACTTTGATCGAATATGTTAAAAAGATCTACTCTGTTATCATTCCCGAGGAAATTTCAGTTTTTGACATTATTATGCGACTGATGACAGACTTGTGTTGGCAATGTCAGCAAAATAGTGCTGCTATTGTCCGTTCAAGTAATTGCTCAGACAAGGATTGCTCAGACGAGGAAAAGTCATCCAGCAGCAAAAAAGCTGAGGAGTACTTGAGGATTGTTCAAATCGAAATGTCATTCTACACCTCCTCATGTGAAGACTGTTCCAGGTCTGTTCGATCCTAATAATGTTACTTACAATGATTTTGATCCTCCTCAGCCAGCATCGTGAATTCCTGCCAACTCAAAGCCCATCAAAGTTCACTACTCATTCGATTATGCACAGCAAGTGCACTTTCCTTCGGATCTTCTCCAGCCTGGTCCAATTTACTTTCTGACTACCAGGAAGTGTTCAGTATTTGGAGTGAATTGTGACGCTATCCGCAGGCAAATCAACTTCATCACAGATGAGAGTGGAGAAACAGGTAAAGGAGCCAATGCTGTGATAAGTTGACTTCATTTCTTCTTCGAAAACCACGGGTTGGGTGAATAAGATGTCTATCTGCATGCTGACAACTGTGCTGGCCAGACAATCTGTTGGTGCAATACTTGATGTGGAGGACTCTTATACGCCGGCACAGCACAGTTCATTACTCCTTCCTAGTTGTAGGCCACATGAAATTTGCCCCTGATTCGGCCTTTGGCGTTTATTTAAACGTACAAAGGTGGGATCCATTGCTGAAATTGAGGAGGTGGTTTAATCAGTCAGCAGTTTGAAACCAAGCACAGGTGGTCTGCTATGAAGATGGATCCATGATTGTACCCATTACAATTGGAGCACACTTCTCGCACCACATTTCATGAAGGTCGTTGGCATAAAGAAGTTGCATCACTTCAAAATGCTGTCTTCTGTACCAGGGGTGGTGTATGTAAAAGAGTACAGTGACACAGAAGAGGTAGCACTCAGAGATAACTGGCAACCCGACAGTGCCAGTCTACCTCCACTACTGGAGCCTTGAGGTCTAAGCGATGAGAGAAAGTGGTATTTGTACGTCCATTTTGCTCTGATGAGCAGAAGGATGTTGCATGTCCACCCCAACATGTACGAAATCCTAGACATCACTTCCACACCTGGACCAGAAGAATATAATTAATTAATACATAGGCTCTTTAGTAATGTAACCCCACCAACTGAACCCAAAGCTACAATAATACACTGACTGGCAAGCCATTATTATTCAAATAAAAGCTTTACATGGCCATGTTAAGTGTATACTTAGTTAGTACGCTATGAATTAACTGCTACCTGCCTTATAGCTAGTAATGTATGGTAGTTATTGCTTGCTATCTACTAGACTGCTCGCTAGCTAATTTTCTAGTTAGATGACCAGTTGCTTGCTTTCGCTAGTTACTAACCAATGACAATCATGTAAGATATAGATGCTAGTCTCTACCCGAAAGCTTATAGTAACCTAGGGAAAAATACAGGTTTAGCTAGCTAGACATTGTATTTCTTGTTATTTTTTTAAGCTACGACCACAGCTAGTAGCTATCTAGCTATGCATACAAGACTTACCTCAGCTATGTGTAGAGTTTCAAGACCCTTCTCCTCACTTTAGCAGCCATTTGAGTAGCGCTTTCACCCGAAGCGAACTTGCACGCACACATCCTCCAGATAGCTGTCTTTCAAACAAAATTTTAATTGTGACATCATTGAATAACATGGCGAGGTATGCGTGGAAGTATATGGAAGTTAATTGAATTTTGTTTGAGGCATTTTTCTCACAATCAGCTTCCCTGAGGGGATGAAAGAAAAACCCTGTAACTTCCAAGTCATAATGTTTTACTAAGTTACTTCTCTTTAATAGCTCTTTCACATAAAACAATAAAATGAAAATGAAAAAGTAATCCCTAGGAAACCAGATTATGCTTTCCCTAATTGTCAGATCTAGCTCCACTCAGTTCGATGGACGATACATACTTTCATGAGGGACATGTTGGACGAGATATTATTCATTGTGAGGGGTGATTGCCAAGTCATATACATTTTGCTACAAAACCACTCCACAAGGGAAATTATCTTTCTGGCTTACATGCTCCTACAATACCCACTTCTACAGAATAAATGGATGTGTATGTTTGCAACATGGTGTCTCAGAACTGAGATGGGTAAAGGAAATGTATGTAAGGTAGATATTGACCAGGTTTGCATAAGCACCAGCTGTGAGCCACACTCAGCAATCTATACACTATTATTTTAGTATCTTCTTCCATTCCCTTAGTTATAGTTCGCATTCCTGCCCGCCATAAGTATTCATAGGTTATTTAAGAGTTTCCATTTTTAATCTCTACTCTGGGAGCCGAAATATGGCAGTGGTGCATAATGTAGTACAACTCTCAGGTAAACGTTTCCTCTCACTGCCATTTTAGCAGTTATGTTCAAATTATAATAATATATACACACATTCATCCATGACAATTTTATTCCATGCACAACGCACCTATCTCACACAACCTGATGGATCCTAACTTTTATTGCCTATTACTATTAGAGTTATCCTCTGCTGAATTGTTCAATACTATACTGTGTGTTGCTCGCTATGTGACTGTGCACACTTTGGGACAATGATGTCTGGCAATTCTCATATCTCTATTGCATGGGCACCATCATATGTCTTCTAAATGTTGCTATTGATTGCCTAGCTACCTCTGTTGTTGGTACAGAGTTCATAAGGATTTTCCCATCCCTCTCTCCACTGTCACTGACATCAGTTCCAATGATAGCAACTTCTCCCATCAAAACCAGGATTACAAACATTTCATAGTCACTGTCACAAACAGTCTCAGTTCCAATCCCATGGAATACAACAGACTTGACAACAACTCTCTGTCTCTAGGGAACCAATCCACCAGGACAAACATTACCTCAAACTGTAGCACCTTTAGTCTCAGTTTGTCAACAGCACAGAATCCTAACTCCTAGTTGACAATGTGGGTTTGGTTCACAAACAGACCCAAATACACATTGTCAACGAGGGGTAAATTTTAATTTCCAGGCACTCATTGTCCAAAGTGCAGTGTCACATAGAAAGCAACACACACGTACTATAGCATTGAAAGAAGCAGAATTCTTGGTATTAAGTCCCCCCGCCTAACCTTTACACTGGTGACTTTATTTCAAAAATTAAATAAATACAACCTATGTGACCTTGCTATCTCAGCAATACTTCACATTAAAAAAAATCATACATCAATTATAGGTTACAAGGAAAAGAAAAATACAACGATGTACCTAGAATATGTAAATATGTACCTAGAATATGTAAATATGTACCTAGAATACTATAATACCCAGGGGCAGATCCAGAGGGGGGGGGGGGGGGGGGGGGGGTTGGGGGTTTAAACCCCCCCCCCCCCCCCCCTTCAGTATAAAATTAATTATTTTCTTTAATGAACACATTACATGTGCTTAAGCTTAAATACTTTCTTGGTCTATTTAGTGTAGGGACAAAACATTTTTGCATATAGGATTACCAAATCTATTGGGTAGAGTGCAATGCAGTTGGTGGTCTTAGGCTAGCAACCACATGATGAATGTGCTGTGGCAATTGGCAACCACATGGTTTAATATGTGCTACAGTATCAGATCAGAACTCAGAGGCTAAAAATGAAGAGACTACATCAGTGTTCCTTGTCATCCTTTGGAGTTACTTCTGGCTCTGAACATGACCATTCCATAAGAGATAGTTTGTCACCTAAGAGACTACATCGGTGCTCTTCTCTTCTTTTGGAGATACTTCAGGACCACATCAAGAGGTAACAAGAAGTAGCATTTCTGGCCCTGCTCATGCCAGTTCGGATATTGAATTGGATTTAGTGGGATGTGAGGTTATAATGGGACCTGAAGAACGTGTTAAACAAACTGACATTGTGTGCCAGTCCATTCCTTCAGATTCTAATGATGCTAGTTATTTGCAAACAGCTTTCATGGAAATGGGAAGTAGAAGTACAGGAAGCAATGATATTGGACTTGTTGCTTCTGGTAGTATACCAATCAGTTCCTTGTGTCAGATAGTGACAAACATGAATTTTTGAAGAGTGAAGGCAAACATTCAAAGTGTGCAACTGTAAGGAATGGAAATCAAAGTCCCACTCCTGATGAGCTCGGTCCTGACTGTTACAAGACTAGAACTTGAACAATATGTATAGTACATTGGTGTTGATTGGATGTTAATTAGTTGTGTATTGACTGATTGCCACTGGCCTATAAAATGAAGGCGTGGCCAGTCAAAGTTAAGTTGAGTTAGGTCGATTTGAATTTGTATGTGCTCTGATAAGAGAGTTTAATAAAGTTATATAAACACAGTTGTCTAGCTTAGCCTATGCCTAGCTAGGATAGCTAGACCCACGAAGACCAAGGGAGAGCACGACAGAGGTGGCAGCGGTGGGATCCAGTGAAACAGCAACTTCATTGGATCGCCATTGAAAAGAAGACGAAGAAGCTAGAAATTCTTCGAGAGGATAAAGACTTTTCCAACGACCGGAGAAGTTGAGGTTAGACAGTTTATTTTGGTTTTTTCAACCGACCAGGAGCGACTGCAAGGAGAAAGTAATGGCAATGCGACAGAAAAAAGGCGCCAAAAGGACAGACTCAGCCAGAACTCGAAGCGGCCGACGATCAGAGTCCCCTAAGGAGGAGGATAGACACGGGAATGTCTCAGAAGTGGACGAGCCCAACGAAGAAAGCGAAGAAGAAACCGAGATAACAATGCCACAAGGAGATATGTCAACTCAGGACATGATGAAGTGGATGATGCTAGAAAATGCAAGAAGAGACAAGGCCAATGCTAAACGTGACCAAGTCATGGCAAGATGTTTACAGAAGCTTGGAGCACAAGCTTCAGTCAGGAAGCCTCCCAAGCTAGCTAAGTGGACAGATGGAGAAGACCCTGAAAGATTCTTCTTGTTGTTTGAATCTGTTATGGAGGACCACAACGTAGAGGAAGCAAACTGGATGAAAGAACTGAAGCCTTCACTTTCTGGCAGACTGCTAGTGGAGTGGGAGGCAATGTCGAAACACGACAGAAAAGACTACAACAAATACTACAAGAGAGTAATGAGTAGAATTGGAATCAACAACACCCAGAAAAGAACAGACTGGTGGGGATTGACACCTCAGGAAGGCGAAAACCTTGGAAGCTGGAATCAAAGGGCAGTGGAAGTGTCTGAAAGGTACTTTAGAGACTTTGACACGATAGACGAATTGATTGATCAGCTGACCTTGGAATCCTTCCTCAGTGGACTACCTGGAGCTGCTGCTACCTGGGTTAGAGACCACTGTGATGACCCTATTACAGCCAATGAAGAGGCCCTACGATTCTACTGTGAGAGAGGATGGGATCCTTCACTGAAGGCCAAGAGACGAAAGGTAGATGACGACAAGAGAAGGGCAGGAAGCCGAATGGACAGCAGACAACACAGTCTGACTTCCTCCAAGTACCCTGAGTCGTCTAAGCCTAAGGAGAGAGAGGAGTTCAAAGACAAGGATGGGAAGATAAAACCAGAGTACTTCTCAGACAAGGGGCCCATGTGTTTCAAATGCAGAGGTTGGGGCCACAAAAGTAGAGACTGCACCAAAAAGGTCAATGCCATAATGAGACGGAGAGATGAACAGCTGTGTACGTTGAACCAACATTGGAACATCATGGAAGGCCACATCGGAAACAATGAGTGTCATGTGGAGATTGACTCGTCAGCCGACACTACCATAATAGCAAAGGACTTGGTACCTTCAGCCAGCTACACAGGTAGAGAGATTATGATAGAGGGGGTGACGGGAGAGACTGTTAAAGCCCCAGTGGCTAGAGTGATGTTACGGCTTGGAGAACGGAAGTTCTGGGTGGAGGCTGCTGTGTTGGAAGCTACCAGCAAGGACGTACTGCTGGGCAGAGACAACAGCCTACACTTTGATCTCATGGCTGAGGCTGTTGACGCAGAGAGACGAGAGCGAGCAGAAGTCAATACAGTCATGACCAGGTCGATGACTATCAAAGAACTGGAGGAGGAGGAAGCTGATAGAGAAACTGAAGTGTTGATGAACCTAGACTACGACTTTGTGAAGGAGAAAGCACCTAGGAAAACGATGACAAAGAAAGAGAAGCGTCACCAAGGAATACTGGCCTTTGCAGAGAGCGTCAAGGAGCTACCAGATGAAGTTGCACCCAACCGAGAGCAGTTGATAGACGAACAACAGCAGGACAACACGCTTACAGAAGCTTGGAAAGAGGCAGGACCAGGTAACAGGTACAGAGTCCTAGATGACATGCTTTACCACATCAGCAAAGGAGAGGGGGAGAAGGAATTAGAGCAAGTTGTTGTGCCAAATGGACGAAGGAAGAGGATCCTCAGCCTGGCACACAGTTCTCCACTGGCAGGACACCTTGGCAGACGAAAAACAACCCAAAAGATCTTACGTAGATTCTACTGGCCAAACATCAACAGAGACGTGAAGGGCTGGTTGGAACATTGCAGTGAATGCCAGAAGGTTAATGCAGTCAGGAAGAACAAGGCACCACTGACAATCATGCCAGTCTTTGACACTCCATTCGAAAGGATCGCTGTGGATGTTGTTGGACCTCTAAGCTTAACGGCAAGGAAGAACTCGTACTTATTGATAATCATGGACTGTTCAAGTAGATACCCTGAAGCGGTACCAATGAGACGGGCTGATGCAGAAACGACGGCAGACGCACTGATGCATTTCATGTGTAGGTTTGGCTTCCCCAAGGAAATACTTACAGACAGAGGAAGCAATTTCACATCGAAGTTGATAGAGTCAGTCTTAGAACTACTGCAGATAAAACATGTCAAGAGTTCTCCATACCACCCACAAACTAACGGGATGTTGGAACGATGGCATGCAACAGTTAAGGCCATGATGAGAAAGACAGGCAAGGGCAAAAAGGAATGGGACCTCATGATTCCAGTGCTCTTGTTTGCATGTCGGGAAGCGATTCACGAATCAACTGGATTTGCGCCCTTTGACTTGGTCTTCGGGAGACATGTGAGGGGACCACTGGACGTAATACGAGAGCAGTGGGAAGGAAAAGAGAAACTCCCTGTGTCAGTAGCCGAGTATGTCAATGACCTGCACCAGAAGATGGCTGAGATGGCTGAGATTGCAGCTGGAAAGGATAGACAGTCGAAGGAGGAGACCAAACGATTCCATGACAGAAAGGCAAGGCCAAGAGTGATGGAAGTGGGAGACTCGGTACTGGTCTTGGCTCCAGAACGACACAACAAGTTGGACGCATCATACCAAGGACCATATCAGATCCTGGAGAAGATCACACCAGTGACATACCTCGTAGACGTACCAGGAAGGCAAGGAAGAGGACAGCAACTACACATCAACATGCTAAAAAAGTGGCAGACCCCAACAGCCTCGGTGATGGCTATCTCAGTGGTAGCTGATGCCTCACAGCTCAGTGACGAAGAAGATGATGAGATTCTGACATGGGACATAGATGGTCCAGACAGACCAAAGCTGATGGAAGATCTAACTGAAGAACAGAAGCAACAGATGGAATCAGTCGTCGACAAGAGAAGCAGAGCATTTGTACCTGTACCAGGAAAGACGACATTGGCAGAACATGCTATCAGGCTGACAGAGTCTGTACCAATGAGGTTACCAATGTATCGAGTGCCAGCAGCTTTGCAGGAGGCTGTAAGATCAGAACTAGCTACTATGCTGGAACAAGGCATCATTGAGCCGTCACGAAGTCCCTGGACATCACCATTAGTCACTGTCAGAAAGAAAGAAGGGAAAGTGCGCTTGTGTGGAGACTACAGGAGACTTAACTTAATTACATTGCCAGATCCCTATGTCATGCCTCGGACGGAGGAACTGATTGATCGAATAGGAAAGGCTCAGTTCATTTCAGTCTTTGATATGAGAAAAGGATTCTATCAGGTGCCGATGAGAGAAGAAGATAAAGAGAAGACCGCATTTATGTCGCTTATGGGTAAATTCCATTTTAACAGGATGCCCTTTGGATTACGTGGAGCGCCGGCTACATTTCAACGTTTGATGGATACTCTCCTGACAGGAACACACCAGTATGCAGCAGCCTACATGGATGACCTGGTTGTCTATTCCGAGACATGGGAACATCACCTCCTTCACGTTGACGAGATACTGGCTAGAGTTGAAGATGCAGGATTGACGTTGAGAGCTGAGAAATGTAGTATTGGAGCAGCAAAATGCATCTTCCTCGGTCATGAAGTAGGCCAAGGTCAGATAGCACCTGTACAGGCTAAGATAGAAGCAGTGCAACGGTTTAGCAGACTATTGACAAAAAAGGATGTACGATCCTTTCTAGGCTTGACCGGATATTACCGGAAATTTATCCGGGACTATGCCACTAAAGCACTGGCACTGACAGACACGTTAAAGAACAGCCAACCAGATAAGATTCTGTGGACGAAAGACACTGAAAAGGCATTTACAGACTTGCAGGAGGCCATCACGAACCAACCAGTTCTGAAGACACCAGATTTGACGAAAGAATTTGTGTTGCAGACTGACACCTCGGGAAGAGGAATAGGTGCAGTCCTGACACAATCTTTTGAGGAAGGGGAGAGGCCGGTAGCGTTCTTTTCAAAGAAGTTGCTGCCGGCACAAACTCGTTACACAGCAACTGAAAAGGAAGGATTAGCTGTCATCAAGGCGATACAGCATTTTGAATTTTACCTCTATGGGAGGCCCTTTCGTGTGCAAACTGATCATGCAGCCCTCAAGAAGCTAAAAACAAAGACCAACACAAATGGAAGATTGGTTAGATGGTCAATGCTCCTTCAGAGTTATGATTTCACGGTGGAACACAAACCTGGAGTGGAAAACTCTAATGCCGACGGGCTGTCACGACAAGCTGAGGACGGTTCAGTGCTTTCGAGAGAGGGAAGATGTCAGGAATGGAAATCAAAGTCCCACTCCTGATGAGCTCGGTCCTGACTGTTACAAGACTAGAACTTGAACAATATGTATAGTACATTGGTGTTGATTGGATGTTAATTAGTTGTGTATTGACTGATTGCCACTGGCCTATAAAATGAAGGCGTGGCCAGTCAAAGTTAAGTTGAGTTAGGTCGATTTGAATTTGTATGTGCTCTGATAAGAGAGTTTAATAAAGTTATATAAACACAGTTGTCTAGCTTAGCCTATGCCTAGCTAGGATAGCTAGACCCACGAAGACCAAGGGAGAGCACGACAGCAACCTTTGAAGTGATAAAGAAGGGAAATAAACTACCATTAACATTTTAGAAGTCATGGCTAAAAGAGTTCGAATGGTTGTCATATTCACCCTCACATGAAGGAGGTTACTGTAAATATTGTGTACTGTTTGGACAAATTACGAAGGGTTATTTGGGAATTCTAGTGAAAAAAACCTTTCAAAAATTTCAGCAAAGCAAAGGGTAAGTATTTAACTAATCATGGCGATTTTCAATATCACCAAGATGCTTTACATGCTGCAAAATTATTCCTGACGACATTCAACAATCTAGAAACCAGAATAGATTGTCAAATCCAGAAAATGTCTAACACAACCTCCAACCGAAATAAACACATCCTCTCAGCTAGTGTTGGTGCTGATTTTGCAGCATGCAGGGGCTTCCTATGCAGGGCCATAGAGAGCATGACATCAAATCCTTCTGGAAAGAGAGGTAACTTTCTAGAATATGTTGCCAAGTACGATCAATACGGGTCCGGGATCATCTTCAACTAGGAGAGAAGAACCAGCAATACACATCTAAAGTTATAAAAAATTAAATTAAAAGTATTATGGCAGATTTATTGCGTGAAAAGCTTTTAAGTCCATTAAAAACCTCAAAAATATTACAGGTTATGGCTGACGAGGTCACAGACACAAGCATGCAAATCAGGAAATTTTTCTTTATGTATCCAATTTGTTGATCTTGGTCAAGCTCAGCCGCATATCCATGAAATATTTTTGGACTTTCTCCACCTTGTAAGGGCTACTGGAAAAAACATTGCTGCTGGTATTATTGATCTTCTCAATAAGCATGGTATTGAAGTTGACGATATGTCATATGATGGAGCTTCAGCAATAGCTGGCACAAGAAGAGGGTTTTATCAAGAAGAAGAATACACTTGCTTTGTACACTCATTGTCACTCACATGTTTTAAATTTGGCTGTAGCAAAATCATGCTCTGTGCCTGATATTCGAAATACAATTGATGTCTATTTTAATCTGATTCTTGAATTAATTTTTAATTTTGTACACTTTTGCTCCAGAAAATAGAGTACATAAACTGAAGGGTCTATGTAAAACTAGGTGGACAGAAAGGCATGAATATCTAGAACTATTTCTCTCTCTTTATCAATATATAGTAACATGTATGGATGCCATGTTACATTTCCTTGAATTGCAAACTCATGTCCAAGAATAACCCCCCCCCCCCCCCCCCCCCCCCTTATAGATACTCCAGATCTGCCCCTGATACCGTAGGCAACAATGTTGAAATAGTGTTCAGGAGACTTTATAAAATGAAGTGCCCTATATATCAGACGAATGAATTCATAACAATGAAAACATATTACTTTACGTCTACAGTATACCACAATTTGATATTTTGATCTGAATTATCACAATACATGACCATCACAATGAATCACATGAATATGAACACAATATAACACAGAGAAAAAATACCATGCAGAAAACAATAAACAACAACAGATTGAAGTAAAACCCAAGGAAACTACTGAGTGAAGTCTACCATGGTGTGATGTTCTTTGTGAGACATCGTGGAACTGATAAAAAACAAATCTCAAATTAACATTTTTTCTTGGACCACCACCGAACAATGAAGCCTTTGCGGTACATGTTGCTGACTCACTGCACAGCAGTCAATGCCTTTTTCATTGCTAAGCACTCTCCTCATCTTCACCCAAATCTTCAGCTCGAATGAGAGCACTAGGCTTGCTTGAAAGAAGTCAGGCCCAACTACTTTGCACCGAGCAATAGCAGAGCTTCAGGGTCAACACTGGTCTGGTCAAGGTAAGACAAGAATCAAGATGGCATCACCTTTAAAATCACTGCTTTCCCCCTCAGATAGTCCAAAATCATCGTCCAGAACTCAAGAAAACACAATCCTCCAAGGTTAGTCGACCAGATATCTTGTTCGCAATGAAAAAGCTGCTTGAATTCTGAATGGTCCGCCTTTTTCGATATTTTCCCCTTAGGTACCGAATGTCTATATCCTTTATATTTAGTAGGCAAGTAAAGAGCTCTTTTTTTACCTGTATTGGATGTTTTTATACCCTACCATCAATTTTTTATCGATTTTTTAATTCAATTAATAGCTTTTGGCATATGTATATGCTTACACCAGTAAATGGGCTAAGTAGCAAAGTGCCCCAGTGTACAGGTATTTAGCACTGATTACCCCCACTGTAGGCTGTACCATACTCAAACTGCCATATATGAATATCAACACTTTCATTAGGTTCAACCACCAGCCCACATCATGACTATATGTAAAGCCACAACAGGCTTGGCTCTAGACATGGCTGCTTTTTTCGAACACAAACCAACATATTATAGCCTAAGGGTAACTACCAAATAGTGAGGTTTGCTGGTATATAGATATTGCTGCTGTTAGTATTGAGACTATGCCATACGGTGTCTTACTCTATTTTCAAAAGTATACTAGAGCTGCTTGAGTGATATGTCTAGCACTCAGACTCTGCGGCACAATGGTTATCACTGTCTAGTGAATGGACGAATCTTCCACTGCAGAGATTCTGACAGTGCAACTGAGATGCAGGATGCAGGTTGCATGTCACCTGCCAGTTGCAATCAGATAGTTTATGCCAGCATGATGTTTGCCTTTTTTATGCATGGCTAGTAGATCATAGAGGTCCCTCTCATTGGCTCTATGGGAAACGTGCACTGATATTGACAAACTAGGTGGATAAATGGTCTACTTGATACTTCTTAATAGCCATTAACACACCCTGACAGTTATTGGCCTTGTACATGTTGATCACACCCAGGGGAGTGACTCACTTTTAATGTTGACCCCATTTATACTAGGTTATAAATGACATATCATGGCAATTTCTACTTGCAAGTACACAGGGCTACAGTGCCTCCTATACTTTGTAATGTAACCATATGGAACATCTTGAACATAATACTAGTGAAACTACCCTATACACTCACCTTTGGTGGTATACGTTTGTTGATAACAAGCATACAAATTTTGAAAAAAATGTTATACAGATATAATTCGATTGAACCTGATATTAAGTTTGGCATTGAGGAAGAAGTTAATTAAACTCAAACTTTTTGGTGATACATTAATATTGATGGTCCATACATGTTAAGATCCCCCCACTATAAGCCTACACATACTGAATAGTATTTGAATTTTCAATCATTGCAACATTATAATGGATAACATAAACACACTTTTCTTCAGAGGAGAAAATATTGTCTCTTCCAGAAAAAAAAAGAAACTGAAGTCATAAATTAAGAGATTGTTTCTTTAAGAAAAATGAGTGGAAAGACAGTCACAGCTGACGCTGGAAAAGAGAAGAAATCAGTCTGTCAATTATACATCAAAGGCACATCTGAAGCACTCTATTAATAAAAAATAATAATAATTCAACCCCTTTTTCAAACCACAGGTACACTTTGGTAAAATATTGTTGCTTCCAAAGATTTATAGATCTTGTCAGGGCAAAAATAACTAAGGCACAAGGACAGAGGCATTCTTTGGCGAGATAGTAGTAAGACTGTTAAAACTCACTTCCCTGAACCCCATTGCCGCCCCATATTTCAGTTGATTATTTGAGGGTCCTCAACACACATTCACATTGAGTTCCAAGTTCCCTACATGGACATTGATGCTGGGTAACTTTGAACGAGGGATAAATGAACCAATTGACATCAATGTTGACCAGTCGATACATGTCTTCAAAGGGGCAGGTTTGACTCTCCAACACCTTGAATGCCATCCTCTAGTCACGTTTCTAGAAGGTCACTGACTGTGAGATCAACTTATTCTAACATCAGTGGCTGAAGTGTTCTAGTGAAATAATGCAGTCTATAATAATGATACAAAGTTTTAGTGATCCTATTTTGCTGTTTTAAGTAGTATATATACCTATTATTTATTGTAGTGACTCCTATAGTTCCTGTGGCAGTGCCTCTAATTGTTGACATTACCAATGGCAAGGAGGCTTCTAATGACCTCATAATAGAAAGAGAAAAATTGTAAGTTTTTTCACTTGTACTAATTTATAACTTACTGATCTTAGTTTACGATAATTGCAAATAATATATTTAACATTCTTTGTTAGTGTTCAATCATGTTAATATTAATTTTTTTAAATTAATTTGTATGATTGTATAAGTGTAAATTCCTTAATTTTTATTTTTAATATTAATTTTACCGTTGTGGTGTTTATTATTATTATTATTATTACCTTTATGGTTCACATGCTTGACAAATGTGCCAGGGTGTGTTTTATATCACATGGTAGATAGCTAGCTACCAGAATTATAACAAGATCACATTCGTATTGGCATCTCTATGAATGCTAGACCATCTAGTCCAAACGTCAATTATTGAGAAGGTCATTGTAATTTCATTATGTCAACTGAGAATTCATGTATATTTATTAGACAATGGGTATATGAGGGCCTAAAAAATAGAATTGTGCCATTTCAACTTTAATGATTTAAGTAAGTAATGTATCTCATTTGTTAAAAAGCATAATTTGATGTAGTTTGTGTTAAGTCTATTTTCTTTTTACTCTCTTTACATTATCACATCTTTTATTTTATGCAGCTGTTTTCTCAGTGATCCTATTGTCTTCTCGTTGGCTTTCTTGGGCCCAGTTTTGGCTATCATTACTGTCAACACTGTGATCTTCATCATAGTCATTGTCATATTGATTCGACAAACTCGAGGAATGCTATCTCGCAAAAATGAGTCAATGGAGATAAAAACAGTTGTTCGTATGACGATCACCATTGTTAGTATAATGTTCCTGTTTGGAATCTCATGGCTGTTTGCTGCCCTAACTATCACTGTGGAAGAAATCCGCTATCCCAGTCAAGTTCTGTTCACCATCTTTAACTCTCTGCAAGGAGTTTTCATCTTTGTATACTTCTGCATCTTTAACAAAGTGGCCTTTGAGTCTTGGAAAGAAGTGCTGAGTTGTGGAAAGTACAAGTCTGGTCTACTTAACCCTTTGACGAAATGGAGCAAGAATACTTCAACAACGGAAAATAACGGCACTCTAAATGTATCCACAAAATACATATTAAAGAATGCCATGAACACCACTACCATTTTGCCAGAAAATAATTCATCTAGCATTGGTTTGGGTTGCACTTGTAATGGTGAGAAATGCGGTTCAAATATATATTCGATACCTCAAACTCCTGTGAGTGAAGAGAGAAGAGATTATTAGTCAAGCTCATTTTATGTCTAATAACATTTCTTGGTAGCTATATACATGATAGATTTACGATATTTTGTAAATTTAAAACTTTTGTGATTATTATACATTTGTTACCTTTATTTTCCTATTACAATTCAACATTCTGCAATAAACATTACAGATCCAATTTAATCTCCGTTTGAACAAAAATATGCGGATCAAAGAACATGGAGTCAGGGTATATTTTGCATGTAAAAAAACATTCCTTGATAGTCAATTTTTAATGCAGTATGTGTAGGAAAACTTTTTTTAACTTATATGTAAAGTACGATGTCTTGATTGTGACTTCTGATTGTTAGCATTTGGGACTTCTTTATCCATGGTTCACAGAGAGCCCTTTGAGTATGGTTTCACCCCCTAGAGACGGTATTTACAATATTTTGGTACACTGCTTCTCCACAATGATGCTACAATACAGCACTCAGTTATAACCCATGTGATGTAATACTTTATCTCCGATGAGTGTGGAATCTTTGTTTTAAATTAACATGAAATACTTGTGAAAGGTATTGTATAATTTAATTTCTAGTTATTTTGAATTACCATAATGATGCATGCATTTTACAACAAATGTTGCCAACTTAAAAAAAAATGAATGTGGTTAATAATAAAATCTAGTTGTCATAATTACAAAGGTGAATAAGCAGAATGGAAATTGGAGCAGCAAATAAATACTGGAACAGCATTATTTAACATCGATAAATCTCTACCTTCTGCTTACTGGATAACTTAAAAACCTGCATAGTAGATTATTCCCAATTTTTTTTCAGCTGAATAGTCAGATATCATGTATACACCATTGATAAAATTTCTCATTAGAGAAGCAACTGTTAGCAAAAATAATTGACACATGAAAAAGGAACGTGTTACACAACACTGGGCCCCATTCAGTTTTCCATGAAAATTTCTGGTTATACCTGAGTACTAGTCAGAATAATGCTCTCATTGCAAAAATATTTTCCCCTGTGGCATGCAGAAGGTAATGTTAACATTGACGGAAAGTACTTATTTGTCAAGAATTGTTTTTCAATTGTTGTTCATTCCTATAATAATAAACAGCAGTTTTATCAGGATAGCCACATTGCTATACCAAGAGAAATTCATCCCATCTCGAGACCAATGGGATTCAGAGTGTTAACTGGTAAGTATAGATGCCCACTGCAATTCGACTCTGAATGTCACTATTGGAGCTGTAGGAGGAATGCTCCAACTTGACATTTAGAGAATTTGGATGCTCTTTTCATGAAAGCTACAGGGTGGCCATTAATCAGTGGTGGGCTACTTCCAATGGGCCTAATTCTATTGTATATATAAGGCAGTTATTATTTTCCTGACCCTCTCCCTGCATGACTCAACTTACTGTATTGCATGTTGGTAGCACCATTCTTCAGTATTGGACTTCAGCTTTCTTGTCAACTTTGAAATGAACTTTATTTTATCATCAGGACTGTTGCCTTCCCCTTTCCTGTAGGTAGGGTCATAATCTCTTCCATCCTCCTCGGCTTTCTCAAGGAATTTTTCTCTGTTCCTTCATCTGCTTGTCCTTTGGTTTCCTTATTCTTCTCAAAATTACACATATACTTCCTTGAAGCTTATGTGTCTTGTTATCCTCCAGCTTCCATACCTTCCACTACAGCTTTGTTTTCCATCAAATGAAGTCTCTCTGGACAGGAACAAAGTTTAGACCCAAGGCAAGGACCTCTTTTTTTAGTTGAATGAGATTAACCATCCATCTTTTCATGCGTTGAGGGTGCATCTTCACTTCTCTGAATTGACTTCTCTCTAAAAGTGTCTATGTTTTAATGGTTCAGGTTAGATTTGTTGTGGGACTTCTGTGCTGCCTCCCTATAGTCAGTATAGTGGATATGAATCCGCCTGTAGTCACTTTCCAGTGACTGTTCCAGTTTGGCCTACTTCACACTCAGCTGTTAAGGCACTGCTTCTTCTATTGGTCTAGTGAATTCTCTCTGCCAGGAATGCTTTGTTGGCTCATTCTGCTATCAATTATGCTTTCCCTGGTTTTAATGGAACCTTAAAGTTGCAGGTAGAATTAACATGTGATGATTTGTCCACCATAAGCTATAAATATGAGCTAATTTACTCCAAGTTGACAGGGATTCACCAAGGGGAGACAGTTGCAATTGGAGGGGAATGACTCACATGATTTTTTTGGTGTGTGTGTGTGTGGTTACCAATTTATAACTCCATAGATTCCGTAAACTTGGACTTGATATATATATAGCTCAAAAGATAGGTCTCTCTCTGTGCTCTCTGTTGATACTAAAATATTTTTCATAGGTATAACTATAGCCAAGTTAAGGGAGCTACAAGTGGAGGGACCCCAACCTCCACATAAAATTAATATCTCCAGATTGCAAAGTGCTAATTAGCTAGAGGAAGCCCAATGAGTGTTTTCATTAGGCGTTAAAGTGTAAGTACGTGCTCAAGCGCGCGGGTGGAATTTATTTTTTTTGTGCAAAATTGAGGTTAATTTGATATTAAACATAATTATTGTATTGGTATTGAGTTCATTGTATTTCACTGATGTAGTGATATTCGACCCTCACTCATGGCAAGGTCGATTGGTTATGTTTCATGAATGGGGTGGCCTGAGGTAGATCTAGCACCCCTGAGACAAGTGATGGTTGACCTCAGAAGAGAGAAGCTGAGAAGGACACGCAACCGGGAAAATTAATTTCGTTAAAAATCATTTTCTACCCACGCGCTAACCGCGTACTTACCTAATCAAAACACGAGTAGTATCCTCTAGCCACGGGTGCTAATTTTAAACCTTTAGCACTTAGCAATCTGGAGTTAGGTGGAGGTTTCCAGTTTTTGAGGTTCCTCCACTTTAGGTCTAGTAACTTGCCTATAATGGAGCGATGAAAAATATTTTATTATCAAAAGAGAGCACACAGAGAGATCTATCTTTGGAGCTATAATTATATCAAGTACATACCAATAAGTTTGCAGAATCTACGGAGCTCTAAATTGGTAACCATAAGTTTTGGGGGGAAAATTAAGCAATTCAACTGTCTCTCCCAAATTTCATATTTTGTTTCCCAAAATGGATAACATATGAGCATAGTAATTAGCAACAGACAGGGCAACATAGTTCTAACCGAGACATAGTTATAGCCCTGTCAATCTATGACAATGCAATTCTCTTGTATAGGCTGTTTCATGGGGGCTGCCCCATGATGGTGGTGGAGTCGCATTATGTCAGTGAGTCACTAAGCTGTAAAATCCAGTAATAGCGATAGAATTCGTATTTCAGTTACAGTGACTACGTACCACAATATATTGCTCATTGCCCACCTGTATTACAGGATTTCATATTTAGCATCTTCCTTTAATGATCTGGAAACTGTGCGGTCCCAGCTGAATTTACCAAAACCTTCGATTCGAGTCTGATCATGGGCCACTTTAATGTAGATCTCCAGAAAAGGTGCGATCACTTGTTTTAGATATCTCGAATATCACATCAGGCTTTGGCTTGAATCATGAGACAACCAGGGTTTCTGGAAAGAGAGACTATTATGAGACATCAATAGAAAATAAACTGTTGCTTCTGTCTTTTTGGACATGTCAAAGTCATTTGACTCACCACCGCATAAATTAATCGTGAGGTCACTGTCCAGTGTGGAGTTTGTGGCGCCCTATATATGAGAACATTGACAGAGTGGTGTTGGATGGATATGGTCTAGTGATCTGGGATTCCTCAGGGTTTTATTCTTGGCTAACTGATGTTCATTATCTCAATAAATTCCCTCCTCCATATCCCGATCTCAAAGCATGCTATGTTTTCAGGCCGATCCTACATATGTGATTAACACTTCAATCAGACATTAGTGGACGAATGGGTAGAGTCAAGTAAGGTATGTCTTAACCTAAATAAAAGAAGACAAATAGCTGGTAGCTAATTATCTAGGGAAAAGGACATGCCTGATGTATCTCTAATCCTTTAAAGATTCAAGATTGAACAACTTATTGCTGTCTAGGTCTGGTGTCACTATATGCTAGAAACTGAGCTGTGGCCTGCAAATGTCTCAAACCTGCTACAGGGTCAAGAGGCTGCTAGGACTCTGTACAGGTGATTTGGATCTGCTGGAGAAAAGTGTCATGTGTATATGTACAAGGCTCTGATCCTGTCAATGTTGTCTAAATGTAGCTCTGTGTGGGGTCCACAGGATAAGGTTTTAATCGATAAGCTCGAGGGGCACAAACCTTAGCAGCTAGACTTGCAACTGGTGACAACAAATGCAAAATCTCACTGAGTTACGAAGTAAACTGACTACAAGGAGGATGTTCCAGAAGTTGTGTCTGTGCAAGAGGATTCAGGAATGAAAATCCCTCATCCGAAACTGGGTGGTTCAGACTCCCATCGCCTTCTTCCTCACAGCATCTCAAACCTGTTGCCCTCTACAGGCCTTATGCAAGTAGGAACTATAACATTCATATTTACTTGTTATCTAAGTGTAATTCCTTTGTGGAACTTAATCCCTGAGATTGTAGCCCAGTTAGCTTCCTACTGAATGTAAAAAAAACAAAAAAACTGTATCAAAATCTCGGTGTACTGTGTTTCTCTTTTCATGTTATTGGCACTGTCATTGTTCCAGTGGAAACTTACCAATTAGCTCACTGTTAGCTTTGTAATGAATGTAATTAACTATAATTATGCTAACAATGTAGCAAAATTGGAGCATATTTATATTATAGTTACAATGTCCAAAGTTTGATGAAGTAATATTGAATGGTTACGCAGCATTTTTTTGCAAGTGGAAATGTCATTTGTCACACATAACTGTTGTTAGGCATTCTAGTCTCACCTAATCATATATAGTAAGCATTATTATGAGCGGCACTTTCCCCTGCTTGCCCTAGAGAGGCATATTTTGTTATCTATGAAACAAAAACAGTTTACTCTACAATAGGCTCATTTTCTCAGTTGCTTTAACATATAATCAAGGTTCTTATAATTACATAAATAAGCCTGACACTTGCATATCCAAATCATGTATGGCACCCAACCCTATTTAGATTAGCAAAATTTCTACACAGAAATTTCACTTATCTAGGAAGAATAAAGAATTACACTTATCTGCGTGACTCTCATCCTGGGAGTCATTCTACAAAATAAAACCTACTAAAGTTAGTCGTTGATTTTGGATTATAGTGTCTTTAGTATCTCAAGGTGACATCAGAAAGAACATGGCTGCAATATTAATTTTGGTCCTAAGACAAAATATGAGTGCTATATTTTGTCGTGGTCTTACTACAATTTACTTTCCACAAACATTCCATAGTTTTTCCCACCTAGCAATTGCATCATCGGAATTTCACTACACAAATCAATTTGCAACTACAATAATTTGTAAATGTTCACAGCTGCATTATTTGGTTAGAACAGAATGACCGGAGGTGTGAGGTGCAATTCGAAAATCCTTTTCCCACAGGATATGTATACCTACCCTGGTCAATAAGGTCATTGACAGTACGTAGATCCTAAACGCTTTTGGATAAGTATGAAAATAGGAGGTACTATCTTGCTGCTAACACTAGCGGTAGGTGTCAGCCTACTGATAGCTAAGCTTGTTAACGCAGTATCTGACAGTGGCGAGTCAACCAGCGAGCGATCGGGAGGGCGGTCGTCGTCTGGCCGAAGATCTGGAAGCAGGTCAACTTCTGGCGGGCGATCTGGAAGCAGCTCATCGTTTGGCGAGCGATCTGGAAGAAGTTCATCGTCTGGCAGGCGATCTGGAAGCAGCTCATCGTCAGGCGGGCGATCTGGAAGTAGCTCATCGTCTGACGGGCGATCTGGAAGCAGTTCATCGTCAGGCGGGCGATCTGGAAGTAGCTCATCGTCTGGCGGGCGATCTGGAAGCAGCTCATCGTCAGGCGGGCGATCTACGTCTAGTGGGCGATCTGGAGAACGTTCTTCTTCTACTGCTGACCAAGAACCGTGGATATTGAAGCTCCCTCCAACTTGTCTTGGGGACCTGGCATCTCTTAGCATCAGGAAAAGTAATAGTTCAAATAGTGACGGTGAAAACAGAAGAAAGACTACTGGCTATTGCGTGCCAGACAGATTCATGTGAGTTCATACTTTTAATCATTTGGATGTGTTGAGAACATTTTCTGGAACTGAACTGAATTTATGTTAGCCAAAGGAAATTTCATAAAGGGAGGGTACAGGGGTCAATAGTAGATTGCATTTAGCATGCTTTACAGTTTACATGCTAAACCTAAAACTCAGAACCTCATGCCATCCTACTCTTACTGACTCCTTCACTCCTGCTAGTTGGTTCAGAGCATACATATTTTGGCATATCAAAGGCAATCCCTGAAATTTTTGATATCCCTATCAACATCATAAAACCAAGATAGCTGAAAGAAATGATCATGCATTCTTTTGGTCAAATTTATTAGGATGGTAACTTTGTGCCCTGTCAGTGCAAATTTCTGGTCAGCACTTGAAGTTTCCTACAAGATGGATGTTAGACATCCTATTGTGGCCAAGTGAACTACCCTTCTGGAATGTTTCAAAAGGGTGCTGTAGCCCAACTGTTGTAAAACTGTGTGCATATAAGAAGAGATTGTTTCACACAATTTGCAGGTTGTCTCCACATAATTGGTAGATTTGAATCCATATAATTAGCAGATGGTTCCAGATAATTAGCAGCTGGATACCGCATAATTAGTACCTGGACACCACTTAATTAGCACGCATGGGAATGGGGTTGAAGTGTTGAATATTGTGAGCTGCTTTATACATTACTAACCCAGTAATCTGCTCAATATAGAGACAAGTCTAAAATGTGTCACAAGTTTCTCTAACTTGTAATGCTGTCTATGAATAGTGAATGTCTTTGTGGACATATCAGCGAAAAATTAATACGTACTTAGCCTTTTTGTGTGAAAAGAGGGATTGAAAACATAGCTGCTAAGCTTACAGCTGTCTGTTGGAGACTTGCAATAATTATGTTTAAAATGAGATTAATTCTGCAATGCATGGAGAAATTAATGGCAACATTATTATAATTGGTAAACTTTCTCATCAGACTTGTCATGCATTACTATTGCATGCTTTATAGATGTTTATAAATTTCTTTCTGGGAAGCTCTGAATAACTCTACCATAACCAAAGATCATTTTACTGTTTGATCATAGATAATGTTTATTCTTGGCATATATAGTTATAGCATACATATTTGTTTCCATATGTTTTTTCTCTTATTCCTATTTATAGTGAGATTGAATTCAAGTTGAAGTTTGGATGCTTTTCTCCAACTCTCATTGATCAGGGAGTAAGACTAGAATTTGCATTGCATTTGGCAGATCCGACCGCCATCAACAACAATGACTGGTTTCCTATCAGATACTACACGCCTAGCCTTAGACCCCCAAGGGATTACAGGAGTCTTGTGGAGTTGCAGACCCCACAAGACTCTGTGAATGCTCAATCAATTCTATACAATTCCTCCTTTCCTATTATGCTCATCAATCCCTCTGAATCAATTCGCATCCATGAGTATATCTGCGATCAATTTTTACAGAATAACATGCAACTTCAGTTGCGCTGGATGCAGAGATTCGGAAGAAGTTCTAGCTCAATAAATGATGCTGCATGGATCCTTGATGACATCAAAATCAGGATTTGGAATGGGTCCTGCTTCTTGCAAGTATTGAGTGAGGATTTCAGCAGAGAGGAGGAGATTATTCTCAATTCTTATGATTTGGTTGCAGCTGATATACAAACACCTTCTTGTAATTCACCAGGAAATGGCAGTGCCATTTATTTCGGGAATGCTGTGTCTAACAATGAAGAAATTACCAGTCGCTCCATCACTATATTAAATTATCTGGATGTTAATTCAAAGTCTTGTGAAGCTAGATCAATTGAGAGTAAGTTTATATTATTATAGATTTTTTTGTGACATACACAACTGTAAATTGTATCTAAATTTTTAATGAAGTGCTTGCACAAAGTCCGATAATATTAGAGAGACAGTCTGCACACTAGCATGTTTGAAATGCAATTACTCAAATAATTAATTGGTTACTGATTGTATACCTTAGTCCAAATGCAACACACTCAAGCACTGTCAAACTATCAGGACTTGATCTTTAGGTATCGTAGGTAACAATATAAAATTCAATATAAAATATCATTTAGACTGGTTTACCCAAATCTGGTTACATTATAACATGTATATTTTAGTGGAATATATGTAATAGTGGCAAAAATATCACTTGGTTGGGTTACAAGTGAAGTTCGGCAACTCCTAGTACAGCTAGATGCAATGAACTCAAAAAAACATTGTGTGAAATGTCAGGAACACAATCATCCAAAAATTGAAAATGAATGTTTTTTAAGCATAACTTGGATAGTTGCAATGTGATGAAGGTCTTTGCCAAATCACATAATCAACTAGGATACTTTGGTTACTCACCCATTGGCAATGTGTACATTTTGTTCAACTCCAACACTCGAGAGCAACCAAACTACGCCCCTCAACCAGACCTGCAACTACACAAGTTTGAAGACACTTTTTTTTAACACATTGTGGGAGTTTTTCAACTTTGTGTGACATCCAGTGGCTCTAAACACACACAGAAAAACATAGATATCTACTATGGCTACTTCTTTGTTTGAACCTTGATGATAATTCTATACTCGGTAAACTTCAGTATTCTACTGGAAGATATTTACAGGCAGTTTTGCAAGCAAATTGCTTGCAATATTTAACCTCTAACGATGCAATATAGGATAGTTTCTACTACAAAGTTGCATTATATATATATTAACAATCAGGAACATAAATATTCATGCACGAAATAAAATGGCAAACGTTCTAAACTATGCTACTCTTTCGATTCCAAGAAGAAAATTAGTTCCATAAACCCTTCCTTGGGTAGTCCTTAGTGGTCACGTAGAGTTGGTCTGGAATGCCAATTGGAACCAAATTTATAAGCACAACTATATATTATATAGCTATAAAATATATATATGAATATATATAATATGTTTCTCTATTCTTAAGTATACAGGATGTATTTTATATTACTATAGAGTATGTTTGGAAATGATTACAAAAGATGTAATGTCCACTCATGTGAACAAATAGAATTATGTTTTTTAACAATACCTGTGTAATAGCTACTAAAGAAAAACATAAAAATTCACAGTCACTTCTGTGATATAATAGCCCTATTTCAGGTTATAGGTCTTCACAATGTCATATTACACTACATGGTTCCATCAAAGATTATGCGAGTGAGATAGCTTAATTAACTTTCTCACTAGCATAAGCCACTTTCTTGGCAGTTTTCCATGTGGCATTGCATCGTCAGCATAATATAGTCAATACTGTACAGATCTGTACTGGGATTAACCTTTTAACTAGGATATGGTCCACACAATGGTTAAATATAGGACATGGGCAATAATAAGGTAAGGCAATGGCCATCTACCACACAACAATTTTGTGACAAAGATTAAGACAACCTAACTAAAACTATAATTATCAAAACGCTTCAACGAAGCACTTCTGTTCATGCCAAAAGCCTTTCTTTAAAAAGCTTTTAAAGTGGGGGACCGAAGCTGGAAAATGTGGTTTACCTCTTTTCAGGCTAATATGGTCCTGGTTAATTGCTATCAGAAAGTAGCTCATTCTTGTGTTCAGATGCACTAGTTATCAAGATCTACAATATGCCTTGAGGAAAGTTTGAGATGCTGTCCAAATGAGTATGTTAGTTATATAACTTTCAATATGCTAGTGTACCAAGCTTATATAACCTACCAACTCTGCCTAGAGCCTTATTATACTGGCATGTCCCTATCTAGTATACTATTTAGTGAAACAAAAGCTAGTTATCTACTCTTGAAAGTTCCCTTGGATAAAATCTAGCTCTGATTCTGGATGCCTATACTAGAACAACAATAAACAAAGCTTCATCTGAACTTAGGTTAGCTACACTACTTAACCAGTACCTTGACTTTTCTTCAAGTTCCATGTGAAGGTTATAGCTACTAAGAAAACAGTGACCCTCCTGACATGGCAGAGCCTCTGTCTAAAAAAAACATGGCATTATGTAATGTGAGAACAAACACTCCATTATTCATTCATGCACACACATTTGTGTGTGATAATTTAGGACATTATTAGGTATTTTCTTTGTTTTGGCTTGTGTTGTGCTTATATTGTGGTGGGCTCGATCATGTGATGGAGGGGGGGGGGGGGCTCTAGCTGGAGAGACATTTTTTTAACAAAAACTTTTGGTTACCACTTTATACCTCCACCGATTCTGCTAACTTCATGGTATAGACTTGATATATAGCTCTAAAGATAGGTCTCTCTGTGTGCTCTCTTTTAATACTAAAATAGTTTTCATAAGTACAACTATAGCCAAGTTACTGGAGCTAAAGTTGGGAGAACCTCAAAACTGATTGCGTGATTTTGCCACATAAATATCTCCAGACTACCAATAATAGAGAGTTGAAATTAGTACCAGTAGCTAGAGGAAGCCATACTCTTTGCAATGAGTGGTTTCATTAGGAGCTATTAAGTACATGCTCCAAGCTCCCGGTTAGAAAATGAATTTTGTTAAAATGTAATAAAATTTATTTCCCAACCGCGCGCTTGACCACGTACTTGGGTATTAGCGCCTAATAAAACAAGTCGTTAATAGAGTATATAGGACTTCCTAGCCACTCATGCTAATTTCAGCTCTTTACACTAGGCTATCTGGAGGTATTTATGTGGCAAAATCACGCAATCTGGTTTTGAAGTTTCCCCCACTTTAGCTTCAGTAACTTGACTATAGTTATATCTATGAAAATATATTTTAGTATCAAAAGAAAGCACACATAGAGACCTATGTTTTGAACTATATATTAAGTCCATACCATAATGTTTGCAGAATATATGGAGCTATAAAGTGGTAACCATAAGCTTTTTATACAACTTTCTACTATAATGCAACTGTGCCCTCTTTGGACTAAGTATTTGTCTGTTGTATGTGAATCTTTATCCTGAGTACTGACTTCAGCGCACCTGTACAATAGCCTAGCTCTTTCTATATGTTTATACCCCTTCCCCCATAGAAAGAACCCTCACATATACCCACTGAACAAGACAATAATGAAAAATTACCAATTAGCAACTGGAACATCTGTAAGCATAATATACACACAGCAACAAAATATGAGAGTAAATTTTATTGTGTGTACGATAACTGCATTAAGTGAGAGTTATATGTACATATTTATATTTTAAGTATGAGAGCATCTACAACTGCAATGTGGAAGAGGGATGGTAAGGCAGAGAGAGAGGGAGTTGAGGGGATGCTGATTATTAGGTGATAAAAATGACAGCAAGTTTATCAAACACCGTAAAAATTAATTATTTACAGTCAATCTGTGATATCATTTTTTTCCCCTTAAAATTTAGATACTACACTGAATAACATTTCTTGCCCTATTGACGCTTACACTGCTGCTCTGGAAAGTGTGTTGCTGCAATGTAGTTCCAATAGAAGTGTGGAATGTCACTGCGAGAGTGGGATGGAGATTGATAATGTGCAATGCAAAGGTGAATCCAATAGAAATGTTCATAATATTCCTGCAAAATATGTATAATTAACTATCATCATGAAGATAAGTACTCTTGTTGTAATGACTTCCATGTATCTTTGTGCTTAGAAAGATAAAGCACAATATTCTACAATGGACAGGATATTTCATCGTCCATTTCCAAAAATCAAACAAATAAACCTTTTTATTTTTATAAATGGTAGAAATGGGAGCAAATTTTTTTCTTATGAATATATGGTACAGTGTAAAACTATTCACATATTAAATTGTGTGTTTGATATCATTTGATGAGAATGTATATATATATATAAAGGAGCACAATTCAATAGAAAGAGGAAATTAATTTTGGTATATCCTCAGCTTATGCTGGAACAAGTAACCATGCTCCTTAAACCCATCATAGCTTTTAATCAGTTCTTAGTTTGCTTCGTCAACATTTCTTTCGTAATGCTCGAATGATTTGAAATTTGACATGCTGATTAAATTTTAAATTAGAATCATTGGTACATTTAAAAAAAAAGTCTAACCAAATAAAAAAATTCTAGTTTGAACCACCCTAACGTCCTGGTATATGCTACCCCCATCTCCACACAACCTCATGTGCCTGTCAGGAATACTCAACTTGCTCGTTGGAAGCCTTTGGTTCTCAACCCAGAAGAAATAAGTTCTCGTATTCGGTGAAATGTTATTGCAGCAAAATCTGCCAAATATATGATATATAAGGAGATAAAACCTGCATCATAACATGAATATGACAATATTTCTGAATTAGCTTGCATTACATGCATTGCCATCTACTTCATCAGGTAATCTGTATTATATATAATTATGTACATTTTCGGATTAATATTGAGCCCTTGAAATTCTGCAGGTTCAGTGGTCTGTAGCAGAGACCAAACTCTATCCTTCAATATAAGTTATTCTTGGCCATCAACAGAGGTTGGATACATCGCCAGTTTGCCATGTGGCATCTCTTCTGGTATGGCCACCAGAATGTGTGGTCCTGGTGGAGTGTGGCTACAATCAAACACTTCACCCTGTGACAGAGCAGATAATATCCTCAGCCATGCCCTTACTGAAGCTGTAAGATTAAAATCAGAGATGTTTTTAGTTCTGGGAGTGAGATTTGGAGGCAAGGTGGGTGGCAGAATTGCTGGCTGGTAATTTACTCTGGTGGAGTGTGGCTACAATGAAACACTGCACCCTGTGACAGAGCAGATAATATCCTCAGCCATGCCCTTACTGAAGCTGTAAGATTAAAATCAGAGATGTTTTTAGTTCTGGGAGGGAGATTTGGAGGCAAGGTGGGTAGCAGAATTGCTGGCTGGTAATTTACTCTCGGTGTTCTTTTTTAAAATTATTTACTTGTGGTGGTATTTATTGGTATAATTATATGCAATAAGTAACCTTCATGATCTAGAAGGCTTAGAGTAGCAAAATCTCAAGTGTTTTAATATCATTCACTACAGTTAATTAATGAAGCTGGTTAGGTACAATATTTAATCAGACTGATATATTTAGCTTGGCACACATTTTGGATTAAACCTCCTTAATCTACCAGGCACTGCCCATAATTTAGCTAATCAAGGAACACCATACTTTTCCTCCAATATTGATGATTTGCCTTAGTCCTACATAGATTAAAGATTAAATGCATGAACATGTAGTTTATGTTCACTAACTGAAACAACCGGAAAACTCAATTTAAAAATCAAATGATGGGGGGTTGCCTCAGTGATTCCACATGAAGAAAATTTCAAAGCAACAGCAGTGAGATTTTAGATGATTTGAAAGCTTTACCAGCTAAGCTAATGAAATTTTGGTGATATAATATATAGCTTATTATACCACAAATTCCTGCCACACAAGTTGGCGGCAATCATCCTAGCTAGAGTATTAAATCAATATTCATCTATTGATGATGTAATCCATGTCAGTTAATGCATTGCCAATTACCAATTTACAAAAGTAGTGTACCAAGAGTTTGATGACTCCAGGCTCTATGTTGAACTTGGCATTGACATAGTCCATCTGCTCCATCTGGTGATCACCCAACTCATAGGTCACAGTGCATAGTCATAGCTAACTATTAATGCATTTGATGCGTGAAAAGATGTGAGAACTGGTACATCTCTGGCTAATGCATTATGCGCAACAAGGATGCATAAAGCTTCTCTGTCACGAGTATGAAATGGTTTATTTTCTAATGCATTAAGTAGCAAGTATCCTGTTAATTCATACTCATTTGCAGGTTAAGTAGTGTGAACGGTGTGTGGTTAGCTGGTAAAGCTCAAGCAGAAAGCAAATTAATCAACATGACACTGTAGTCCATGTTGAACCAATCAGCTATCTCCTTCAGTCTATCCAGCTCACTGATATATAACATGTTATCAAAGTTAGTGACAAAATGTGGCACCGAGATGGTCAGTACAACAATTTATGTGGGAGTAATAGTCCTTGTGAATGGGTGTGAATTGGATGACATCAAACATAATGGATCCAGATAATTTGTTCCAACTCCTTTTATATGTGGCATGAATGACACATTTGAAAGACTTGCTTAGAGCCCACTTTTATTTAAAAGCAGCTGGCTAGTGTGGTGACTAGTGTGGTGACCTCAGCCAACTGTAGCTGGGCCAATGCAATAGAGTGCAAAACATGAAGTGGCTGCAATATATGAACAGGGCCATATTATTCTTGTTGGGTGCCTCTCTCTAGCAAAATAATTGAACAGTGCCATATTATTCTTGTTGGGTGCCTCTCTCTAGCAAAACACTTGAACAGTGCCATATTATCCTTGTAGGAAGCCTCTCTCCAGCAAAACACTTGAACACTGCCATATTATTCTTGTAAGGAGCCACTCTCTAGCAAAACATTTGAACAGTGCCATATTATCCTTGTAGGAAGCCATTCTCTAGGAAAAAAACTTGAACAGTGCCATATTATTCTTGTAGGAAGCCACTCTCCAGCAAAACACTTGAACAGTGCCATATTATCTTTGTAGGAAGCCACTCTCTAGTAAAACACTGGAACAGTGCCATATTATCCTTGTAGGAAGCCACTCTCTAGTAAAACACTTGTAGGAAGCCACTCTCTAGTAAAACACTAGAACAGTGCCATATATAATTATCCTTGTAGGAAGCCACTCTCTAGAAAAACACTTGAACAGTGCCATATTATCCTTGTAGGAAGCCACTCTCTAGTAAAACACTGGAACAGTGCCATATTATCCTGCCACTCTCTAGTAAAACACTTGAACAGTGCCATATTATCCTTGTAGGAAGCCACTCTCTAGCAAAACACTTGAACAGTGCTATATTATCTGCCACTCTCTAGTAAAATACTGAACAGTGCCATATTATCTTTGTAGGAAGCCACTCTCTAGTAAAACACTTGAACAGTGCCATATTACCCTTGTAGGAAGCCACTCTGTATAATATATATAATTGTGCTGCCCAGTAAATGGACATGTGGAGTTCTAGAGTAAGTGTTTTTTTTGCAAAAATGCACTCATCACATTATGATGACTACTGCTTCTGTCGCAATAGAGCAATCATGAAAGAGACATAAAGAGTAAAAGAACAAAGGCATATAACACCATTCACATAATGTTGAGAGGGGATGACTCTCACATGTACCATGTGAAGAAAGTTACATGGGCGTATATATTATATTTTCAGGAGTATTAATTTAATGAGCAACATGCTCATGAAAAGCGTGAAGTTTTACACCGAGTGAAATATCATGCTAAATGGTATCCAATATAATGCATATAATATATTCTTCAAGTATAAATATATTCTTACTAAAAAATCATATTTTATAATTAATCTAACACACCCAGTTCACAACAGAAGAAATGTTGGGTGATCGATGACACTATTGTGTATAATGGTGTATAACCCAACGTTATCAATAGGATACATTTTTACTTGCTATCAAGAGCTATTATTAGGCTTTCTTATATAGTTAAAATTTACATTTAAAATCTTTTGTTTCAATACAATCTCATGCTATTCAATCCTAGAGTAAAATGTCAGGGATTGCTCTAACACCAAGTAGATATATCAAAGGTGAAGCTCATGTGTAGATAGTTTTTATTCAGTCTACTAATATTACTAGTATACCTAATAACTAGGTCAGCTTCTCAGACTTTCTTCCATAGTACACTTGTAGGTATGGATAATTAATGAATATTAACACAGAAGCTATCAAAGCGCAACTCGAAACAAATTTTTTTTAAACAGTCATTTACAGCATGTATAGATATACTGTACTGAGTTTAATAAAGGTTGATGGTTTAAGTGATTAGGGGCATCTAACTTGTTTTGGTCAACATGATTACAGTTTGTTTGCATTCTGTATTAATAGTTCAATTCTTATTTGTTTATCTAAATGGATATTCCTTTCTGTATGTGGGAAAAACATAACGTCATTTTTCTGGATATATCACAGATACAAAATTATTAAAACAACCACAACTGCCAAAGTAGATATAGAATCAGCAATGTAAAATTACTCTTATACTTTTTGGGTCCTTAACCCTTTGAACGCTGAGTTCCTGAACCTTTTGTAGCCTATACACTGACTTCCTGGAAGCAAATTTCACAAAAAATTAAAATAATATTTTAAATGTTTTCTATTTGTAAGTTATTAAAAAAATAATAATAAATAAAAAAATTTTTTTTTTAATATATATATATATAATTATTGGCGGCCGATATATAGACCGCTCGGACTTCTAGCGGCAGTAGTTGACGGCCGCAATAACGGCCGCTCGTGTTCAAAGGGTTAATAGTTGCTTACATATAAGTAGGGGATCTTTTGTAACTAATCTTTAATTTTTGTACTTTATATGTACATATGTGCATGGGTGTGAGTGTGTGTGTCAGAGAGAGAGAGAGATGTAACAACATTATCTTTGTCATCTATTAAATCTTAGGCAACCTCAGAGATGTTAGAAGTGCAACTTGGCCTGGTTGCATTTGCAATACGGGTAACTGAAGATGATGAAATCCAGCAAACCCCAATGCTCCTGGACATGTTGGCCAGCTACTTCACTGCTGTGAATACATTGATCACGAGCAATGAGAGCAGCGTTGTCTCTCGTACAGTGAGTTGTTAAATTGAAATGGGGATCAAGTGTTTGGAAAAAGTAATGTTTAAATTGCTGATAGAAGATAAAGTAGCAGATCCAGTGGAGAGAACTTAGTGTGTCTAAAGTTATATTTTTGGGGTTGTGTATTTCTACTTACTTATTCGATTGTGAGCATATTATCTTCCTATAAAGTGATGGACTGTGCATCTAATCCCATGTTCAAACTCAGTATAGAGTAATGAAATCTATATTAACTTGTTATAAATATGTCACTGGATCTGAGAAAAGCGCCATTATTGAGCAAAACAGTTATTAGTATCAGACTGAATGGTACCGGAATCATGCTCATATCTAGAATTGTTTCAAAGTTATAGCATGATGCATTTGAAAGTAAGAAAAAATGTGAAAAATACTTCTGAAGGACAACTTTATGTGAATCTACATGTCATTCATTTTGATGACATCACATATTTAATCAACACTAAAGGTCAACAGAGTAGCAAGAAGTCACTTAGGTGTTTTGCTGGTCTTTTTTCAAAGATTGAAGCTGCACTTGGCTGTACTACCTTGACTATTACAATGCACAAAAGAAGCTGAACCTCTTGACCTCTTTTCAAGGTAGCATGATTTCCTGTCTTAGTTTTTGTAAGTAGGTGAGCAAGCTGAACATGCATTTAGCTACAGAGTTAGTTTTTGATTTATTGAGTTGTGAGTCCTATCTTTAGAATCCTAAATTGGCAAAAACTAACAATTTTTTCCCCTGTTAGCTGATGTGGTAGCTACAAAACTACAACCTCTTTCAGCTAATCTATGTAGACTTCAAGAATGGTTTGTTCTATAAATGAGTATTCAGTGCTGCAGCTTATCGTTATGGAGTGGAAATACCAGGTGGATGCTTTGGAGAACTACTTCATTGCTGGTTGATGGGCGACATGAAGGGAAGATTACGAGGAAATCTTCGAATATTCTAGCAACCAATTGGTAAAATGTCATATTAGCTGCTTCAAAAGAGCTGGTCATGGCTGCTTTTAGTCGACCCTTTAAATTTAGCTATATTGAGAACATTTGAGGCTTCATAACTCTTTAATACTGTACTTATAAGTACATATAGTTCAAGGAAAAACATGCTTATTAGTAAATTTTCATTTGTAGTCTTGTATATTCTGCGGGTATAAGGGTAGACCTATAGCAACTTAAGACCATAGCTAACTATCACCTTCACTGTAACTGAAGCAATATGTTGAATGCACATTAAATTGGTAGGTAACTTGGTTTACATAAATATTTTTGTGCATTGTAAGCTGGTTTGTTCTTGTTCTAGATTGGGCATAAAATGAAAGTGAATTTTGAAAAGCAGCCTCTAGTTTACTTAAGGCTAAATATTCTGCTCAATAACAATAGGCCTACACAACTAACATCATAAGCTACAAACCGTACTGAAAGTTATAATGAATATACTTACTAGGACAGTAAATTTTGGGTGGATAATTAATGCATATCAACCAAGAAAATTTTTAGGGAAATAAATAGGATTTTATGATATTGCCTCTCACGTACAAGTTTATAATAGTTGTTTTTTTATGAATGTTTTTCACTTTATGTAGAAAGAGTGAATAAAACTACCTAACAACAATATATCTGGCAGTAGCTAATGAGTTGATGGATATTTTAACAAGTTTTTGTTGCTTAGCAGTTAACCAGAAAGAGCAAACATAACATATCATGGTCATTAACACCTAATTAACTCATGCTATATAGTTATATAATAATCAATTACAAAAATACCAAAATAACAATAAATACATAATTATTGTTTTGAATATAAAAAGTATTCTATCACATTTTAGCTGGTTAAATGTGAGTTCACCAGTATCTATTGAATATCAAGATCTTTGCTGATGCATCAAATAACCAAATGATGAAAGTTGATCATTTTGCAACAAACTTCACAACCATGAATATCATTAAATAACTTTTGGCAGTAATATGATTTACCATGATCTGTCCATGTTAGCCAGTCACTATCGGCCAACTACTTACTAGGAGAGCTTCAGACATTCTTTCTAAGTAAAGTTGTAGATCTTAAGGAAATTATTGAACATCAAGAATTGGCTTCACTTTTATTATTTTAAATATTGATTAATTATTGACTGAGAAAGGGAAGACCTAGGTTGCAATGACTGCATCCAAAGAGGTAACTCACTCTCTACCCAATAGCTGCTCTGGGTGTTGTCGATCAAAAAAATTAATAATGATCAAGCTCTGGAGTTGAGATACACAGCTTTTCTCATGATGATGCAGAAACCATTATAAGGTATACAGGTACTGCTACTCTCTATGGACAGAGAATAATGGCATACATAGTTGACATAAACTATATAGAAGGGTTAAACTATGCATATAGTCAATAGAGGAGAGAAGTGCTTATGATAAATAGCATTCGAAGAATGAAGACTATCACTTAAACAGGTTATTTTTAACATCCACATGGTCTTCCATTTAGTCTGAGAATTTCTTCAAAAAATATTGCTTGATAACCTCAATCTTATCGCTGTATATACAAAAACATACTCTCACATCCACATTTGCATGTGCACATTTCAGTGTTTAGAATTTGCCATCGCAATATTTTGTAGAACATTAAGTTATTTAGTTTTGAACCATGTAGAAATGAATAAACATGCATAACAATATCATGTACACATCAAATAATGTACAGATCAGTGCTATTGTTGGTAATTCAAAAACTTTGCTAGTATTAAGGCAATGGCAATTAAAATATTCCTCTTGAACATGGTAAACAAACTCTATGTCTGCTACAGGATACTTAGAAAATCCGGTATATTTTTGTTTTGTAGACATCCTCCTTCTAGACATAATTATGCAGCAGCTATAGCTACAATTGCAGTTTCTAGCTAGTGTTCTCTCACATTGTTCTTGGAGGTTCTCAAGTACTCTTTCTAGTATATATTTTTTATATCAAGTAAATTGTGTTGCTTTATAAGCTGTGTACAAACTTTAGTAGCATGATAGGGAAACACTATTTCAAGATCTACAACTCGGTGAGGATAGATATATGAGAAGCTCCCTACTTTTGGAGAAGTAAATTGCAGGTTGTTATTAATAACAAAATCAGCCTTCTTGTTTTGGAGAATTACAAATAATTACAGGGTCTGTTTTAAACAAAATGCATTTTTTCTCAATAAACAAGGCCATAAATATAATGATATGGCATGTGACTCTATCCAGATTTTTTGAAATTTATAAGAGCTACAATTACCATCAGCTTTTATAAAAGTCAGATAACTGGCAGTTGAGAGTTGAGTGTGTGAGGATGTATTGAAAAATGTTATCAATGAGCTGCTAGGTTCATTATTGTATGCAAACAACTGTATTATGGTCATTTGTATGCACAGTGGGGAGAACACGATACTTTTACTTTTCTTCTATTAAATTCTGTAGGTTGTGATGGATCTAGTGCAGATTATTAACTCTATTGGGCAATGGCCTGCTACTCACTTTAAGGATACTGATGCATCTTCTAGGTCAGTTCTTATTTTAGCAAAGAAAATTGTGATGATGTATAATAACGTTTCAATTTCATAATTTTCCACAGGATTATTATGTCCTTTGAGTCTGTGGCTGCAAAATTTACTCAAAATTTAGAAGTGAATCAATCTATCACTGAATCAGGAGATAACTTTTTTCTTACAGTAGAAAATGTAAGTTACAAAGTTATTATTTTTACAGTCTATTCATGATTTTTCCCAACTTTATAGGTTCCATTAGACAAACTGAAGAAAAATGGCCGATCTTTCAATGATGGTAAAGTGAACATACTGAGTAAAACATACATCTAGTATTCTTGTAGGAATTATCAAATACATTTCCATATCATTTCAACAGATTTGCAAAACTTAATTGAGGAATATGTAGTCATAAGTTGCTTTTCAATGTGAAGATTTTTTTAATTTTTCTAATTTATATCCTTATTAGAATATCAATATTGCCACTGTCCACTTACTTATTTGCTATAAATACAGCTGCACACTCTATAGTTGTTACTACACTATGTTAACTGGCTTGATTTTAGATGAACGTTTTTATGCATGAGGATCTAGTAAAAATTTGAAGTGAGTTGCTAAGTTCATTATTATATGCCAACAAGTGTATTTATCGTGTAATGCCTCTTACTGGTGTTTTATTAAATGGAGAAATGGAATGCATTTGAAATCTTGTGGAAATAAAAATATAATGAGACTGGATTTATTCCACACAAGTTATGGATAGGAAAATGCATACAGAAACAGATAGAGCGTGTGGAAAAATTTCCATTTATGTATGATTTCTGGGTTTGCCAATTTACTGAATTTGAGAATCATTGAAGGATTGCTGAAAGTGTTTTGGAATTAAAATCAGCCCAAACCATTGTTTATGTTAAGAAGCTATAAAAGTGTTTTTGACTTATATTAGTTTTGGGGTTAAACATAATCTCATATAAAAATTATATACTGCACATTCTACGATTCTGTGTTATGTAGAAAACCATATCCAAAGTAACAAGACAGCGACTATTGATCAAATTGCTTCGATAACACTGCCATCAAGTGCCTTTGACACTATCAATGACAGTGAAGTAGGAGTCTTCTTTGCATTATACAGACAACCTACCCTATTTCCTGTTCGTAATGAGGAGAATATCAGAGGTGCAGTAAGAGGTAGAACCACTATAGTGGGCTCCTCTATCATAGCTGCATCTGTTGTAGTGCAGGGGCTATCTTTCAACAACCTCCGGTCACCTGTGATAATAAACCTGAGCGTTCCTACTGAAATACAAGGCAATGTAAATTTAACTTATTATGTCTTCACAATGTATAACTTGGATAGAATGTCCACTCATGCAGCACTTTTGGAGCTAATTAGCATAAGTCATCATTTATCTACCAAGGTTTGCACCTTGGCTCCTAACTTAGCTTTGGATATCTTTTGTAATTGGTTCAAGGTTGTACTCAAAGGTCGTCCTATTTAAAGGACTGAACCCCATGTTTTTTCTTTTAGTTAGGAGGAGTATCATTTATCATCCCATGAATATAAATTTTACAATACCATAATATTGGCCACTGTAGCATATTATAATGCCATACCTAATTTCCGTTAAAAAAAAGTGATTCAAAACAGGCACTACTGAACCCAGAAGGAGTAACTATTCCTTACTAGCAGTTTTCATTAAGTTCTTATATCTTAATTTACAGGAGTGAATTACAGGTTATTACTGATATTATCGATATCAAGATAATCTACACATTCCTCATGGATCCATCTGCCACAGCAACATTACAGCCATTCTCTTCCAGTGCCTATGTCATCATCATAACAGATAAATTCTCTGCATTCTTGGCCTCCCTCTGAGCAGCCTTGCAAGCCTTTTTGACTGCATTGCGAGTCTTTTCCTGAGCCTTCTGTTTGGCAAACTCTTTCATCTGCCTTGCATTTCAGCTCCTCTTCTATTTGCTTCTCTCTCTCTCACTTTCTCCTGTCTTAGGCCTCAATGGGCATGCAGATATTCCCATAAAATGTATAAGATGTTGTCTGTAAGCACTTGCTGATAATAGATGCATAGGTGCCTGATAATGTGTATCAGTCGATAATTGATGACTTATCATTATAAAGGATCTTTGAATGTTACTTCCAAATGCACCAAACACCTGATGGTTAATGCTACACCAACATAACTAAAACACTTGCAGTAAGATTGATTTGCTAAGATACATTTTTTTGGTGAATTAAGGTGATTGGTGAGGACTCTGCAGTATGTGTTTCCTGGGATTTCAGTGCAGCAGGAAGCCTTGGTAACTGGATATACAATGGCTGCATTACATTTGAAAGTAGTAAAACAGTAGTTACCTGTCATTGCAATCATCTCACCAACTTCGCTGTTCTGATTGTGAGTGTTAGTTAGTTATATAATGTGTTAAGTGTAATAGATTTGCTAAACAAACAAATTTCTAATGCATTATAGTTCGGGCACTGAATTAATCTGTTTTGTTTTTGCTTTGGAATGCATTTGCAATCTAGTTAGAGAATGCTGCTTGGGTGTGCATAAAATGAGTTATTTTTTGTCCATTTAATTAAATTTAAAATTCCTTCTTTTTATTACCAGTGGACTAGATATTCTCCTAGGTACTTGATTCATCATTGATATCACTAGCAGGGGGCATGTTTGATGATGAAGGCAAGCTATAGATATCTGAGTGGTAATATTAAAAAAAATTATTTTCCATTTATGTTGTCAAAAAATTACTTGTTCTATTAATATTGTTTATATTGTGTGTGAACTCTTCAGGATATTTGCTCCAGAGTTCAACCAGAAGGGTGCATGAACAGTGAAGTATTTGAATCCACCCTCTCAGTCATCACTTACATTGGAGCTGCCCTCTCAATATTTGGCTCGATTATTACTGTGATTACATTCCTGGCATTTAAGTGAGAATATATAATGTAACTATGTGTGGTAATTAAAATTTGGGCTGGATTTCCAAACAGCCTCTTTGAATTTTTATTTCGTGATAAAGTTTGATTTTCTAAAAGAATGCGCTCAGTACTTATTCCATATAATAATATAAATGATAAAAACATAAGCTTTGGAAATATCTTAATATTTTATGTTGAATTTTTCCCCCCGTCTTCATAAAGTAACATTGCTCTACTTATGAAAAAATTCTGTTGTTACCACCCATGATGAAAATACCATTGTAGGTGAATTTTTTACTAGCTTAGTGATAGAATGGGTTCAGTCCTGTCTTAACTCTTATTCGAAATATCTTAGTATATTAACTAGCAAATAATTTTATGTGCAGGAAACTGAGAGGTCGTCATGAAAGCAAGTTCCACATCCAGCTGTGTCTTGCTATAATATTCATGCTAGTAGCATTTGTGGGTGGAGTGGACAAGACGGCATTAGTTGGAGGATGCATGGCTGCCTCTATCTTGATACATTACTTCACTTTGGCCTCTATACTGTGGATGTCGACAGAGTCTCTGCTCATGTTCCAAAAATTGGTGTTTGTCTTTAAACAAGTCACCAAAAAGTGGGTCATCATTACTTCCCTTGTTTGCTGGTGTAAGTAAAATATATTCCATTCTCCTTCATTGTTTTGTCAATACAAAGTGTAAATATACAATGAACTCAATGGTTATACTTTAGTAATAATTATATTTAAAAAAATTACACAATGTGTTTTAATTCTAGTGATTCCTATAGTTCCTGTGGCAATACCTCTCATTATCGACATGGCCAATGGCAGAGAAGCTTCTAATGATCTCATAATTGAAAGAGAAAAATAGTAAGTTTTTCCCCCACTTTTACAAATTTATAACTTCTTTATAATTTGAGCATCATTCTATGTTCTATACCAGTTTGGACCATCTGTATATAATAAGGCCTCAACACAGATTGGGATATTATTTCTATGTTTTACAGTGCTTTACATCTTAGTAAAATAAGTATTCAATAAAATTCTAATAATTCCAGTAATATGTGTAGTTTTATGGCACAAGAATATTTTCCACAAGAATATTTTCTAATATTTTATTATTATTATCTTGTCATTTTTATACAGCTGTTTTCTCAGTGATCCTATCGTCTTCTGGTTGGCCTTCTTGGGCCCAGTTTTGGCTATCGTTCTAGTCAACACTGTGATCTTCATCATAGTCATTGTCATATTAATTCGACACACAAGAAGAAAGACATCTGGCAAAAATGAGTCAATTGAGATTAAAAAAGTTGTTTCTCTGACACTAGCTCTAATTGGAATAATGTTCCTGTTTGGAATCTCATGGTTGTTTGCTGCCCTAACCTTCACTGTTAAAGAAATCCGCGTTGTCAGTCAAGTTCTGTTCACCGTCTTTAACTCTTCTCAAGGTGTTGTCATCTTTGTTTTCTTCTGCATCTTTAACAAGGTGGCACGTGAGTCTTGGAAAGAAGTGTTGAGTTGTGGAAAATACAAGTCTGCATTCCTCAACCCCTCAAAGAAAATTAACAAGAATTCTTCAATGATGAAAAATCAAAGCCAATTATCCAGTCAAAATTTACCTGTTAAATACCCACTCAAGAACAACATGAGCACTACTACTATTTTTACAAGGGAAAGTTCATCTGACTTAAGTTTGGGTTGCAGTTGTAATGGTGGGATATGTGGTTCAAATATCTATAGCATACCAGAACATCCTGGAGAAGAAGAGAAAAGAGATTTATCCAGCACATTTGTTGTCAATTAGAAATTTAGTATCATTTCTTGGTACATACATGATAGATCTTACGATATTTTGTTAGTGTGAAACTTTGATTAAATGTAATTTCATTACATCATACACTTATTCTCTTCATTATAATTCAAGATTCTGCATTACACATGGCATATCTAATTTAACTCTATCTGAACAATAATGTGTGGCTCCAAAACATCATATTATTTGAAAAAATTCCTTGCTAGTGATGTCTATATAAAATATGTCAATAGAGATTGGATAACTACATTTTATAGATAACTATGTCTGCTACAAATATGCTAGCTAATAAAGAACACTGTCTCGACTATGACTTCTGGTTAGTTGGCATTTGGGACTTCTTCATCCAACATTGGAGAGCATAGTTTGGTCACCTAAAATAGATATGACAGGATGATCAGATATTTTGTAACACTTCTTCGCCATGTATGATTCTATAATAAAGCACTCCATTTAAAGCAATACTCTGTCTCTTATTAGTATTTTACAACCACTATAGTGTAACGTGAAATACTTATGGGGAAGGCAGTGTAAAATTTAGTTAAGGTTTTAATGATGAATGAGCATTATAACAAATTAAATTTGATCCACTCAAAATATGACAATGCTATTTAAAATGCTCGGCATGTATTATATTGTGAATTCGACTTTAATTATATACCTTACAAATACGCTAATTATACCTTGGACTTCATTTCTTCAGGAAGTGAGTTGCACACCAACTCTGTAATTTTCACCCGGGAACTCTTAACAATAGTAAAAGATTAAAAGATACCTGAATTTAAGGTCATTAGATTTTCTTTAAAGTTAGTGATATATTCATATCAGGTATGGATATAATATGACATATTTTTAACCCCTAGTTGATGACACATCAAATTAAAAAAATGCTCTAGTCTACGACAAGACTTTACTTTAAATATCAAATCCTGAGATGGAACCATTTTACACACTTGTAATTGTCTAGAAGAAAATTAGGCTCTTACTCAAGGCTAGATTTAAATTCTAAGCCACCATTATTTCATTCTTGAATACAGGGGAAAAAGAAGTAAAGATCAAGAAAGTATTCAGAGGCCTCCTCTAAATAAGACCTTTCTTGATCCTTCGGATCCACCACTTCTTTTTGTAGTAACTAAATATTGCTTTCAGTTGGCTGACACAGTATACAATGTTGCTTAGGAAAATCTGCTTATTTATATAAATATAATATAATGCTTTTACAGAGTGTGCATTACGTCTATAGCTAGCTTTTTAAATAGCAACATAACTGATCTAGGCTTGAACTAACAAGGAATTTCATTGATTAAAAACCTATAATGTTAAGTATACTCATGCATTTGGCAGATATATTTAATACATTATTTATATATAATATGTCCTTCACATTATGATTTTCAAATAACTATGCTGATTGATTTAGTGAGTACAAGATGTGGAAACCGTAGGAAAAAGAATGTGATGTGTTAATCATGTAGTCCATAGATGTAATAATATGCTTATATTTAAACTCTGACAGTTAATTAGCACTAAATTGAGACAGGGTATAATATGTTGAAAATAGCTCTATGTTAGATGTACGCTGGATCAAAATCTCACAATTATACTGTCAGTTCAACACAGTTCAACATTATTAAGTAGATCAAGAAAAAATATAAACACCATGTAATGCAAAATGTACGAATGTAAATTCTTTGAGAGCTATTCTCACTGTCTTTCTATTTCATCAGTAACAATACCTTGTTGTCCAAATTTGACTATACAACTATTTTCATGTGTTACTTAGAGATACAACTTACAATATGAACAACATATCTAACAATTTGTCCTACAATACCAGATATATACCAAGTACAAACTTTACTTATACTAAATTGTTGGTAAGTTTTTTATAAGTTTTCCATATTATTTTAACTATTACCCTATGGGCAATTTGCCAAATTACAGATTTTCTTTTTAAAATTATTTGTACTGCAATATAATGCCTATGCAATATAATGCTTACTGCAACATAAGAAAATTTGTCTCTTGACCTGACCCACATTTTATAGTGGGAGGAAATGAAGGTGTGTAAAATTTCGACAGGTTATAAATCAACCACAGTTCGGATCTGAATTTGGATTTTGGAAACAGGTATTCATATTCAAGAAGTGCATTGTTTTAGTATCTCGTGACCTTGAAGAAAGGATTCAAGCTTTGCTAATGAAAGCAACAGTTTGCCAAGGAAGCAGGCTGCATGACCTGTACTATCCATTGTTCCAGCGATGACTCAAATCTAGTATAGATGATAGAGATTTGGAGACAGGGAGGTAGCCAGCAACAAAGATGCAAAAACAAATTCTATCCTTTACCAGAAACAAGTACACATGTTGTGGTAGAGGGCACATCCACGGGACAAGTGCACTGCCAAGGATGCTGAGTGCCACCACTACAGATAGAAAGGTCACTATGGAAATATGTGCTTTTCCAAGACCACTGCAGATTCAGTCGAAGCAGCGGCTGAGTCCATGGACACTGCATTCTTGGACAACTGGACACCAACACCGTATGGTTTGCACATATTCAGTTAAATAACAAGCAGACACCTTTTAAGCTGGACACAGGTGCTGAGGTCACAGCTATCAGTGGTGCCACATACCAACACCTTGGCAAGCCCAAGGCGCTTCCAGACAGTCCCTAAAGGTGATCGGCAAGTTCAAAGGAACATTTACACACAAAGGTAGACATCACATCAACAGGTGTATGTAATCACATGACTTAAGACTAACCTGTTAGTCTGCCAGCCATTACTGCACTGAACCTCGCAGCTCGTACCAATACTACTGCACATGAGGAGATCGACAAAGACATATGGAAGCAGTTCCCAAGGGTTTTTATAGGGCTGGGGAACCTTGGTGAAGAGTTTGTCATTAAGCTCAAGCCAGAGTCTAATCCCACACATGCTTTACTCCCCGCCATGTACCGCTACCTCTCCAACCACAAGTGGAAGAAGAACTCCAACGAATGGAATCCCTGGGAGTATTCTCAAAGGTGAATGAGCCTACCCAATGGTGCACAGGGATGGTTGTGATACCCAAAAAGAATGGCAGAGTCTGCATCTGCATTGACCTCAAACCCCTTAACGAGAATGTGCTCCGTGAAGTCCACCCTATGCGTAAAGTCGATGAGACACTCGCTCAGCTGACTGGAGCAAAAGTCTTTTCCAAACTGGATGCCAACAGCGGATTTTGGCAGATTCCGCTTTCAGAGTCATCCCATCCACTCACAACATTTATCACCCCAATTAGTCGTTACTACTTCCATAAACTACGTTTGGAATTTCTAGTGCTTAGCACTTTCAAAAGAGGATATCTGCAATTCTCAGTGGCCTAGAAGGAGTTGTGTGTCAAATGGATGATGTATTACTGTTTGGCAGAGACCAGACAGAACATGACACAAGATTCACAGCCATACTCAAACGTATTGAGTCTGCTGGTGCTACTTTAAACCCCGATAAGTGCGAATTTTTACGAAGACACTGAAGTTCCTAGGACAAATCCTAGATTAAGATGGTATTCGAGCAGATCCTGAGAAGACTACTGCAATCCGAGAGATGAAACCCTCTGCAAATAACTCAGAGATACAGAGGTTTATGGGGATGGTTAACCAGCTAGAGAAATTTTCCAAAAACCTTGCTACTCTGACACAACCCTTAAGCGAGCTGTTAAACAAGAAACAAGCTTGGATTTGGGGTCGAAATCAAGAATAAGCCTTCACAGAAGTGAAAGAGGAGTTATCCAAGGCAACTACCCTTGCCCTGTTTGATGTCCAAAAGGAGTCAAAGATCTCAGCAGATGCTTCAGCCTACAGATTGTGAACACTTCTCCTACAAAGGACTGATTCAAATTGGAAGCCAGTCGCTTATGCTTCTCGATCCTTATCTGAGACGGAACGCAGGTATGCACAAATAAAGAAGGAGGCACTTGCCATTACATGGGCTAACGAGAAATTCTCTATGTATATGCTTGGCAAACAATTCTACAATCAAAAGTGACCACAAACCTCTCGTACCACTTCTTGGATTGAAACACTTAGACAGCCTCCCTCCTAGAATTCTCCGCTTCAGACTACATCTCACACGGTTTGATTACTCAATCGAACACGTTCCAGGGAAGCACTTATACACTGCAGATATCTTGTCACGAGCACCAGTCCCTTCCTATGTAGACTCAACCTTGGGAGAGCTAGCTGAACTAGCCAGGCATGTATTGCCCACCTGCCAGCTGGACAGAATCGAATCAATGAGCATCAAGAAGCTCAAGCATCAGATCCCCTATGCTCACTGGTGATCAAGTACTGCAGTACAAGTTGGCCTGTCAAGGAAAAAGTAGATGAAGCACTCACTCCGGAAGACCAAGGAGCTCTTACTCTACATAGAAACCTTCTTCTACATGGGACTTGAATTGTCGTACCTGCATCAATGCAGCGAGAGACGTTAGCTTCATGAGGGACCTCAGGGAATTGAGAGATGTAGACAAAGAGAATTTCAGTATGGTGGCCTGGACTGTCCAATCAAATTGGAAAGTTGGTCGAAAACTGTACACATTGTACGAGAGAGAGAGCACACCTCACTCTGATGCCAACTGCTCTTCCTGATGGAAAAAGATAGGGACTAACCTGTTCTCACTGGATGGAACCACTTATATGATGTGGTTGATTACTTCTCCAGATATCCAGAAGTGATAAAACCGATGTCTACAACATCATCAGGGGTCATATCTGTCCTCAAGTCTCTCTTTTCAAGATATGGCATTCCTGTAGAAGTGATAAGTGACAATGGGCCGCAATATGCATCTGAAGAATTCTGTGATTTTCCAAAAAGTACAGTTTCAAGCATACTACTAGCAGCCCTCATTTTCCTCAAAGCAATGGACATGCTGAAAGAGCCGTCCAGACCGCAAAGAAGCTGTTGAAAGGATCAACTGATCCCCACATGTCAATGCTGTCCTCCTACCGGTCAATACCTCTACTCTGGTGTGGATTATCTCCAGCCGAGTTACTGATGGGAAGGCAACTTCAATCAAATAGTCACCAGACAACCGAGACTCTCATACCACAATGGCCATACCTGAATGTCTTCCGACTGGTAAACAGCAAGCTCAAACAGAAACAGAGAATGGACTATGGTGCTCGTCATGGTACCCGACCACTTGCTAACATTCCTGAGGATACCAGAGTCTAGGTGATAACCTCCAACACTCGATCACCAGGAAGTGTAATCGCTCATGCAGAGACCCCGAGGTCCTACCTGGTGGAGACACTAACTGGAGATGTTCGACGGAATCGAGTTCACCTGACAGTGAGACTGGAACCACAGCCATCTGATGTCATAGATGAAACACCATCTCGTAAATGAAGCCCAATAATGATTAGATATCACACAGGCACATGCATCAATCCTCCACAAAGACTTTGACTGTCATCCTCTGGGAAAGGGAGATGTGGCATAACTGTAATGTACTATATAGCGCTAGCTATTGGTTGATCTTATTAATAGTAATGATGTCATTTCCGGTTCTATATATATGAGGCAGGGACTACGTGAAATGCATGAGGAACTTACTTGCTGACTAAATCTTAAGTTCTAGTTAGGCTAGCAGTCCATAAAGTAACACCACAGCAGTTGGTATATCTAGCTCTGATGCTGTTTGGCCAAACTAAAATATATGTTTATGAGCCCGAGAATTAGAATAGCCATGCTACAAACTCTTAGAGTGCACTTTCTTTATGATAGAAAATATGGTTAATATAACTGTTAAGAGTACCAGAAGTATTAGCCTCTTTAAGTCTAGTCTTGCCCCAAACAACAAGAACACAGATAAAAACTAACCAGTTTTGTATGGAGCATCCATGAATGGTTATATTATATTATATATAGACTTATTGCATACACAAGTTTAAAGATTGGAACATATATGTGTGTCACTGTATTAATAGAGTTAATATTCATATTGAAATCTACTCTATGTCATTGGCAACCAGAGAAGCTACTTAATCTAAAGCAGCACTTATTATACACAGTCCTAAACTACATTGCCTTTCAAAGGCAGCACTCAAGTGACATAGCTTCAAGGTTATATCGCTATAGAGAAGCATATATGGGTAACCATTATGCTAGAAAGCAGCATATATGGGTAAATATTATGCCAGAGAGCAGTATATGGATACACTTTATGCTAGAGAACAGCATGGCCAGTGATTCACTTCCTATACTAGAGATAGTGAAAGTTATGTCAAGCCTAATAATTATTATATAACACCAGTAGATCTTGAACAAGTTATTGCATTTTTCAGTGTTGTAATCTTTGATCACTTAAAACAGTTTGCACATGAGAGACAATTAGCTTTAGCATTCAAAAACTTGGTTTAATATTCACTGCTAAGTACATCACTACATCACATGTGCTAACATGCAACTCACATTTTCTTGTTCAAAAATCATAAAGATCCTGTCAAATATTTTCTTGAAAAAGTTGACAAGCTTATCAAATATCCCTTTGAGATCTTGACTCTATAGAGTAACAACAAAACAATAACAATAAATACAAAAAATCAATACTTGAGGTGGTTTTAGTGTTATCAAACAGAGAAAAGGAAAAACTGAGTGCAGGCTCAGAAGTCAGTCATGCCAGGTTTTCCCCCATACATTTTGCAATTAACTCTTAAGGGCCAAAACTTAAAATAACTGATGTACAGGTTGCCAAGCAACATCAAACAAAAATGGGTTCTCTACCTTGCTAGCATTTAGGCCAATGATAATTATAGCAGTCATTACCAAGCTTGGGTACTTTAATCTTCAAGCTCTAGTATGGTAGGCAATAATTAATCTCTCAGAGCATTTCCACCATATATGTGAAATCATTTCTTGCCTTGAGCTAGAGCAAGTCATATGCTATAACTATTCAAATTATAGCCTTTTCCTCATTGGCTATGAAGAATGTGCTGCCACTGTATGTCTCACCATTTCAATGATATTTCTTGCCATTCTAAACCTCTCGGTTTCAACTAGTGCTAAGTTATTCTAATGGAGTATAGTTAGATAGAGCCTTGATAGCCAACAGCTTGACTTAGATTTCACTGTGCGCAGGCTCAAGCAAAGTTTATTTTGTAATATCTTCCAAGTTGCATTATTTAAAGATATAATATAACTGCTATTGTAAGGAAGTGATTCATGCATGTACCAATATTTATCTGCTTTTGGCCCTTTAGAGTTAAAAAATGCTAATAAACATATGGTTTCTAGCTTTACCACTAACCTTAAGTGAACGAGATGTGGAGGATTGGCATGCTTGAACAATGCCACATATGCCACCAGAGTCCTATTAGTGTGCAAGTGTGTGTGTATATTGAGGATAGAGTAAAAAAGTATTTTGCAAATTAATGAATGTTTTAAATGTTGTGTTTTAATATGAGATAAAAACAAGTGAATGCATTTGTGTGTTCATTAGAATAAGAAATAGTTTATACCATAAAATATCCCTCATAAACTTTGTTGCATCATAAACTTTGTTGCACCTACCAATTATATATATTTTTATTATTCTAATTGGAACACTCTAAAGTCAAAGGCGTTTTTTATTTTTTATAATAAAAAAATGCATACTTACCACTTCTAGTTTTAGGATGTCCAAGTCAACATCCAAGTCATTGGAATTCACTTGATCGTAGCATCCCCTACCAATATTGCTGGGTGCAGCCTTACATATCCCATCTAGAGAAGATTTGATTAATTCCTTCAGGAAAAAATAATAATAAAAAAATTTAAAATGGTATAAATATTAATGGAAATATAATTCAAATATTAGATTTAGAATAGTATTCATAAAACTTATAATATCTATGGGTCTTCAATATAATAATTTCCAACATGCCTCAGTCTATGTCATTAGTAAATCACTTTCTCTATTATGAGAATAAGAAAGATGAGATGTGTGAAACATGTTGAATATGGCTCTATGGATAAAATCACTGGATTAAAATTAAACTGGATTGAGGAAGGTTGATGTAGGTTGAACTCTATATAATGAGGAAATACATTGGACCAATAACAAACTGGGTTTAGGCAAAATGAAATTTATTGATAATATATCTATGAGGATGCACACACTTGTTAAACATTATGCTGGTTTAACCAATTCAATACTGATTGAATTAGTGTATTTGATAACAATATATTTGTGCCTATAACCTTTTCCACTAATAATCTGTTGGCCTCATTAGAATGCAAATACAGTAAGAGAGATTATGGGATTAATATCAGCTCCAGGTGAGGCAATACAGCTTTGGATGGTGCAATGTCTCTTACAGCATACAAATCTGGATCTTTTTTCTTAATAGTGAAGCAATTCAAATGGTTACAGGTAAGCATTGATGCCTGTGCAGTATCACAACCCTGAAGAAGGTCTCTAGAAGAGAGCCGCATAGCCAGAAAATTGGCTGTGGCCATTTTTTATTACTTTTACCACTCTTCACTGTTTATCAAATGAGATGTCAACTATTTCATAATGGTAGAGCAACTATTTGTAGTCTGGAGGTAAAAAATACTATGTTGAACAAGTATGGTAATATATTTTTTGGAACGATGTTTATCTGGAGGCACTTATGGTGGCCATCAGTTAAGGTAGGTTTTATAAAGGATGGTAATGATATTCTAAGGTGCAGGTATTGAATAACTACATTATTATAGACATGAGCTTAAATGGAGTGAAATAATTAAAATTTTACTTTGTACCACAAGCATAATTATAAACAATAGAATGCAGTCAGTTTACAGGAGAGGAGCCTCCTGTGAGAGCTCCTCTCATGTGAGAGCCGCTCCTGTCTCTTTTATGCTTTGTCATACCTTGTCTTCCATGTATGGTTTTAAAAATATGGTAGCCATTTTACAGGAGTCACATAAATCAGTGTTGGACATTTCCTACAGTGTGAACAACAAAACAAACAATCATAACAATACCAACTAAGATATGATTCACCATTCTTCCAGTGCATTCTAATATATATGAGTGTCTTCACATCATTCTATGCTTAACCCATAATGGGAAAGGCACAAGTATTACTTTACTTGAGGAAGGATTTTTGTGACTAACAAAAGGCTCCAGTAGAAGATTAGTAGCTAGTTGTTACGTTTTTGTTATATGTGAAATATCTCTGTAGGGTCATGTCTAGATGATCAGCTGTAGAATATAGGTACAGCTTCTATCTATAATCCTCCAACTGCAACTCAAGTGTAGTATCGAAAGACTACAACATACATAGTTGCTGTGGCCAATCCATATTTGCTGTATAAGTTTATAGACGTACAAGCACCAAGCAACAATGCTTGACATATTTACTAAATTTATCCTAGTATAGTCTAGGGTAGCACAAGCTTTAGCTACTAAATTTAGACTAAATAACCACATGCCAGGATAATTAGCTTAATAAAATTAAGATTTTTTTAGCTAGGTAGATATGAGCTTAGGCTTATTAGGAATTAGAATATGTAACTGTAATACTTTGACAAGTTAATAGCTACAAGCACATTGCTTTTTATGTCTTTTTTGTTGTTGCTATTGTAAGTTGAAAACAGCCTTGCATGAGGTGAAATCACCTTGACAACAGCTTAAGAGGTGGAAAATAAAAAAATAAACACCAAAAATTGGTCATCCATGATTATTAACAAATAATGAGTTATACAAGAAGGAACAAGAATAAATAAAGCTTGAAATATATATGCTCACATTATTACTCTTCACATTAAAGCAATGATGATTGGCATATCCTGCTGCTAATTCATGTCAATTAAATGTGGCTATATATATATATGGTATTTAAGTGGTTTTAATTTGTTATATGTCATTAATATAGAAAGCTAGACTCTATGCCAGAACCAATGTTTACTTAAATATGCAGCTATCTAGTAGAAGAGTTTGTTCGTAAAAATAGGTTAGTATTTCCAGAGGGTAGCCAATATTTACTAGATTTCTAATTATTGAGAAATTCTACTAAAATACATATAGTAATAGGGTAGATGAATGACTAATGCATGTGCACATAAACAGCCAGGATACCTGATCATATAGTTCACACTAATTATATTTACTTTGCATTTTGGTTATGTTCTCAAATATTATGCTTGCTTTTGTGCAAAATAAGAGGGAGACAAATTAATTAATTTTTGAGAAATACTAAATTGGCAGTATATTTTTAACTTCGAATGCTGATGCTTATGATTGGTATACCTATTTAAATGTAGTAGCACCTGCTTAATTGTTTACAGCTCGTCAAAATAATTCAATATATGAAATTTATGTGATGTAGTAGAAGTTTGGATGTAGTAGAAGTTAGAGTCAATGGCATTTGCCTCATGGCTTTTGAGCTCTTTATGACAAGCACTGTTGAATGGCTAACTAGCTTAGAGAAAAAACTCACTAACATTTAGGCCAATGACTGTAGCAGTCAATTTAGCTATTACCTAGCTGGTCCTTCATCAATCAGGCTCTAGTATGGCAGGCAATGTTTGTTGCTCAGACCATTTTCACTTCCTATATGAAATTATTTGTTGCCTTCAGCTAGAGCTAGCCACACACTGTAACTGCTTACTTTTTGGGGATCTTAGTCAAAGATAATGATGACACTTGCTACTTTAAATCTTGATGTTTCAACGAAACTGCTTGCTGCTATTAACCTTTTATTTCTGCATCCACCATGCTATTTGAGTTGAGCATCTTTTAATTGATGGCCACCTATTCCATCTTAATGCAGATATATCCTATTTTGTAAGTGAAACCCACACACATTCATATATATGATAGTGGAACTAATGAGTTAAAACACAGCAGCACTTATTATTCATAGCATATTCATAGAAGCACTGCTTCAGCTGGTTATCATAGCCAACTTAACTATTTGACTTCTTATTTAATTCCGAGCTATGTATATCAAGATATATCGAGAAGAACACTAAATAATAGCACACAACCTTTATTAACATTTCCATATGGCGAAATTATATTGCCTATTTATTTCAAGCGCTTTAGATTTTTTCCAATTTACACCTGTAAATCTTGGACAATTTTAAAGGCTCTGATTTTTATGATTTTTATCAATTAAAAGGGCTACTATATGAGAGATTAAACTTCATTGAAAAGGACTTATTATAATCACTTCTAAAATGTCATACATAGAATCGCTATGTCTTAATATGCAACTCACACTTTGTTTTTCAAAAATCATAAAGATCCTTCCAAATATTTTTTTGAAAAAGTCGATCAGCCTATTAAATATTCCTTTGAGATCTTCAATCTATACAGTACCACACAACAACAACAACAACAACAATAAATAAAAACAACAAATGCCAAATTATTACTTAAGATATTAAGATATCTAAGTTGGAGAGGGTAACTTCAGAGTAAGGTCCAAATTCAGAGACAAATATGTGCAACAAGTGCAGTTTCAGCCTGAAAGATCAGTCAGATATCTATGCTGCTGGCTATAGTGCTTCACAATTAATGATTAACCATTTTATGCTAATCAAAATTGCTTGATAGATCATTGGGAGAGCTTACAAAGGATTTAAAACAAACCAGTAAAGTTATAAAATTTTAGAAGCTATTGTTTTCTTGCCATCTTAATATACTCTTACCTTCCAGAGATATTAAGAATGTGACCAAGACAAAAATCAGAAAGTATCTCTTAAAATCTGACAAGGTAAAGGTGTCTAGAGTAAGAAAATTCACCTTTTTTGCTCTAAATAAATGAGTAGGGATTAATCAGCATGTGTGGTGTGAAGGACTAATTTAGGTTAATTAAGTACAAAGTGTGAAATAGGTTTCACTTATTACCTCTTGGACAAAATATGTTACCAAAGCCTAATATATACCACTGAGCCAATCGTACACAAAAGGGCAATTAATTCTAACACAGTGACAAATTAAAATCTTGTTTTGTTCAAATATGCATTTTGCTACCCACTTTACTAACCTTCAGTGAACGAGACGAGGAGGACTGGCATGCTTGAACAATGTAACATATGCCACCAGAGTCCTAGTAGTGTGCAAGTGTATGTGTATATTGTGGATGGAGTAGGAAAGTCAAGTGTGTGTGTGTGTGTGTGTGTATGAAAAAGAATAATAAGTTTGACTTAAAGTGTATTTGTTCATGTGTGTATTTGTGTGTGCTTTTGGATGAATACAAGTGTAATGCGTTCGTGCATTCTTACGACATGTGATATCTCACAGAGACTTTGTGACACATAGCAATTCTACATTTTTGGTTCTTTTGCATGGAACACTCAAAATTTCATTAGTCTAGCATTCAATATTGCATACTTACAATTTCTTGTTTTAAGATATCCAAGCCCAGATCAAACTCATTGGAATTCACTTGATTGTTGCAGATCCTACCACTATTGCTGGGTAAAGACTTACATACCACTTCTAGAGCAGATTTTATTTTCATCTTCGGAAGAAAAAAATAACAATTAAAAATTATAACATGTCAAAAATAACAACAAAAAGTAAAGTTTAAATAAGTACATCAGCTTAATATTAAATTTGAATAGGCTTCATATAATTTTTGATAATGTATGTCTTTCTAAACAAATGTCCAATATGCCTCAGTACTTTTCCATTTAGATCACATTTGTAGGTCAGATTCAGTTTATAATGTGTATTAGCATTTTTAATTAGCTTCAGATGAAGGAGTATTTGATAATACTCAATAGCTCTCCACATACACACAATGGGTTAGTGTTACACTAGGTAGACAAAAGGTTGACAAAAATTGTATTTATAAGCACACACTTGATCAATAATAACTGATTGACAACAGATTTTAATTGTATATATATAATTATTTTTTTCAATATTAAATATTTCTATCTGCATAAAATGGAAATACATACTCTAGAGTTTGATGCAAATATCTGCTCCAAATGTTGAAAGGAATCATCGCTAGCAGTATGTTGCTAAGTCTACAACATATCTTGCAAACAAATCAATATCTAAAGGAATGCCTCATTTCTCAATGTATGTATAAGTAATTACTCGAATATGTTCTTCCTGAAACAGCCTTGGAACTAATTATTATTCATGACAACCGTTGCAATAGAGATTTTTTTAAATCTGGCTGACAACACCAGATGTCAAGTTTTCATAATTATAGAGCAACCTTTTTGAAATCTGCAAGTTAAAAAAAAACAGGTTGAGAATGTATGTTGGATACATTTTTGTTAACAATGTTGAGTTTACATCTGTTGCCACTTATGGTAATCAATCACTTAATTAAGGCAGGTTAAGGATGTTGACAATTTTTATAGAAAAAAGTGAATCATAAATTCACAGGATTAAAATAATTACATACAATATAAATTGCAATAAATAATTTAATCACTAGAATGAAGTTAGATAATAGGAGTGCAGTTTCCTATGAGAGCTGATCCTCTCTCTCTTATGCTTTAACTCAAATCTTAACTCATACCTTGTTTTCCACATATGGCTTTAAAAAGATGGCAACCAATTTACAGTAGTCACATGGAGCAGTATTAGGTGCTTCCTAGAACATGAACAATAAAACAAAGAATAGCATCATGACAATATATACCTCAATTTTTTTCAGTAGCATATATGAGCGCTAATTCTTGTCTCAACATCATTCTATGCTTAATCCTCTGCCAGCAGTGGTTACGGTACTTTCACTGGCACATGTATTACTTATGTTTGTAGCAGGTGAATTTTTGTGTCCTAGAACAAAAATTGTTGCTAGTTAGTAAGCTTTAATTTTTATTTGTGAGCATGATCTGTGGGTCTAAGCCTAGAGCTTCTAAGGCTTAATTGACTATTGATTTTCTCTGGAACTCAACTGCCCTACTGAAATAGCACTATACAGATGGTGGTGTGTCTAATTTAAGTTCTGGTGTGTTGGGTTTGTTTGTACAAACAACAAGCAGCTCTGTTAGAGTTGTCATAATAATATACACACGGGACTGTCAAGGGTAGCTAATTAACTTTGGGTACTAAATAGTGAACTAAATTAAAATACACCAAGCTATTAATATAGCTAGTAGCTAACTAGTATTATAACTCTTCATATACGTAGGCATAACAACAGGCCATAATTAGAATAAATGCTAGAAACACTTCATAATTTCATTCAGTCAGCGATAATGCATGGAACTAGCAAATTGCATTTTGAGGTTGTTGCTTTTGTGATTTGTAATTGGAATATGACCAGAATGATTGGTAATTAACTTAATTTCAATGAAAAGTCCAAGATAAAATATAGTTCATATATGTGAAATTATATTTATTCATTTATTTATTAAAATAATGTGGTTTTTTTAGAGGAAACAGAAGAAAATCAAATTAAATAACTAGGCAACAAACAAAAATGCTCATAAAATTGTCCTCTATATTGCTTGAAAGGAATGTCATGGAATTTCGTTTTAACACATACCATTGCTAGCTCGTGTCAGTAAATGTGGGTCTGTGGGAACTCAGTGTCAGTCATGTTAACTATTTTGAAATCAATGAACACACATAATTTATATATGTTAAAAAAAAATTTCCCATGAATTCGGAGAACTTAATATATTTGTTCCTACAGGCTAGAAAACTAATAGCTAGCATTGTAGTTATATATCCATAGACATCCTTCTTTGGTCCAAGCCAAAAAAATTGTTCTAGGTCAGAGTAAAATGGATTTAGATATACTGTCTAGCAGCCTGAATTAAGGAAAGAAAACTGCATCGAACTTAATGTGTGTGCAGAATTTCATCCACTTAAAACCAGTAGATCATTAACAAGTGAATGACTCTGAATTATGAACAGTGAAAAGAGCTTCCACCTGAGTATGATTGCAGTTTTAGCATTCGAACAGTTTTAGCATTCGAAAAGTAATACAAGGTTATTGAAGTTCACATTCAAGTAAGTCATTACATCATAATTATTATGATTTTAACTAGAATGGCTATGTGCTAGCAACTCACATTTTCTTGTTCAAAAATCATAAAGATCCTGTTAAACATTTTCTTGAAAAAGTCGACAAACTGATCAAATATCACCTTGAGGTCTTGAATCTATAGGTTAGTACAGCACAACAACAACTAATAAAATAACATCAATACATTCAGAGAAAAATATCCAAGTAAGTGTGAGTGCAGCTTGGTAGGTGAATCAGGCCTGGTTTAGTCTCAACTAGATCTTGCCATATGGTCTTAATTACTAACAGAAGCAAGAAGGTAACTGTATCATCAGTAGCATCATCATTCCCAACTGATGGTCAATAATATTATATCATTTCCCACAAATGAATCCAGTGTTATTTAATAAGTGAGCTGGAAAGACTAGTGAATAGAGCAATATAGACAGTTTAGTCGATTGCGTGTGGGTGGACCAAGAGATTTGCCAACATCACAGCTGTCAGAAAGTCACTTTTACACCTATTTATCAAAATCACCACATACACATGTGTGAAAGGAAAATATTTATTATGTATTATATTTGTACAGACAAGACGTTTAGTTATTGCCACATCATGCCACATAAAGTGTGTTGTGTGGTGGGCTAGTTTAGTTATTTGGGCATCCAAAGTTTTAATACTTGTTTCTTCTTTGTCCACACATGTTATCAATGTCTGTTACACCTTTGTCCATGGTTATAAAAATGGCAATTAAATCTGCCACAGAAAAAGATAAAATAAATAAATAGTTTCTAGTTCTACCACTAACCTTCAGTGAACGAGACTTGGAGGACTGGCATTCTTTAACAATGTCACATATATCACCCAAGTCCTAGTTTCCAAGTATGTGTGTGCATATGTGTGTATATATGTAATGTGGAAAGAGAAAGAAAGTCAATTTATGGGTTAACCCTTAACCGTTGGGTTGCTAGGAGCGATTAAAAAAATCGAGTCACTGGAAAAACTGTCTTAAATCGCTCATACTTGTCAAAATGGGCATTCAGTTAGACATATATCCCAGATAAGAAATCCACTAAAGTCCCTAGCAACCATATATTATGGGATAGCATTATTGCTGATAAAAATTTTATTCAGGTTTTTTCCAACACCATAGAATGTAAATATCGTTATCAATATTAGCTATTTTTGCAAATGCTAAGCATTCATTGTTATTGTTGTCTGACAAACTATAAAAATTTACAGCTATAGTTAGTAAGGTATTGTATACAAAGGAACAAGGATTTTACTACTCTCAATATTAATTTTGATCAAAACTAAGTTTAACAGTGCATTTGTAGTTTCGTATTGATTATTTATCATATTCTTTACATGATTTATGTCCTTTTGCAAAAAAACATACACAACACATGAGTATGATTTGTGTTATTTATCTATATATAACATTGTTAATAATGCTGAACCTATAATATATATGTAAATTTCAATTGTAAGATGTGATAAAGAGTGAGAAGGAAAATGACAGACTAGTTCTCAATGATCATCATCCATTATTAAGCCAAATTTTGACTAATGTAACTGAGAAACAAACTAAATATAGATTACTAGGTTTTACTAAAAAATAGCTAATGCCCTTTGGACAACTAACAGGCTAACAATAAATTTTGATCCCATACAGGCTAACACTACATTTTGTGCCCATACATAAATATGAGAAGTATTTCATCCATGCCTTCCTCATCAGACACAAAGTCATCACTTTTTGCTGTAAAACTAACCTCATCCATTCATATTCCAACATTTCAACTATTATGGCCAACTTATCCAAGACTTCACATTAGTGAGAAGGCTCTCCCAGGTAAGTACCGATATCACAATCTTCTTCCTCGCTAGTATTATCCCACATGTGTCAAGAGTAACACTTGTTACTAGAAAAATGACTACTGCTTGATTTAGTTTCCTATTCATTTCTTGGGTCATTAAAAAATGAACTGTCCATGTTCTAAAACATTTTTTCTTGGTTACCTGAGTATTGCACTTGAAATTTGGTGGATAAATAATATGATAAAAATTGATGGCTCATAAATGATGTTTTTTCGATTAACAAAACCCAGATAGTGGATTAAAGTGAGTTTCCAGTAGGTTGTTGAATTCTGGTGTCCCTCACATGCTTTGTTTAATATATATCAGGTCTATATTTTTTATTTTTTTGGCATAGAACATTCAAAAGTGAAACTGTATTTGAAATAGAGTGCATACTTACAATCGCTTGTGTTAAGATGTCCATAACCATATCAAAGTCATTAGAATTCACTCGATCATAGCAGTCCCTTCCAACATTGTTGGGTAGAGCCTTACATATCCACTCTAGAGCAGATTTTATTTCCGTCTTCAGAAAAAAATAATTATAAAAATAACAAAATGATAACATAAGCACTAAAAGTCCAAAATGGAACATCAGATCAGATGAATATTCATATTATTTAAGATGTCTGTGTATACATTTCATATATATGACTTAACACTCTCACATTACATGGCCACTTTGAGTATTCGAAAGATGAGCTTTATTAAACCTAGATAGTCTAATGAAGGTGAATAATATTATATAGCTTTATGGATACACACACACACACACTGACTAAACATAAGACTGGTTGAGGAAGGCAGTGCGTCATCATTCTATGTCACAGTATAAACTATAGCAAAGAAATCTATAGCTACAGGAACATCTCCTTTCTCTAAACAGAGTGAAATTTCAACTAAGCCTAAGTGCCTGAACAGCTGCTTAACTCTGAAAAATGTCTTCTAGAAACAGCATTAATCTCAATGAACTCTCTACAGTATAAATTATAGCAAAGAAATCTATAGCTACAGGAATATCTTCTTTCTCTAAACAGAAGTAATTTAACGAAATTCCAGCCAAGCCTAAGTGCATGAGCAGCTGTTAGCTCTGGAAAATGTCTTCTGGAAATAGCGTTAATCTCAATGAACTCTCAGTTAACATGACGAAATTACAATGATTTACTCAATAATATTTTACTTTCTTGACATTTCGACTGGATGCTCTAGCCTTCGCATTTCGACGGGATTCTCTAGCCTTTATCAGGAATAAATTTCAACTCTTTAGGATAAAATATTAAAATAATGCGACACACATTTACCCCCCGACTTATTTAAAATCAGGTCATGGGGGCTTTGTTTATGGCTTGGGGCTATATTAACAACTAGTGTTGATATGCTTTGTAATTAGCTCAGCTACAATAAAAGTAGACAAAGCACTTGGAATGTTTTTGGTATCTCTAGCTTGCTAACATTTCCAATTACCACAGTTGTGATTTCAGCTCTTAGCTATAGCTAGTACCACAACCTTCAAGCTCTAGTATGTTAGGCAATGATTCTCTCTCAGAGCAGTTCCACTTATATATGAAATCATTTGTTGCCGTCATCTGGAGCTAGATATTATACTGTATATGCGACTTTTTTAGCCTTTTGCTTTTTATCGAAGACGAACTCACTTACCACTCTAAATCTCGTCATTTCAATGAGGACTCTCGTCTTTATTTTAGCATTTGCAGTGTTATTCTAGTGAGTAGGATTAGATACAACCTTGCTAGTCAATTAACTACACAGCTTATTCTAGTAACGTACCTTACTTGATATGAAACATTCTAGAAAGACCACTCAAGAACCTCAAAAGAGCACTGTGGGTAAGCTGCTATAAACTGAAGCTGCACCATCCAAAGATATCTGCAAGGTATCAGAGCTTTGACAAGCCAAGTAAATATTGGCTTCTACTTTCACGGTATATATTTTTACTTTCACACACCTTCTATATTTCATGGCCTTTTAAAATCTCCTAGTGATCACACAAGCTATTCAACTTGTAGAAGGCTTCATCTGTGATTTTGATGCACTATGGATGTTAGTACTATTATTATGGCTAACTCAACAATGTCTTGAGTCTCAGCACCACTGCTTAATTAGCTCTACATGGTGGTTTAGATACATACATCACAGCAGTTGTCTAATTTCGCCACACATAAAACTATTTTGCACATGCTCTCTACCTATTAAAAAAAAGTCATTATAGCCATTGCTGCCTACACATATAATCAGATGTCAGAAAACCTATATATAAGCATGTTCAGTTAAGTAATAATGTCATGGTAGTGATATATAGCTAGATAATAATGTTATGATAGTTAATATAAAGGCATGTGGATCTAGATAATAATGTTATGGTTGATATAATTATAGGTATGTGGAGCTAGATAATAATGTTATAGTAGTATATATATAGGCATGTGGAGCTAGGTAATAATGTTATGGTTGTATATATATATAGGCATGTTGAGCTAGGTAATAATGTTAATGTTAGGGCATGTGGAGCTAGGTAATAATGTTAATGTAGTATATATATAGGCTAGGTAATAATGTTATGGTAATGTAATATATATATAGGCATGTGGAGCTAGGTAATAATGTTAATGTAGTATATATATAGGCATGTGGAGCTAGGTAATAATGTTATGGTAGTATGTGGAGCTAGATAATAATGTTATGGTAGTATATATATATATATATATAGGCTAGGTAATAATGTTATGGTTGGTATATATATAGGCATGTGGAGCTAGATAATAATGTTATGGTAGTATATATATAGGCATGTGGAGCTAGGTAATAATGTTATGGTAGTATATTATATATAGGCATGTGGAGCTAGGCAATAATGTTATGGTTGTGTATATATATAGGCATGTGGAGCTAGGTAATAATGTTATGGTTGTGTATATATATATAGGCATGTGGAGCTAGGTAATAATGTTATGGTAGTATATATATATATATAGGCATGTGGAGCTGGGTAATAATGTTATGGTAGTATATATATATATAGGCATGTGGAGCTAGGTAATAATGTTATGGTTGTGTATATATATAGGCATGTGGAGCTGGATAAGAATGTTATGGTAGTATATATATATATATATATATAGGTATGTGGAGCTAGGTAATAATGTTATGGTTGTGTATATATATATATATAGGCATGTGGAGCTGGGTAATTATGTTATGGTAGTATATATATAGGCATGTGGAGCTAGTCTTTTGAACTGTATATAGGCATGTAGCGTGCAAAGTAATAGCAAGTTTTATCACTAACCTTATTCGGTGATAGAGTTGTGGAGGACTTGCATTGCACAATACCACATATTCTACCAGAGCCCTAGTAGTGTGTAAATGTGGGTGTATATGTGTGCATGTGCATGAGAGTGTGTGTGTTTGTATACATATGTGTAATATAGAAGAGTGAAAGAATAATAATATTGGCTGTGAAGAAGAAGTAGTGAATATTTTTACCATGTTATACACCTTACACTTATAGGCATAACTATGTAAAAAATAACACATTTGCTGATATTTATTCTATCATGCAATTGTGGATGCTTACAATCATTTCTTTGAGGATGTAAAAAACCAGATCAAATTTGTTTGAATTCACTTCAGTGGAACAGTAGCTGCTAATGCTGCTGGGTAAAGTCTTACAAATCCTCAAGAGATCAGATTTTATTTCCGTCTGCAGAATAATAAAATACAACTAAAAAAATAACCACAGAAAATGTTCAAGTTGTACATTATACATTGAAAAGAGGTTTCAAATTAATACATGATATTTTTTGTTTCACATAGATAGACTACTTAAAAACTGCCCAATCTTACTCTCAATATTATACAATTATTTAGCTACACTATAAGTCAAAATTATATCGGCGTATGGTTTTTAGACTAATGGTAAGTTTGTTTACCATAGCTTTTGGGCTTTGAAACCCTCCTTTAGAATAGAAAAGAGAAGGTTTTTATGAAAGTTAAAGCTAGGTTTAATGTCATAGCAATCAACACACTGTATTTTTTATTATTGTATATCTAAGCTTAGTTTTAGCTAATGTTACAGCTATTTCTGCATTACTACTTGTCTATACTTACCTTGAACCTATTCTCCTAAATATATTGATAGAAAAACCACTTTTTTGTTATTTTATAAATGTAAGCACTTATGTTAGTGAATTGATGATGGTGCGTGACCGACCGTTCATCTTAAATATAATTATGGTTAACACACAAACACATTCATAGATATAGCATGTTTGGCAATAAAAAAAATCCTTCTAACTTCCCAGTGAGGGCTAACTGTTCTATTCAACATTACTGTAACTTTGACAAATACATTTTCTGTTTGTTCTCAAACATAAGAAATAAAATGACACAAATTAAATGAGTGTATATATTATACGAGAGCCATGTTAGGCTGGTTAATTGCAAAAGATTAATTTTTGTTTCTGATGAATTTCTCAGTTCATTCATATAAATAATCATATGTATTGAGATATTCAAAGACATTATAAGGTATACTCAAGACTAGAGGTAAAGTTTTTGGTTTACTAAATAGTCCACTAGATAGCAACATACCTAAAAAAAATTCAATACAATTAATAGTGTAGCTAGTCTTATAAGCATAATAAACTAGCCATGTTGAAAATTCTATCTAGCACATCAACTACTCAGATTTTTCTGCTTAAAACAAGTATTGATGATGAAGATATAACTTGAGTTAGCTATTTTTGAGCAAGTTAATAGCATTTTATAATGATTATTATATCCAAGTGAGGTGGCATTACCTAGGATATGGGCAACAAATTCAAGGAGTTCACTTGGGGAAAAAATTAACAGAATAGTTAACAGTATGACTCATTATGAGCTTCATGATCACAATCATATGCTTGTTCTTCTGATCAACTAATACCACTTTTTACTTTCAACAACTAATTCAAGGAATGGGTTACCTAATTTCAAGAGGTTATACAGTATTTATATCATCTTGGGCTAAAGCTTCAGAAAATGTGTGAAAATGTGTGGTGATGAGAGAAAGTCCAAAGATTCCAATGGTCTAACCTAGGTTATTGCTTCAACAAACTAGGGGGTAGAGAAAGTAGTCAAGTCATGAAACCTAAAAATTAAGTCCATCAAATGAAATGGTTGTTCATTGTCACCACAGCAGTATACATGACTCTGCATTGTTGGATTCACTATTGTATACCAACTGTAAGGCTTGGCAGACTCACATATTAGCCCAATTTAAACAAAAAGCAAGTGTTCTACTATAAAGATTGCAATAGTGCCATTTCTTTGTGAAATATTAATTAACAAAAAAACCAACAAAGAAGCAAATAGATTAGTTCCAAGAGAAATACTGTAGAGGTGCAACCACCTCTGATGGCTACTTATCTCACTCAGTATTGATAACTCTACCTTGGTTTCCATATATGGCTTTAATGATATGGCAACCATTTTACAAATGTCACATAAAGCAGTCTTAGGCATTGTCTACAAAATAAATAATACACACAATAAAAAATCAGATTACAGTCAGCATTGACAATTAAAATGTTGTTATAATTCCTCCAGTATTGTTGCTGTACAAATATAGCTGTAGTAATATTTTACAATTAAGTTTAGTTCAATATAGCTATATATCCTATTTTAATCGTTGAAAAAAAATCAAAAAGCCAATTTTAATTACAAGAATATTTAACATTAAGTAGCATGCTGAAAAAGAAAGGAAACTAATGCACACCTACAGCCCATTATTTGTTTTGAATTAGTGATTGTACAAACTTGCTAATTTATTTTTGAAGGCACTCACAATTAAGAAAGTTGATAAACTCTGGGGAGCATCAGATATAGGATTATATATTTTTTAAACACTTAATAACAACTATCTCCAAATACAATTTCCAGTTTTATAACTAACCTTATTCAGTGATCGAGTTGTGGAGGACTTGCATTGCACAATACCACATATTCTACCAGACTCCTAGTAGTGTGTAAATTTGTGTGTTTGCATGTATGAGTATGTGTGTTTGTATGTGTGCATTGTATGTATAATACGAATTATTTGACATGTAATCATATATTTATACTACACTATACTCATTGGCATACATTTGAATTCAAATGTATTCCTTTTCGATGGAAAAGTCAAAAGCCAAATATTTATTTCAGCATGCAATAGTGCATGCTTACAATCATTGCTTTGAGGATGTCAAAAACCAGATCAAATTTGTTTGAATTTACTTCAGTGGAACAGTAACTGCCAATACTGCTGGGTAAAATCTTACAGATCCTCAAAAGATCAGATTTTATTTCCATCTGCAGAAAATTAAGTAGAATAAAAAATAACAACAGAAAATGTTCAAATTGTACATTATAAGTTAAGAGGACATTGAACATGCAGACATAATATATATATACTGTATATATATTTGTTCCCATAGGCAACCTACCCAAGTTCACTGCCAGTCTTATCAAGTTATTTAGCTAAAGTTTAAGTCAAAATTACATTGGCATATGGTTTCAGATTAATGGTATTAATTTTGTAACATTAACCATTGGTATTGGGTTCTCAAGCACACCTTTATAAATGATTTGATTATTGTGGTAAAAACCACTACCAATGCACCTGTGGCAATGGTTGTAGACTTCACTCAGAGCATACATATAGCTTTTCTTCTCAGCAATGAAGATGATCTATTCAGTAGTCAAGAACCGGAGTATTCTTAACATAGAGTTACAGAGATTAATGGATATGAATTTTTTCTCCAAATAGTATAACACACTTCCTAGTAGTATGTCCAGATGGTCTGGTAGCAAAGGAAATGTTGTTTTGTTAGTGATAGTAGCCAGAGAGATTGTGGAGAAAACTGGTGATTAAACTATTGCATATCATCTGCATGAACTCCTCAAGATTAAGTGATACTGTTAGCTTCAGGACAATTATTCAATTCAGATTGTCATTAGTGTAGACCTTTTAAAGTAGTATTGTTTTATGAATGATGTCCGGACATGTCTGCTTATGGTTAGGTTGAATGATTACAATAATATATCTATGGGGATAAAAACAGGAGATCAACATGTCAAGCATACAAAATATAGTGAGTGGTATAATATTCATCAACCAACCACCTTAACATGGTGGTAGTAATATGCACTCAATTAAATGTTCTCTCCTATACCATTGTCTAATGTCATATATACATATATATATATGAGCCTCCTCTTATGGCTACTTTTGTGTACAACTCTACCTTGTTATCCATATATGGTTTTAACGACATGGCAACCATTTTACAGATGTCACATAGAGCAGTCTTAGGCATTGTCTACAAAGTAAAGAACAAAAACAATAACACCATATCATTGACAACAAGAGCGTGGTCATTCCTCCAGTATTACTATTGTGCAAGTGTAGGGAATGTAAAATTTTACATTTACATTTCTTTCAATATAGCCATGTTCTTTTGATATCATTGCATTTGTTAAATAAATATACCTACTTAAATACAACAATTTTAACAACAATTAAAATTAAAAACACCTTCTAGATGCTCTAGTCTTCCTGATGATTATTGAGAAGGTGACTTTAATGTTATTATGTCAACTGAGAGTTCATTGAGAACAATTAAAATGTTAAATAATAAAGCAAAATAGTGCACAGCTATGGTCCACATTATGTTTCTCTATTCAAATCTAAATCATTTTACATTAGGCGCTTTAAAAAAAATTTTCAAACAGATAACTCGATGACAAATAAAACAAATGTTTTTGGAAAAAATTAATTTTTCAAATTATTAATAATGCAAGCTGCAGTTTGGTATAAGAATCAGGAAAACATTTAAAACCATGCATTACACTCTAACAGAAAAACATACAAAACTATGCATTGCTATAACACTCGACCAGGAAAACATACAAAACCATACATCATCTACAACAATCCTTGCAATAAAAGCTATTCATGAGCACCTTCTTTCTCAAGAGCAAAGTGATACCAGGTAAGCAGAGATACACGTGCTGCTTTTCTCTGAAAGAGGGCTTCTGGAAACATTGTCATCAGCTACATTATTGTTTTCTCACTCACTTATCAAACGGTAAAGCTGCCATCACCATTTTACACTATAATTCTATACAGTTTTGTTAATATTCATTGTTAATACATGGTATTCTAACTAAGTCTAACTTATAAAGATCAACAGTTGTCTCATCATGTTATGCTGTGAATGGGTTCTGAGGCATCAATTAATGTGTCATTAAAACCTGGAACAAGCCACTGAGATAAGCAGGACACCTTAGGAGGCACACATGTTGAAGGAGAAGGCAATACCTTAGAAGACACTGAGATGAAGTGGTGAAAGAGATGCCACATTACCAAAGAAAACCAGAGTAGAGAAGGAGCTAGAAGAGATACAATGTATGCAAGGAACCAAATCTTGAAAACTAAATACTAATAGTCAATATGCCTCTCAAATTTCAGATGTTTTTGTCTTTCACAGACAAAGCAGATGACCAAAAGAAATTAACCTTTTCTCACACAATGTAATTTTGTTTTTTCAAATTCATTTAATCCAACATGATACTAGATTTTTTGATAATAATTTATCTCTAACAGTTTAAACCAAGTTATCAAATTTATGTGCTCACTATGAGTTTTCCCATGCTAACCTGATCTAGTTCAAGTCTTCTGAAATTAACCCTCATGATGTTAGGTTGCTGAATAATGGAAACAAGTTGTAAAAATAGTTTTAAACTCTGGAGTGCTTATGTTCACAATACACTTACCTCTAGTTCAAGGCCTTTGCTATTAATCCTCACATAAGACGCCTGAGGGAATTAAAAAATAAGTAATGTGGGCATGTGCAATATGCCTAGAAATCATACATGTAGGGAAGTTTTACTGACTATCACAACATACTTTTTTTAAATGTGGCAGGCATAAGGCAAGATAATATTCCAGTTTGGATTCTATTTTTTGGTGTATTTTCGATAAATTATCACGAGAAGGCTTCCTCTCAACAACTGTTCAGTGTATAGGATTTACTACATTTATGGAATGCTTCCAAGAGATACTTAAAATTCAAAATCCCCAGGATATTTTTATCAATGTTTTTCTGCAGATCTTGTAGGTTTTGTTTTGTTAGCCTGCCTTGTCTTCATCTATGAATAGAGATTAACAAATTCTAGCGATTATTTAACTAAGCCATGAAGAAATACGGGAACGGCATCTCCACTGTTCCAACTTAGTTCCACTTTACATAATGCTTTATAAGGAACATGAAGAGTTTGTGGATATATTCTATAGTAACTTTATCGCAAAATTTATCTTTAGAACACATGAATCATTGGGAAATTTGGAGTCCCTGTTTTTAAATTAGTTACGAAAAAAAGTAATTAAGTTTTGATAGGCTATGTGTTTAAGTGAAATAACTAACATAGAACCATTAGGGCAAACTGTATATTGTAATTGCGATAGCACAAATTGACATCATGCACATGCAGGCTTTAAATGGTGGTTGGTGCCAACTATTAAAAATTCTAGTGTAGACTGGTCCACTAAAATAATAACTAAGTTTGCAGTATTTCACTAGGAAGCCAATTATAAGAATCCATTACTAGCATGTCTAAGCCTCATAGCTCTATCTAACAAGATAAGCTAGCTAGCCTCATGTCAAAAACTATTTGCGCACAAAATTATAGTTGGCTTTTTCCTTCCTTCCTTGATAGCACTTGGCATCATCCACCATCTATGATCTTCCTTAAGCTCATGTAAAGCTTCTAGACACCGTTTCTTCATGTTTCTATGCTAAAGAGCATCGTGACAGTTGATCATTAGCTCAACTTTGTCTCAACCGTGATTATAGCTTACAAGATTGAGAAGCACGAACACCATAACAGCAACTAAAGTGTGGCAGACTTGATTGTTTGCATACTCTGGTAACTAAGGCACCACTTTGCTTTCGGGCGGATGTTAGTCGAAGCTCTTCAAACTCTAGTCCAAGCTTCAAGTATTTTTTCCATCATTTGAAAATTACTTCACACCACATTTTATAATAGAATTTTTAATGGCAGAGTTTATCTTCTTTTTCAATTTGCTTGATAAGAGTACTTTTGAAGCAAAAAAGTATTGTTTAGTTTATTAAGATTAACAAATATTAGTTGTAACACCAATTAAAAATATATATATTCTGGATATTTTAGGTTCATTCATTATGAAATGCATGTGAACCTATTATTGAGAGTACTTTATGTATAACTTCTCATGGTTCATACCAAATTGCAACTCACAGTTTCTTGTTGAATATCTTTCAAGCCACGATGAAAAATGCGCCTGAAATCAAATATTTTCCTGAAAAAGTCAAACAGCTTATGAAAAAAGCCTCCGAGACGTATCTATATTATACAACAACAATAAAATATAGGAACAATAAAATTGGTATTGGAGAATCTAAATTACTATAAGGTGGCCAACATTAATTTTATTGGAACAGAGAAGAACATGATGAAATATTCAAAAGCAGCTAGGTACTTTTTTTGATTAATTAGTTTTAGTCATCACTGGAGCATGTATAAACTAAGAATGTGCTTCCACAAAATAGTATCTGCAGTAACAAAAAAAAAAAGCTCAAAGTTAATTAATTTTTATGGAGTTCAGCAGTATCAACGATTGTCTAGTATTGGAAAGATCAGTATTACTCATGGCAAAAAGTATGGCACTCATGGGGGAAAGTATGGCAGATAGTCATGTGCAAAACACTGCCCGGCATGACGTTGGTCTGTGAGATTGCACTCATTAGTAGAGCTTCAGTAGCAATAAAAAATGTTATCCACAGTCATTCCTTGTTTGGAAAAGTGCTACTTTAGCTACTGGTCCAAATCTGGTAACTGATAGCCTGTTCACACTTTGTCAAATTCTTTTTGTTAATAAAAAAAAACCAATCCAAATCAATATTGTTTTATTGTGTCAACATTAGCATTCCATTCAATATTATGGAGAAAGAATATATTTTTCATTTTCTCCTCTTGAATAAGTGTTGTGATATATAACTCCAAAGAGACAAGTGCTGCAGAGCAGAAAGGGCTATGGATAAGGAATTATTTTCGAGGCTAATTCTTCATGAACTTCACAAGAAAAAAATAATGCACATTTCAAAAAGAAACAATTTAGAAACCACTCACAAGTGGTTTTCATAGCTTCATGGAAAGCAATGTGCATTGAAAAATAACCTTGAGAAACGAATATACTATTACTCCTTTCACATTTTGTTCTAAATGTTTTCTGGTGTACATTCTTATTAATTTGCCTGACTAACCACAAGTATATGCCCATGTCCTGGATATAAAGTCTATAAGATTAATTATAGAGATTGATCAGATCTCGCTAGCTAATTCCATCCCCAAACACCAACCAGCATTGCTAGTGAAGTTCTATTTAACACAAACCACAAATTATCAAATTCAAAGAACCTACCGAATTACGATTGCACTAGAATGTAATTTCATTTAAATTAGATGTTGATACAAACTAATGTACTTTTTTGAATCAAATATACATTGAGTCTACAGTGAATCCACAGTGTGGAGAGGATTTGATTTTTCCCCTCTCTTTTTCCCCTTCAAACACATCCCATTTTTTAATTATAATACTGAGTATAAAACAACCTAGCTTCAAATATTTCAAGTTCAATTTTCAGAACATTAATTACAATACTTCTATAAAGATGGGTCTAGTGTTTGCATTTTGTTCCTAAGAAAAATAATAGTTTACTTCCATAAATAATACAACTTATTTAATCACAAACACTCCATCCTCAACTGAATGATTGGGATTATAAAATTATGTTGTTTGGACAGAAATCTTGGCTAAATCATTGAAATTATAAATTAGAAGTCTTTATAGCACTGCATTGGTTATTTCTTTATCTAAACATGTTAACCACTATAAAAAGAGAATTGATATTTTTTACTTACATTACATTTTTTCCCTGAGTTCACATGTGTGACTGTTTGTGTCTTAGAGGGTTTGAGTGTGTGTACATATAATGTTTGTTGGAATGAAAGTAGATATAAATGTGTTGGATTTGCTAAAACCACCAATATATGGCGTGGTTTTTATTATTTCTTCTAAACAGCATTCTCATTTTATTTCCACGTCCGCTATTTTTCTGCAGGAAGTGTCAGAAAAAATCTTCTTCTCAAGAACTGTGCAGTTGATATAGACTGGGGTAGCTAATAACAAAACAACTCCAAATAAATTAAAAACTGTTTGCCAAGAGAATCTTCACCATGTGAAGTGCCAAACAATACATTTTCCAGCTGGTTTTCTAAAGTTCTTTTACCATAGTGAGCATTCCTTCTAGTTGCCTACGAATAGAGAATGCCAAACACTTGTGTTCACTTAACTAAACCAAGAAAATATCGATGAAGGGTGTTTGTCGTTTATGATTCGATATGCAATGCATGTATGGGGCATAGGTAGTCATGGAAATAAAAAGTGAGTAAATGATAACCGAGATGGTAATTTATCTATATCATGTCAATTGAGAATTCATTATTGTATCATTGACTATATTGCAAGATTTCTCAGTATAAAACAAGAAGTGGTGAAGAGAGTATGTTATATAAATGCTTGAGGCTGTAAGTCTAGTTAGTCTAGTTAGTCTAGAACTAGCAAGATTTCTAATTCACATATCTTGGTTACCTATTATAATCTGTGTGTTCTTTAAACACACTACATGATCGGTTTTCGCAAATTGAATCACAATATTAAACTTGTTGCTATTTCGTTAAAAAATAACTGTGTATTTAAGAATTTCGATCTTTGAAGCTAAATCAACCGAGTACTTATACTGTTGCTTAGATCACACTTCCTGATTACTATCCCCAATTTTATTTCTATTATTAGAACTAACCTTCTTCAGAGAACGAGTTGTGGAGGTCTTGCATTCTTGCAATATATCACATATGCCACCAGATTCCTATGCAGGTTGTAAGTAAGTGATTGTTTAATATGTGTGGGATATGTGTCAGTTTGTATGTACATGCATGTGTGTATGTAGTTTGTGCAAGTGTATATATATGCAAGTGAGAGTGCATATGAAAGTGTATGAGTGTGTCATGTGCGTAATTGGTGTTTGTGGGTATATCCATGTGTGTGAATATGTGCATTTGCATGGTAGTATTCTGAATGTTTTCTGAATGAATGTGTTGGATGGATGAATTAGATTGTGAAATTTTGCATGATAAGCATATGATTCCTCCATGCATTCTCATATTTACAATCTCTTGTTTGAGGATGTCCCAGCCTAGACCAAAATCTTCAGAGATCACTTCATTATAGCAGTCACTCCTGATACCGATGGGTAAAATCAGACAAACCCTTTTCAGAAAAGATGTTATTTCCTTCTGCAGAAGAAAAACAAAAATTACAACAAGATAAGTGAAGTACTTTCTATCATGGAAATTAAATCAATTGTGAGATTTGCATATGCATATATTTATATTTTGGTGAACATATAAACTATTTAAAAATGCTCAACCCAGTGTGATATTAATCCTATATTATTTTATTATCTTCTAATTTAACATATTTTATACTGGTGACTGGTTGTCTAGCTCAAAGGGACACATTGTCAAATGAACATCAAAGCTTGAATTAGATTGAGAATAAATTGACTGCATCTCCACACTACATACTGGAGTTAATTCCCAACAATTTTTCGTGTAACCAAACTATAAAAAATAGTGCCAAGTTTAACTGAAAGTCAACTCTGATAAGAAACTTGATTTAGAATTTCCAAATAGCAATATTATTGCACATGTGGGATGAGAAAGAACCTAGAAAGATGGTTCTTAGAGTTGGTTGACACTCAAATTGAGTAGACTGGGGTTCTAAACTTAAAGCCAAGGACTTTGACCCTCATAGATAAAGCATGCATATGTAGCTATATAGATGTTTTATTGTCACTAGCTGCAAATTGAGCGAAATGGCAGCAGCGATGAACAAATTGTAAAGAACGTCATCTTCAAAGCAGCTTTTATATTTGGTATGGTGCCAACCTAATCATGTGGATAGAAATGCGTCAAACATTGTAATCAGTTAAAATTTATCACAACATAAATAGCACATAATTATGGCAAGCTTATGACATTCACTTCGTTATTTATGACATAATAATGACAAATTGTGATGGAATGAAGAATGGCTATTCTTTATTTTGTATAATTTGGATATGGGTTAAGTTGATGCAACTTGAAATAGGTTGAAAATATCTCGATGTGGATAACCTGGAATCAACATTATCTAAAGGAAGCCTTTGACACAAATATACAACACTAGTATGTTTTTAGATTACAAATGTGTAACCTCTTCTGAGAGCTATATTAATTGCATCAATCTTTCGTGAAGTCTTACCTTCTTATCCATCAATGGCAGAACAGAAAAGGCTGCCATTTTGCAATGATCACATATAGCAGCATTTTTCATATTCTATAAGGAAAAGATCAACTATAATAACATTACCAACAATGAATGCTCCTAATTTCATCATTGTATAGACTATGGTAATGTAGGGATAAAATTTCTATTTCAATTCGGTGTATGTTGGTCATACAAAAAACTGATCAATGCTGAAAGCACTATATAGTAGTAGCTAACTTAATTAATTTGAATGAACATAAATATTGATTTTTCAAACTCATAACAAACTTTAAGTTGACACAATAAAATTTCGATAAACTTCTGATGAAGGCTAGAGCATCTATTTGAAATGTAGAGAGCATATTTCAAGTTGATAATTGGGAAGGTTATTGTAAATTGATTTTCCACTATATGATTATATACCCACCAACCCATCAGAGCATCCAGTTTCATTTGAGTGCTATATTTACCTACTTAAGTACATGTAGTCTTAGTAGCTGCTATTGGTCTAGTCTTATGTGGTCTAGTATCATGCCCACAAAACAAGACCATGATGAAAATGTACCATTTATAACTAGTTTAGTATGGAGCATTCTCAAGCTTGTATATATATATAATAATTATACATTACTCAGAACTACAAGCTGTTTCAGGTATTTAGAATATTCTAAATACCTGAAACAGCTTGTGTAGTTCTGAATAAAGTATTCATTTTTGCATTGCCAGAAATAGTTTTGCTGACTTAGCTAGCCATTGAGATATATACTGTGAAGATTGTTAAAAATAGAAACAAACAATTCCAGGTTAGTACATAGCCATACTTATAAGCTAGCTTAGAAACTTTTTTCCTTCCTTCTCACAAGTATCAATCAGAGGGAAAAAACAACGTTAAAATTATTTTATATTAATTTTTTAGGTCTTTGCTATGCAAACTAGAGTTGACCAGAATGTTGGTCATGAGGGTAAAAATGAAGTAAAATAAGACAATATAGATTATCACTAACCTTGGTTTTATTGTCGAATGGAGGATTTTTGGAGAATTGTAAGACTTGAAACATTTTACACATGTCCATAGGTACCTAAGGTATGTTTGTGCATGAGGAATTGAAACTACTAGCAAATGATCAATTAACTTTCAGAAAAGAGCATCAGTTACTTTGTTAGCATTCAAAGTCAATATGTATTCTCACTATATATATACCATTTGTTAGAAAATATATCAAATCACTGGTGAAAGTATATATATATGCCAAAAGCTATATTAATTCAGCACAAAAATTGATCTTAGTGTCCTAAGAGATCCTATAAAGCTATTTTCTTCCATTACCTGCAAATCTGCAAATAAAAAATGAAAATCATAGATATTCAGTAAAAGGGTGGAAAAATTCAAAAACACTCACTGTTCAGAATTTAAACAGCTGTTTCTAAGTCAAAGATAAAGCCAATATGAAGAAGGCAATATCACCTCCATTTACCATAACCAAACCACTGTTGACTCTGAAGCTCTGCAATTGCTGGGTAGAGTAGTCACTCATGACCTACCTTTGAGCAATCCTAGTGTTCTCACTCAGATTTGGATGGAGATAAGATTACTAGCGATAAAGAAGTTATATCACATTTTTTAAATTTTATTATTAATCAACCAGTAATAGGATTATATAGTATGCTTATGTGTTACAACCATTGCTCAACACATCAATAAATTTAATTTAGATAACAGAACTTACATTAGGCACCTCTTCAATAAAAAAGGACGAGATCTTATCAAAGAAAGAAGTGAATGGCTTGACAATATTACCGCTGAAAAATTCAAAAGTCCCCTTCACAAAGTTGAATGCCGCTTTAATGGGGTTAGTAACCTTGACATTCATCAGCTGAATAATAAAATATAATCATAATAATGGATCAATAGTAACCACAATAAATTTTTAATAAATATGATGAAAAACATTTGGGGGAAACTAGTTTAATTGGATTAACCCATTTTTGTAATGGTAGATGGAAAAATTAAACCATACAGATTCTTTGTTGCCTAAATAGTTATATCAACTATTATCAGCTCCAGAGAGACTCAGAACATGCTTGAATCTCCTGCTAGGATAATAAACTACAGACATAAAACGATAAAATAAGTATATAACTCAAACCTTGAATATAATTGTGAATTCATTTTAGTACAGAAGATTCCAAATGTTTGAATACATGTCCTGACTACTATTTTCACAAATTTGCAGAAAGAGACAAGGATAAAGTTTATCGTCCATGTTACAATCAAGCTTTCTCATGTGGTGTTGAATTAGTTCGTTATCCAAAAGATGACTCAAGCTATGATATGCCATAGGCAATTGAATTTGATGTATAATTATGGTCTGATGACTTATTGAAAATAATCTTCTTCTAAGAAGGGTGAGAGCAAGCAACTAAAAACTGTAAATGTTGTGCAATTGACATATCTGTGGTTCTCCTATACATTATGCAATCCTGCCAAATCTGTGGAATTAACTTTTCCAACTCTTACCGAGGCCTTAAAGGAGGATGAAGCCTATGCTTAGCTGGCTCTAATTAAAAACAACAACAGGATATGTTATGTACTAACTTGTGGGGTGTAAAAAAATTAAAATAATAAAGTGTTTAATAATAATTACATATTTACTCATTTAGTTTGCCACCTTGATGTATGACAAAAGCAAAAACATACAAAAAAAAGGAATAAAGGTTTATAGTTTTTTCAAACTTTTTTGGTTTTTAATGTCTATACTTTGGTCATCATGCAAAATAGTGGGGCTATGTTGCTTTTATATTGTTTTCTCATTTTTTCAGATCTGATGAATAGCTACATCAGGAAACTCTTCAATAAAATGGTTAAGATTCTATCAAATATGGATAGAGCATGCAATACAAGTGGAGTTCTGATGCTGTTGAAGAGGACATGTGGCTATTGGAAGTTGGGAGACAGATGCCCAGGCAAAATGAAGAACCCAACTATTCTCCCACCTCTCTAACTGAAATTATAATCTTAACAACTGACCTTGAGTGAACGAGTGGAGGATTTGCACACTTTTAAAATCTCACAAATCTCACCAGATTCCTTGAATGCATAAGAGAGAAAGAGAATGTATATTTAGTATGTGTGAGGTATATGTGACATAATTTACTAAACAACTATAGAATGAATTTTGGGTTAAATAACCATGATATTTAAGATATAATCCCTGCATGTTATAGACTGAATGGACTTACAGCCTTCGAGACTTCTTTCGGATACCTTCTTCACTGCTTTATTGTGTAATACAAAGAAACTTGCTATAAAGGCATTGCTAAACAACCTAAACTATCAAGGTATCATATCACGTATTATAAACCAGGCAGTGGTGATGCCCTTCTTGGATTTTTCATAAGTTAGTTAAGTTAGTACCAGTTCTTGGTATTGTCAGGCAGTCTTATAAATGTTAGAAAAACAACAGCTTGATGATCTTTAGAAGAACAGATGATACAAAAAATCCTTTGCACTTTGTGTGACAAACAACTCTGGGCAACAGTCTGTAAACTCTGTAAGGGTAGAGGGACTATTCTCACTATTTGGACTTATTTTGCCTTAAGTAATTAACTACCCAAGTTTTTTAAACAACATAGTTGGAGAGTTTTTCTGTTCAGTTGCTGCAGAAAAAAAATTAATTTCCCTACAAATTTGATAATTGAAGTATCTCTCTCTATGGTGAGTTTTCACGGATGTGGTTGGATATTTGTAACATGTGGCATGTGATGGGTGCTCGTGACAATGTTGGAGTATATTTGTGATGTGAAGGTCTGTTTCTAATCATGAAAATCGGAATAAGACAATTAATTCCATTTCATCATACTTTCAAGATGTTCAAATGCAGGTTTTCAGGTGATATTCAAACTTGAATGTACAATAAATATTTAAATTTTCTATCAACCAAACTTTCAACTTACGATTGCTTGTTTCAGGGTATCCCAATCCATATCCAATTTGTTCACCAGAGAAGAGCATTTTCTGCCCCAACTTCCAGTAAAACTCTCACACATCTTACCAAGCGTGGATTTCAGATCCGGCTAAAAAACAAGAACAGAACAAGAGAAAGAACAAAAATAATTAAGAAATGACAGAAAAAGTATATTAATCTGCAGAATAATATTTAAGGAAAGAAATGAAAAATTGAGTCAATAAATTTATGATATGTAATTTGAACACTATTTCAATTTTGTTTGTGAATCAACAAAACAACAAGTTGAGGATTTGAAGTTAGTTGAGTTTATATCAACTGGGTTTGCGGTATACATACTAGATCAACCACGCATTGTTTGAGAATATATATTTTGAACAATAACCTATTCTTACCATGCAAGTCACCCACATGTGTGCAATAGACTATTGTATCCTTATTTAGTTGGGAGGTTGGAAGAACTTGTCCAAATCAGCTTTAGGTATGAGTATTTCTTTAACTTTTTGATAGCATTAGATGCAACCGGGTAAACACTGCACACCACAGAGCTTTCAAGAAAATCACAAATCAAAATAAATTGAAATGGTATTGACTTTTCCCCTAAAATTAATTTATTCCCTTTTGGTTATCAATCCAAATCTACAAATGAGTTTTGAGGAAAGTCTTAGAAGATGTCCCAATAGATAAATTTATTGGTTTAACTTTCAATATGCTAGTGTTAATAACTTATAATAACCTAGCTACTATTCATAAAACCTTATTGAACTCTTTATCTAGCGTTGTTTTTATCTTCAAGATGATTTCATAAAAGAAAACCTACCCATTGATATAATTTATGTAGCTCACCTGTATTAGAACTAGAACATAATATCCACCAAAACTTAGGTTAGCCATACGACTTACCAGTATAATGATCACAAGAGAGTGTCGAGTTCAATGCCTAGGCTATAATAACTGTAGTTACTAGTCTTTATCATGAAAGTTCCATTTGATACATATTAACTCTGTTGCTGGATGCCTGTACTCAAACAAGAAAAAACAAAGCCTATAATGCTCCAAAACCAGGTTAGCTATGCGTATAATAATCTTTCAACATAGCACATGAGTTCTGTGCGAAGGCTATGGCTACCAATAATAACAGCTGTTACTATTGTTTGTGCCAAAAGAACAATACCACAGATGAACATGGATGGAGTAATCATTGTAAATTGCCCGCATGCAAAATATGTTTTTGAATATCAAAATAAAACTTATCACTTCTCCTTTTAGGAGACTGATAAACATCACATTTGAGCAAAGATAATGTATAGCATGTTGAATGATACATTAGCGAATAATGTATATGAAGACAATATCTCATTATAAGATTGTAACCCCTTTATTGGCTGCCTTTCACTTTCCTAGTCAGCATACCTTAAACTTCGTGTTTGAAAATCTGGCAAATATCTTACAGATTTCGCACGTGTCATCCACAAACATATTCTGTAGAGTAAAAAATAACATAAAATATCAACATAACAATAGGTATATATTCAGTTAAATAATTTCTTAATATATTCACTGCCTAGAGACAGAAACTGAAACATTGTTCACAAATTGAACCAAACACGTATTACTATTTAACTGAACATGCCATGTAAACCAGATACAGAAACATAATTTTGGAAAGTGAGAGGTGTGTGTGGGAGGGGAGAGAAGGCTAGGATATTCTTAACAGTTGCTTAGCTAAATAAGAGTAAGTCTTTCAATAGAAGTCTTCAGTATGTTTTTCTGGCTCTCAAGAAGATTTGCAGGTTTTCAAACTACATTACAAAACATATTTACAGTTCTAATAGATTTAGCCACTTACTGGTTTTTCATTCTGTGAATGTGGTAGCTATTACTTTTTTCTAACTCCATTCTTGGATAGAAGGAAGCACAATTGGCCTTGAAAGTTTGCAGGAAAGGAAAGCTTAAGATGCATAATTATGTTGAAAATTTCATGATCCATAATCTAGTTACTTATTTTCAGTCCTTCAGCAAAATCTTCGCATAAAGTGGGGCCCTGTCACTGATTCTATTGCATGCAACAAATACTATTCGCAATAATGGATAGAAGAGTGAGGAAAAGGGTAGCTATATGATATTCAGCTTACCTTTTCTCTATTTTTCAGTATAGCAGTCATGTCTGATTTACACAGTCTCAGACTTTTGCATACTTCACCACTTGAAATCTAGGAGTGTAATGAAATGACATTGCTAAAGTATGTCATGAGTACATGTATGTATGCATGTGTGTGTATTTGTATGTGGTGTGTTTGTGTGTGTGTATATATATGCATGCCCAACTAAATTTAAAAAAATTAACTACTTTTTTATTCAAAATGCATCAACCATGCAATCTGCCAGCCAAGCTAAGTCCATCTCAGTAATTCTTGCTCATGCATTGAGTTTATTGCCTAGGTAGGTTTAATTTCTGTAAAGCCAGCCAGCTCTTTGAGCATTTTTTCTCTCTTTAGTTCACCATCAAAGCCCCTAGTTTGGGTGTGAGTCACATCTTGCTCAAATTGTTTCTCCATTTTAGTCAAGTAAATTTGTACTTTTGAGCTTATAGTAGATATAGTGTTTCTTATTCCTGGCTAAATATCTTAACAAAAATGCATCAATTACCAAAACTCTTTACAAGCGCTTGTATGATAAAAACTAATTTAAGCTGTTAGCTAGTGAGGCTGTTTCTCCTCTTTGCTAGAAAAAAAAACAGTATTGCTGAAATGATGAGGTCCACAGCAGCAAGTGTCTTAATCATCTTTGATAAAAACAATCATAACCTTTTGGATAAATGAGCTGGAAATACTCTCAGTTAATTTTCATTGTCTGTCAGGGAAGACCAAGCTAAAATCTAAAATGACTGCTTTAATCTTTGGCCTAAATGGTAGCAAGCTGGAGAAATATTGAAGTATTTTGAGTGTTTCTTTATTTTCAAAGTTTATCTAGCTTGCATATCAATAGTCCTTCTCTTACAGATCCTTTAGTTTTGAAGAAAATATCCCTCCCCCTCTGTAAATTCAAATGAAAAGAAATGTGCTGAAATAGATAGGTGGAACAACACAAACCTTTTGGAGTGTTTTTTCCCCTACTATTACTATTTTTGAAGCTATATCAAGGTACATCGTATAGGAATGGAACAGAGATCTGTCACCTGATGCAGTCTTTTATCCTGACATTATGCAATTTCCTTTCATTGTGAGATTACATATCACACAACAGTTTTGGGATAAACTAAAGTTTGAGCATAAAATTCCTAGTGAAATATCCCTAACTGTTTCTCATGCTCACCAGAAGTAAACTTTACTCTGTTGAAAGCTCTTAGGAGTGTAGAGTTCATTCCATATATATTATATTATATATAGTGTAGCTAAATGGGTAGCTTCTACTGTTAGTAAGTATATTGAAAAGTCTGAATCATGCTTAGAAAATTGGCAGCAAATTTCATAAACATCTAGGTTGTAAATTGTATTTAATATGCAATTGTTAGAATATTTAATCATGGAAATACTTTGATCCTATCTCATCATGAATTATCACTAAGTTGATAAAATTGCTCATCAACTACAGCAAGTTCATACATTGTGATGTCTAAAGTGTATCTGCTGACTACTTCACATCTTCTATAAAAACTACATGTGGCAGTATATATAGGTCATCTCAACAAAGAGATTGTACCAGAAAAACATGCCATGATCATTTTTTCTAAACAAGCCTCTCTGTCAATACAGATCTATAAGCAAACTCTACCAAAGTAAATTGTAAACAGTGAAAACTAAGTCAAACACCTAATTGCTTCTAAGAAAGGTACTGCAATGTACATTTCTACCTGATAGCTGCAGTGTACATGTTAAATATGAAATCATACTACTTTGCCATCTGTTAAAAATAATAATAAACCATAATATATTTATACTTACAACTTTGTTTCCCACGATATCCAATCCAAGATTGATGAAAATATTGCATCCCATGGCAATATTGCAAGGTAAAATACCACATATAGTGTCCAGTTGTGGTTTAAATTTGTTCTATGAGAAGGAAAATATGTGAATGTAGAAATTCAGCATTATTGGTATAACTATACAAATTAAATATAGTTTGTTCGCATATCCTAACCATCTGCCAATTTTACGTTTTGCAAATACATGAACTGATAATTCAAAACACCAGATTTGTTTTCACCATAATTATATGTCCATTATATTGCTCTATAAAATCGACTTAAAGCTTTACTTCTGACTTGTGGAGTAAAGTGATTAGAATCAATTTAAAAAATACAATGCGTACAAAAGCAGTCTCTTTTTGGCCTTCAGTTCTGTTTAGGAAACCCTTCTTCAGAGTAAAGGTTAGAGATATCCACTGCACACTTATCTAGAATTGCTCTGAATTCCTTTCCTTTGAGAAAGCATTTGCTCCTCAATGGATTTCTTTGCTATGTAATTTAGAACCAGTAATGCCTATATATCATCCAAAGTTTATAGATGACTTTTGTATGCAGGAATGAATTGAAAGTTCTGCTGAAGTCAAGATAAGCCAATCTCGAAATTTTAGGGATAAATTGTAGGACTTTAATGCAATGATCTTTTAATGTAAACAAGTTTACTCTAATAACGATACTTGCATTTCTGGACGTTTGCAAATATGATTACAGAGTCATGAATGCAGGTACTCTATGCTGCAGTTAGGTAGAATGTTGTAGAAAACTATCCGAATTTTCATGTTATATAGCCATATTTTATGAAATTTTTATCAATATCGGAGTATCAGTTTCCATAATTTTTTTTTTAAATAAGGTGTGCATCTAACCCAGTACAAGAACATGGGCATGTAGTTCAATATTCACATGAAACAATACGAATTTTTTTAAGTTCATGTGGGACCATTTTTATAATCGTCTTATAAATCTACCATTGAAAGAGTTGTAGTATAATAAATCTGCTATCGTTTTGTTATATAAGATGTGATGGAATGGGATTGCATTGCTAGGTTAAGCCACCAAGTTAACTCTTTAAATGTAGTTATTATTATTTTTTAAAAAAAGGATGAAGCTGCTTCTTCTATTATAAAACATCAAAAATTCACTTCTCTAAAAGCTTCGTTTTTTACTTTAGCTATCTATTATGGATTTGAAACTCCTGATATCGTTTATAATTTTGTTAAAGATATATTTATCAATATAAGAGTAGATATAATTATTGTCAGAGCTTTCTTCCTCACAGGTATCTTCCTTACCATTTATAAAAGGAGAAATTGTGAACGTTCCTATGCTAGATGGTGGTAACTACCTAGGTCTGCCCTAAAGTTCTGCCCATTGACAGGACAATGCTCTTCCAAGGTATGATGAGATATCTTCCCATTGACTGGACTGTGTTTGGGTCCACAGTGCATTACCCAAGGTATGACTAGATATATTCTCATTGACAGGTCTGTGCTTGGGTCCACAATGCTGTCTGTACTCATGGTACGACAAGCCAATTGACAGGACTGTGTTTGGGTCAAAAGTGCCACACCCAAGGTATGAAGAGATTTCTCCTCCTTCCTCAACACTTATTTCTCACACTGACAGGCCAAAGTCATTGTCCAACACTAGGAAAAGAACTACATCTAAACTTTGTCTGATGGACATCATGAATGGATCATTTGGATTGAACAGTCTGGAAAGTTTAATTAGTTAACTTTATCCAACTCATTTAATTTTTTACATATGAATCGAGAAAGCACGTAATGAATTTAGATATGCATAGTTAATTATAAAAACTCAACATTTGTATTTTTATGAATATTGAAAGTTTGTAGACATCATAATAAGCCATAATGAACATAAAATAACCACTAAAGATTATTAAATATTTTACAGAAATCTGTTCATACATTGTTGTTCCATTATGAATTTTCTTACTTGCTATTGTTTTTCCAGTTAAAAAAATAAATATTATAGTAAGAGAACATTTGTACGTAAAACACATGCCTTTATTGATTCATTGTGTGTCCCTAGAGCCATAAGTATTCAACTAATGAAGAGCTAGGTGTAAGAATTTAATGTATATACTATTTATCTTACCCCAATAACTGATATAATACTACTGTAGATTTTATCACCAAACATGTCAATGAGATTTGGCCATTCACTGGCAAAGTCACCCAAGTACACAGATGCTTTCTTTGCCATGTCCTTAGCAGCTTCCTGAATGGGAATAAAGTATGGAGAGGTTTCAAGCAGCAAGTTACTAACTCATCATCATTATTACATCAATTATGAATATTATCATCACAATCTTGAATGCTACTTTAAAGCAAGATTATGGCCATTTGCTAGAAAAATTACTTCAGCTAGTTTATTGTATAAAAATTATTTTAACAAAGAAATATCTAATTGGCAAGTTCTCAAAGTAGAGTTCTTGCATTGGTCCAATCCCAGACCAGAGCAGCAGTTAAGGCTGCAGCTATGGATTATAACTAAAGTATATTACAGGAATAATTATATATACAAGGTGGCTAACCAAAGTTCTTGTGATTTTATAGGCATTTGTGTTATTGTCATAGCTATATATATAGCTAGTGTAGACATACAGAAGCACACTTTATCTAGATATTTAAAAGGCTATCAATTTATTTAATTCAATAGTCTATTGAAGCTAGTTAGTTATAAGCTTCATGATTAGTCTTAATGATGGCTATAACTAGTATATATATTAGTACGAGTCTTTCCCAAACATGCCTCCTCATTTCAGCTGTAGACCTTGGGTGGATTACTAATACGCATAACCATATTTTGCAAGGTTTTACTTTCCTTTTGAATATTGAAACCAGCTTTGGTATAGTGGGGATTTACTTTCATCGCTGCATTAGCATTAAGAGGATTAACACCGATCACCAAACCTAAGCTTGATAAATTCCACAGACCTAACCTGAAGGATGCCTCCATTGATATTTTTCAGAGCTTCCATGGCAACTAAATTACAAATTGTGCACTCAAAACCATTCATCTTAGAGCTCGTTGTCATCAGTGAGATGCTGCAAAGCTCAACCTTTGAACACACAGATTCATAATCCTGTAAAAAATAAATAAAAAATATTAAGATAAAAAATAGCATACCCGAGCTGTCACTCTAGAAGTCTAAGAAAGTGATCCATATTATAAATAAAGAAACTTAAAATAAGCCACCACAGGTTACAGTTCTGATCTAATTAGAGTGAAGTATTGTGGAATGCAAAATTTCTATTAAGTTTAGCTATGGTATAAACTTTAGACTAACATCCCTTCTTGGTTTACAAGTTCAGAGGCTACATAATATATTTGTATAGTTTTCTATGCATGGATTAACACAAGATATAAATTGGACCAGCTTAATAAACATCTAGTTGCCTATTATTGGAATGAATATTCTGAAAACAGGCTATTCAAACTCACCAAACCTTCATTGGCAAACAAATTCCAAATTTGATCCAAGTAAGGGTTCAGAATATTGCATGTTGATGATTCAGCAAAAGCACTTGAGCAAACTTCCTTCAGTGTAGTTTTAACTTCACTCTGACAAGATTTGAGAGTTTTAGAGTAAAGATATAATAATTATCCTCCCAAGTTCAATATTTAACCTATCCTTCTCACAAACAAAAACTAAATAATACAACAAGAAATACAATGAATCATATTGAAATTATCACTACAACTATACTGCCTTACCTCCTAAATAAAATTAAATGAATACAATAAATAAATAATTATACAAATGGGAGAAAATCTTACTTCAGCAATATTGTTAGTTTGCATATGATTCATCTCCCGGACCAGTTCTTTGCACTGCTGACACTCAACACTGACATCCACATTTTTTTCAATAGCAATAACCTTATTCTATAATACATTAAAAAAATGAAACACAGTGTTAATACTAAAGGAAATTCAATGATTATATATGTCACCAATTATAAAGCAATTGTAAAGCAAAATTAAAAAATCAACAATTCAAGCATATGAATTATCAACATGAATGTAATTTTAAGATAAATAACCAGCAAGTATTCTCTCTTTTGGTTTGACACCTGGTATATAGATGAAAAAAACACAAAATGATATAAATATGAACAGACTTTGGTAGCTTCGTAATGACCTAGGTGGTGATTGCAGCTTACAGCTCTGAAATTAGTAAACCAGCAGTCCAAAAATGATTAAAATCCTTGAAATTCATCCTCAAAGATCTTGCAGCCCCCCTCCACCCAAACTTAACTGGCATATCAAGAGAAACCATAACATCCAAGGCTAATCTTTTGCTCATTATGTTAAGGGGGTGCTTCGATCAGGTCACACAATGTTGTTGTTTTTTGTTGTTGTTCCTTCTTCCCATAAATATGTTGCCAGGACCTGTAAGATGCTGCATTCCAAATTTGAGAAGATTTGGACTTTTTAGTGAATTTCTGTTAACTTGAAGCTGGACCCTTTTTTAATTCCTGCAATCTGATGATAAGAGGTTTAATTGTCTACCATTTCTTTGTCCTTTCATAGTTAACTTCAATGGTCTCACTTTTGTATGCTAATTTTAGATGATCTAGAGATCATTACTGCATTATTTACAGCAATGAAAGTAGCTAAATTTTTCCTTGCCTATATTGAGCTTCAAAACTTTCTTGATGTAATCATTACATTTTTCTCAGAGTAACTCATGACTGAAAGATTTTTTCATTATCTTATACTGGTTTATTAATTATTCTTAAAAAATATTATTTTGCAATACAGACAAAGTGGTGGTGTCTCGTCTCACTTTAGGTTAAAATGTAATCTCATTAACTTGTACAAAAATGTTCTAGTACTAATTTTTGTACAAAAATGTTGTAAATCTATAGCTATAGTTGTACTGTGATAATGCCTTGAAAGGTGATGCTTGTCAAATCTTAACAAATCATAATTCCAAAGTAGTATTGAATTAAGAACTCAGACAGAAGTCCTGACAGGTCACTGTTCCTAGAATTGTGGTTGTGTTAAACTTGTTCTATTAATTGCCAAGTTCTGTCTTACTATCACTCTATCCAAACAGATATGGGTGGCTTCTGTTGTGCCAGGAAAACAGAACAACAAAACTACAAAACAATAACATACCAGCAAGGAAGTGGACATTTGCATATTTCATAAAAATGGAAAAATAATAATGCTAGATATCAAGTTATATATGCAATACACTAATCTTGCAATAGGTAAGATTTTGTTCTCTGTCACTCCATGAACAAGTCAGCATTAGGTATAATGTTGATATAGATTGAAGGTGAAGCAAAAAAGCAGTACATTTAATTCATTCTAAGCTCTTCAATATTCTGCATTTCAATAATAAAATGAGAAGCACACACAGAGGTGTTGATGTGATTAAGCTATTGATATGATTTGATGAAAATACTACCAACTCAGACTTCCCATAATTCCTTCTTTGAACTTTTTAGTTCTGTCGGCAAATTACTTCATTGTGTTATTTAAAGTTTGATTAAATGTGCATTAAATACTCAATAAATAATATAGGCTTGCAACATAGAATGTGAGATAGACTTGAACTCTTTGAATGCGGGATGTACATCTATATATATCATCCGACAAAAATTCAACTTGAATGCAGTAAACATATAGCTACATATCTACTTAGGAAACTAGTAGCTAGCATTATATTTTTGGGGTGGACTTCCTTAAAAATGATGCTTGACAAAGACTGTTTCTGAAACCAAGGATTAACACCATGATGTAAATTAGACATAGTGAGGCTTAACAACTAGAGTTTACAGTAAATAAAATTTACTCTCGTATGTGGTCACTATATATATATATATGCTCGGCAATGCTCCATTTGATATTTGGAAAGTTATCATATCAGTTCTTGTTTAGAGAGCATAAGACTAGACCACTGACTCAAGTGCTATGTTCAAAGAGTACTTACGCCAATAGGTAACATGGCTAGCCAATGTTCAGGGGTGTATAATAAGTTTTGTTTGATCTTGTTCTATTACAGTTATCCAACGCCAGATACAGATTTATCTACATTTGGATGCTGGAGGTGATGTTTGTTAACATTATAATTCCAAAAATAATATTTAATTAAGACTCAGTCTGAAGATCAGCCCAAATACTGTTCATAGAATTATGGTTGTCTTAAACTTGTTATACTAATAGCAAATTTATGTCCCACTATCAGCCTGCTATGGGATGATTTCTGCTGTGCCATGTAAAGACTACAACAAAAGTACAAAACAATAATTTTCGCAAGAAAGCTAAATTCAATAAAAAGGATTTTAATGATATGATGTTTGTTACCAAACTATATATGCATTAAACTAATCATGCAACAGAGCAGTCTCCATTCTCTCCCACTGCCAATATGTTGTTAAAAGCATTGAATATGAAGTTAAAAAATTCAGTACATTTTGTTCATGCTTGGTTAAAATTGCTGTTCCTTGTTCTTCATTGTTCTTCACTTCAATAATAGAATGAAAAGTACATGTAAATCATGATTTGAATATGCTATACATTATATGTATAACGAAGATGAATACCCTACCAACTGAATCACCACTTAACTCAATTGTTCATTCAGCAAATTACATGTTTCATTGCATTATTTTAATTTTTGGCCCTAAAAGAGTTAACATCATGAGAGAAAAAAACTTTGCCAAGTATTTTTTTACCATTTAGACTTAATTAAGCTGTAGTCAATTAACCCTCATTTCGAGGTTGTCTCTTATACAAATTCAATCTCATAAGCTGTTCTTTTATATTATACATATTATATATATATAATATACAATCGACAATGCACCATAAAAACCGGTTGCTAGTTGGTATGTTTTTGTATGTGCCATTGGAGCAACTATTTCAGAAATGTTTACTACTGCAGTTGTCATAACCTTTGTTTTTGTTACTGCATCATGGTATATGAAAAAGGATTGCTCACTCTATAAAACAAAGTTTTAACAATGTTTTTCGGAAGTACAAGAAAGTATTTCAGCATTGTATGTACATTAGAAGGGTGAATGCTACAAATAAGTATTTGCAGTGCAAGTGTTCCTACTATCAAACAGCAAAGAAGCAATTAAATAGATCAAGTTCATTTGGAAGTTGTCAAAGAGAAAATGATGGGAATTTAAAATAACTGCTTTTGATAAGAAGTGAAGATGAGCTATTGTTTTCATCTTACCAAAAACAACATAATTAATTAGATTCATGAAGTTATTTGGTTTTCTGTAGCAGAAAAAATTGCGACATTTCTACCCAGGACCGATTCTCGGCATGCCTTAGTTGGATTAGCATGAGATATAGAAGGATTTAAATAGACGTTTTCATGAACCAAACATCACTGCAACACTGTTAACACTTTGGATCAATGATGCATTACCTTACACTTGCATAATGCAGAGTTCAAACTTATAATAGTGCCATAAATGTGATGGATCATTTAGGAGATATCGTTACACTAGTACAAGCTGATGATCTAATGAATGAAGAGTGAATTCTTTTGCACCCTGTCTTAATTCGTCCCTTCAAAAAATTATCAAAACATTTGAACTGATCTTGATCAGCTATTATTATAGTCATTCAAATTTGTCAACTGATAACATTTTCTCCAAGACAGTCATTAGTCTTTCAGATGAACTCTCTCCTCCTGGAACTCTAAGACCCATATGTGCAAGTGGAAGGCCACTGAGAAACATTAAGTCTTGATGTTGTTATAATGTATAGCACTACTTGAAGCTTTTGAGAGTATCATGATGTGTTTTATGATGGACTATAACTGAAGAACAAATGAGTATCTTACAATATCAGTGTCAATTTTGGTCTGAATCATTTATATTTAGTTTATAGTGTAATAGTACAAGTTTCAAAGTACACTGCAAACTACGGACTGAACATTGCAGGAAGCCTTCATTACTGTCAAAACACTATTAAAAGACTGAGTAATGATTAGCTCTTTGAAAGATTCTAGAATGCTGTTTTAACTAAAGCAGAGAGGCATAGTTTATAGTCCATCTTTTCCATCCTCATAGGTCTTTATATGATGGTTCTAGCCAATCTATGTATCATAGACAAGGATAATTTAAACAGAATAACTATAACTGATTGCAGATATATCCGTACGCATGCATGTTCCACTACCCGACAATAGTGGCTCAATCTGCACAGCGATCACAACATGGAAGACATTATGAAAATGGTTAAGATAGACCAGGAATTGTGAAATTTAAGTCGGCTATTGGCTAAAATGGCTGTATCCAATTAATACCACAGTGGCTGATATTGAGAGATGCAACCACGAATTCAATAAATAACAATTTAAAGTTAGTAGTAACAAATGTATAGGTAGCTGTAGCTGTAAGCAACAATATATAAAGTGGAATTACTGTCATTGTCTGCCATTCTCAAGAGTTTGTGACTAATGCACTAGCTATTAATGATAGCTACACTGATTGGCCTTAACACTAGCGAGGTAGATAAGAAAAATAAGCATTACATAAAAAATTAGTGTTATTTTCACTAGGCTAGCTAACATATCAACAGTGCAAATTCTTGCTACTAACAATGCTGAATGATTTATTTTGGTTTTAAGAATATATACAATAACTGACTTAACGGCAAAAGATTAAAAATTCCCTCTATTCCCATATGTTTTCCAGGCTGTTTTCAATGTAATCCAAAATAAAATAAGAATTTGAAAATGCTACTATTATATATATTCACCCAAAATCTACAATTGAATCCTTGAGAAGGGCTCCTATTAATATATTAGTCATAACTTTCAGTGGACTAATGAATGTTAAAACTAGCTAGCTTCTATTTCTAGTGCCTTATATAATTTATATAGCTGAAACTAAATATCTACCCATGATAGCCTTGATATGATAGCCTTGATATTATCTAGATAAGATCTGCAGATGTATTTCTGCACTAGTTACATTAAACATTAAATAAACACTAACCTTCCACATACTGTCTTGGCAATACCGAGTTTTCATGCACTCCTGAGCAGTGGATTCGCTCTTACACCAGTAATAGATTCCTCTTTGGCAGCGAGTAGACCCCTCCACGGTCACAGCTATAACACAAAAGTATAGATATCTTGTACAAACTAGTTAACAAGCTATTCATTATATAATGGCAATGGCTATCCAATTAGTGGACGACTCCATTCCTTCTATGTTAATATATACTTTTAGCTGACTCGTTCAGGACAACTACAATATATAATATACGGTTAGAACAGAGGCAGGATATTTTTTAATACCGATTGTCAGTATTGCTGCTGCGAGTAGGAACTTCATGATTACAAGTTCTTCAGATAATTCTGTTCCAGAATGTTGTGCACCCACAACTGTCAGGTGATTGTTACGAGAGCACTAAACTGTCGATAACTCGTTAAATAGGACCTCGTCGGGCCCCATTAGGATTTACTGAGCATGCGCTAAAACGGGTCGCCACATGCTCAGCACGCAGACACCCGCAGCACTTATATTTGTGGCTTTGTAATAGTGTGCCGCATAATGAAGTAGGAGAAGAAGAAATATAAAGAAGAAGAAGCAAGAATAAGAAAGGTGAAGAAGTCCAGAACAGTAACATACACATACATTTATGATTATATCTGAATGAACTCTCAGTCAGCGACTTAAGTCGCGAAAACCAAAAAAATCGTAAAAATTTAACCGTGGTATAAGCTAGTATACCCCCCTGAATATCTAACCGACGTAAACGTGTCAGCAAACATTACATCCGGTTCATTCCCGGCCTCGAAGAATAAATGGCGACCCGCTTTAGTAGAGACGAAGTTTTAGACTTCCTATTTGAGGATGACTTCGGCTTGTCCGAGATTGACGTTAGTGAAGAAGAGGAAGAAGGTGCCTGTGCTTACCTGGGAAGTGGCGTAGTTGACGGTGATGCTATGGCAGCTAATATAACAGAAGCTGTTGGCACCGACCACGAAGCAAGTTTTCAAAGTATAGGTCGCCCTACTTTGCCAAGCGAAGCTTCAGACGATAGCGATGATCATGAAGACTTCCTCCAAGGTAAGAATAGAAAAGATTGTAAAGTAAGGCCTAGTAAATAGCATAATAATAAGAACTATTTTTCCTGGGAAGGTAATTTCACTCATGGACCTGGAGGAGGAGAAGCAGCAGAGGAGGAGAAGACAGGGGAGGAGGAGAGGTTATATATTTTAATTTTTTTACATATGTGTTTGTCTGAGTTATGCTGAACATGCAGACCTTCACAGTGTCATGCATTGCCCCTTTATTTTTATCTATATTTATTTATAATTTAGCATTGTGAAGGTATGTTATGCACACTTTGCACATATATACTTTTATTTATTTTTCAGTGCTATGGGCCCTAGCCCTTACTTCCTCTTTGTTATAATGATGTTCATGTTATAATTATGTTCACATCTTTGTGGTTTGTTAAATTATTTATGGTTGTTTTAGTTTCATACACATGAAATCAGCTAGTCAACTTTTTGTCATAAAACTTATAATGATGTTTTAGAATGATATTCACATCTTTGTGGTTTGTTAATCCACCAAAAATGTTGTTGTTGTTGACCAAAAGTTGACCGGCTAACTCTGGTTAATTGAGATGATATAAACCCGATATAACGATATCAACCCGATATAAACCCTTTTATTTTACTTCCTGTCTCTTATAACAATATTCACATTTCTGTGGTTTGTTGCTAAGCAACTAAAATTTACCATAATGTCCGTTCATGCATCAGCTATCACCTGATATATAGTTGTTGTGTACTTCTCTTTCATATGGCCCTCTATAATAATGATAAATGTGAAATTATCTCAATTTTTGTAAAAGTCCTCCATAAATCTGCCAGTGAAATGATTAAGATAGTAGAGGTATAACATTCACTTTCTTGATAGTTACTTCAATTTACTCACTCGACATTTTAGCTAGATGCTCTATCATTCAACAGAGATGCTGAGACACACATGATGATTAAAGCTATCCACTGCGTAATATGAAATTATGTCAAGGCACACGTGACACACATGACCAGATGTGACAAGCAATGAAACAAGGTAAAAACATTTCATAGTTAAATCAATTTTAATCTAATTCTTCCAGTACACCAACTACTTATCAACATATTAAATTAATAATTTTAATAACCTCCTAAATTACTAATTAACTTTTTAAACACTAAGAAAATAAATAAACTATATAAAATACAGAAACATTATGGTTCTAGTGTTTTTAAGTTCAGGCTCTTGACCAGCAGCCATCATTCCACAATCTTAATTGAAACACTCACACTCTGGTGCTAAGCTGATCTGCATTGCTTCCGTCACTAGAAGTTCCATCTTTCTCCTGGCCTGATCTAAAATGTTGGCTTCCTTACAAAATACAGTTCCTTTGCTTGCATGATTGTCTTGGTTTTTTCTGGAATTTCTGAATTTGTAGTTGTTGCCACCAGAGTCCTGTCCAGGTATAAGCTAACCCAAAGGAATTTATGGTGTATTTAACTTAAATCTTGATATATAACTTGAACAACATTGACCGAACTCTCAGCCAGTGGCTTGCATTTTTTTTTAATACCCTGCCAGCCAGAATGCATTACATCACCGAGAACATTATACACAGTAAAGTCCAACATATATACTAGAATCCCATAGAGTCTCGTAAGCCAATATAAATACAAGGTATTATGAAAACAATAATCGTAACACATAACTATAATTAATCGTTGTCTATCTGGAGTGATCCTATGCCTGGCTAGGCTTATGTTGGGGGTTGACCCTCGGCATCTCCCGGTCTCCAAGGTAACTGCCACCGGGTGGAGTGTCATCTGTTTCCACAGGTTCTTTTGGTGCAGATCCTTCTGTATGATATTTTGCTGCCACTGGTGTATGTTGTATCCCTGCTGGGGATGTCACATTGTCTGCCTCCTCGTCTGGCCAACACTGCCGGGATAAGCCATTGGCATTTTAATGAAGGATGCCGGGTCTGGACTTGATTTCCATGTCAAAAGCCTGGAGTGCCAGAGTCCGCTTCGATTAGTTGGAGTTGAATAAGGCCACCAGGGTGTGGTGGTCTGTTACAACCGTAAACTGCTGCCCTAGTACATGTAGGTGGAGCGCAAACTGATCCACTGCCTCACTGCCAGGCACTCCAGCTTTGATTGCGCTGTAGTTCTGCTGAGCAGCAGTCAGCCGTCGAGAAAAGTATGCGACCGTTCTTTCTACTCAATCTCTGATCATGGAGAGCACCGCTCCTATCCCAGGTCCTGAGGTGTCTGTGTGAAGGATGAGCTTCTCTCCAGCCCTTGGTAGTGTCAGTGTGTGCTCAGTACATAATACAGATACAAGGTGGTTAAATGAGTTACACTGTCTCTCATTCCACTCAAAATAACAGGGGGCACCCTTCTTTAAGGCATTGTTCAGGGGCCCAGCCCACCTGGCACAGTCTGGGATAAACCTCCGGTAATAATTTACAGTACCCAAGAGAGCCCTGATACCTGTTTGGTTGGTTGGTCTAAAATATTCTCTTAGTGCCTTTACTCTTGCTTCAGGCACAGCAACCAAGCCATCACCAATTTCATGCCTTAACCCTTAGAACCCTATGCTCATGGGCATGCCTCCAACCCTGTGGTCCTGGAAGGAAAATGACTCAAAAGTTTAAAGTTGATAAATGTTGTGTAAATGCCTATAAACATGTTTATTGGTATTTTCATACAATGTATTTGGTTTCCTCCAGTTTATCTCTACTATTCCCTTTCAGCGGCCACTTTGTGCAGCAGTCATCAAGCAGAGATATACCTTGCACTCTAAATGAAATGCTTTATTTGTTTTTCAAATGCCTGTAAATGGTGTATGTTCACCATGATACTAACAGTAGCTATAGTCCAGTAGTTATATAGTTATTTAGATTAGAGATATAACCCTGCCCCTACCACCACCTCTTCTTCCCCTAGCTTGACGCCTAGCCCTACCACCACATCCTCTGTGTCCTCTACTTCGCTTTCTACTACTAGCTGAAGGGACCTGATCGTCTGCTCAAGTCTGAGTCGGTCTTACCTCCAGCTGTAGCATCTAAGCTAGAAACATAGAACTTGGCCCAGACTCATGAGATTCGATGTCATTTGGTCACAGTTTATCCAAATTCTAGAAGATACACATCAAAATGAACTAGAAGCTTGGGCGGATCCAGCTGTTGCTACGTAGAATGACGAAATAAGTTGTTTGTTTATTTATAGCAACTGTCAAAATGTGATTACAAAAAAGGGAAATTCCGGCCGAAAAATTGGCCGCTCGGGTATATACGCCTCTACGTATCGGCCGAAAAACCGGCCGCTAGAGTTCTAAGAGTTAAGTACTCAATAGAGGTGGTGCCCCACATGCATTTGCCTGGCTTAGCGGTCAGACCCGCTTGTCTGAGGGCAGTTAGGACCTCCCTGAGATGACATAAATGTTCCTCCCATGAGCTGGAATAAACAAAGACGTTATTAATGTACGTCGAGGTATCGTCAGATTGTTGAGAGTTTATTCATGCATCTCTGGAACGTGGCTGGGGCATTGATAAGCCCAAAGGGCATTCTTGTAATATTTTCCCCATGGAGAGCAGAATGCAGTCTTGTCTTGACTGTCTTTGTCCAAGGGCACCTGGTAAAAGCCCTTGTTCATGTCCAGTTTAGTGAGTCACCTTGCTCCGGCAACATTGTCAAGCAACTCCTGTAGTAGTGGCATCTGGAACGGATCAGCTTTGGTAGCTCTATTGAGCTTCCGATAATCGATGCACGGCTCTTGTTTCATGCTTACGTACGGGAACCATGGGCATGACCAAGGACTCCTAGATGGCACAATTATGCCCTGTTGTAACGAGTCATCTATCTCTCCTTTAAGGACTGTCCTCCACCCAGGTGCAATACAGTATGGATGAGGATCCTATGGGGTCAATGTCACCAGTTTGAATGGTGTGCTTATGTTCTTTTACCTTCCCCAACATTACTGTTACCACATCCCCAAACTCCTCCAAAATCAGGTCCAGTTGTACCTGCTATTCAACTGTTAGGTTGGTGGCACCCAATCTCATTTTCCCCACTGGTTCAGCCGTCTCAACGGCAACTACAACCCGGAAAAGATAGGCCACATTGTCTCCCATGGTTTTAACCCGTTTACATGAACAATCTGATTCTTAGAGTGGTTTTCCAGCAAACCAATTCTATAATTAAACTCTGAAAGTTTCTCTAGTATAACATAAGGACCATTCCAGATGCTATCTAGTATGCCAGTCAAATTAGGGTTGTGGCATAGTACACAATCTTGTGGCTCAATGGACCGAGTCTGAGTGCTTCGATCATAAGCTGCCTTACTCTTTTCTTTAAATGCCTCCTCATCGGCATGTGCTGCCTCCTCATGGGCATGTGCTGCCTGATGTATGGTTACCAGAGTGTTCCTTGCGACCTACTCTACTGAGCGACCCACTCTAATGAGCTTTTAAAGCTCAACTGCACATCCACCCATCCCTCTTTCATTGCTTCCAGGGGGCCTTGCAAGCCACTGGCTGAGAGTTCGATCAATGTCGATCAAGTTATCAAGATTTAAGTTAGATACACCCTAAATTCCTTTGGGTTAGTAGGGATAGCTTGTAACTGGACAGGAATCTGGTGGAAGCAACTATAAATTTGGGAATTCTAGTAACTCATATGATGAAAACCAATATAGCTCGATATGCCAATAAGCAATACTTTAACAGGTTGTCCCACTCTTCTTTCCAGAGGAGACTTTATGGAGCATCCCCTTTAGGCAGGAGGGCCATCTTTCCAGGACTCTGTTGGTTTGGGGATGATAGGCTGTTGTTCTCAGCTTAGAAATGTCAAGCAACCTACATAATTCTTTGGTTAATCTCCCCACAAAAACCAAACCCTGGTCCGTTAGTAATCCCCAGGGAATCCCCGTGTGTGCTATGACCTCAAGCAGTCCCTCGACCAATGTAACCACATCCACCTTTTTCAAAGGGATGGCGTAAGCCGTAAGGGTAGCAGGTACCAAGGCACATCACCGTTAGGATATACTTAATCATCTTTTAGTCCTGGGATGGGGTTCCACTAAATCACATGCCAACCTCTCATAGGCACAGAAATGATTGGTGTCCTAGCCATTGGTACCTTTGGTTTAAGCTGCCTTCTGGGCATGCGGTACAGTGCTGCCTGGCATCCCTTCTAATGCCCAGCCAAGTGAAATGGGGTTGAAGTGAGGCCACTATTTTGTTATGGGAGGAGTGACCCCAGCTAATCCCTTGTGGGCTAAGTCTAGAATTTGCTTTCGCCTACAAGACGGTACAACCACTCTGAGACATTCATTCCCCAAGTCAGAAACTTTACCACATGCACCAAAACACCACCTTTTGTGAAATACCCATCTTCACTCCTTTCAGCACATTTCTTCAACCCAGTCAGTGTCCTATCTGCCTGCTGCTGTGCTATGAGTGCCCACACCTCTCCCGTTCCCTTTTCAAGGTTGGGAAGAGGCTGGTCGCTCACTTAACATCCATCTAACCCTTTTAGAACACATCCGTCTACTGATTCTGAAGCTTCTCCTTCTCTACCTCATCCTCTCCTAGCCACCCCACCCCTGCGGACATTGCTAGTGTCTTCTGGTCCTGCCCCTTCCTCACTAGGAGGAATGGTAGTGGGACTGACCTCCTCCTCACCCTGCATGCCACGTATCTCGGCATCTGGTTGTTCTAGAATATAAGGTAAGTAGTAATGGGCAAGGGGTCCTGGGGTTTCTTAGCCCTGCTGGGGATTAATGGCTGCTTAGTACTAGTGCCATCCCTACCTCCACCGCAATGTTCTCCTTCTCCTCATCCTCCAGTGCCTGGCTCTGAGCCCTAGTATAATGGCAGTTAAAGGTACAAGAGTGAGTCTACACTGAGAAGGCATGGGTCGGCACGTAATCCAGGCCTTCACTGCTGGGTGATCCTTACCCAATAGAATCTTAAGGCTTCTTTGGCCACTATGGACTTACTGAGACCAACTACCTGGAGCTCTACTACTGCTGTTTTCAAAGCTGTAGTCCCCTGTCTGCAAACCTAGCTTGGACCTCCCTGCCCATGTAACAGTAACAGTTGTTTTGTCGGCCCCTGTGTCAATGAGAAGCCTAAATGGTATCCCATAGATTGTCCCTATCCTTAGAAGCTCAGTGAACTCTTCTGATTCAGAACCTGGACTAATCCATCCTAGCCTAACTTTGGCTTCTGCGCATTCTCTGCGGGTTTGCCCTGGTTTCCCACAGTTGTAACAAACAATGGGTTTGCTAGAGGGTGGGGTTCCCAGGGAAACTGGTCCATCTCCCCTTTGGCCATCCCCCGAACTATACCCAGCTGGTCTACCCCACCCCTTACCCCTAGTTAGGTGCCCACCTTCTCCACTGTTGGTATGCTGTTGCTGCTCCTTTGGCTCCCCGCAGGGTTCTCTGGAACGTCTGGTCTGAAGGATGAAGTCTGGTCTGGCGAACGTCAGTGCATCTTGGAGCAATCATGAACTCCCTTGGACTCCCAGCAGACTTCCAGGTTATCTATGATCTGGCAAACACTGTCAAACTGCTTCCTTTTCAGGGAATGACACACTTATGATGAGTAATAACACGTCAAAACTCCCTGTAGCTGTTCCATGATATGATCTAGTCTATCGTTGATCTGCTGCACCAGGAGTGTGATGCCTTTCAAGATGGCAGTAAGATGACTCCTTGGGGATTGCTGGGCTGCTAATAGTGTGTCTGGTATGGGACGCTGTGTACCCCAGTCTCCAGGGTTGACATTTTAAACGTCAGGTACGGCGTCTCAGCCGTAATGCTCATCTCCTGGTATATTCACGATGTCTTCCCCTGTCTATGTTTTAATTATTAATTTATCCAATCTTCCTCGGGGAAGTTTCTCTCTTCCATGGGGAAGTTTCTCTCTTCTGTAGAGGCTTCAAAAGTTGCCAGAAATGCTCCAGGGTCAGTCTGATCATCTAGCTTGGGAAGCACCTGAATCATTCTTCTCTTTTTCCTCTCAGCTTGGTCGGCCAAGCGTTGGGTTTCATTTCTTTTTTTAGCTATTTTAGCTTCAGCTCCTCTGTTCTTTGCCTCTCTCTCTAATAGCTCATGATGGTCCTCTCTGTTCTTTTGCTCTGCCTCCCAGCGTTTGTAGCGCTCCTCTTCTAGCTGTAGTCTCTCTTTCCCGTTTGACTTTCTCTTCGCCTTTGCTTGCTCCCTCCTTCTTTTCTCCTCTGCTGTTGCCGCCATTAGCGAAGCCATTGCGCTTGTGAATAGAGCCATAGGGTTGGGGCTATTGTCTCTTCCTCATTTTCGGCTGGCTGATTCGAGTTGGAGCATGTGATATACTGCCTAGTATTGCTCATCTTTACAAGAGATAGAAAGCAAAATAGGTTAAGCAAAAGTAACTTATCCTGGGCAGTTGAAGTTTGATGGCTGGTTGTCTCACTGGAGCAACGCTGCCACCATGTGTCGGGGTTTTCTCTGGAATTCCCGAATTGGTAATTGCTGCCATCAGAGTCCTGTCCAGTTACAAGCTATCCCTTAAAGAGAGGCTTGCACCAAAACAACAACTAATTTTGTTGTTGCTGTTATCTGCTCAATAGGATGTGCTGAGTATGTATAATTTTTTTTAGCTTCTACAAACAAACCCTTGTTGAGCTAGATAGCCTTCTTTGGCCTTTTGACAGCCCACAGGTCACTTCCTGTTTGGGGGCATGACCTCGCGATGATGTCACCAGGAGACTGATTTTGATGGCTGCTCCACTGGAAACAGAGGACTCCGTCTCTGTAGCTAGTTCTAGCAGCCTGCACCTCTCATTTTCTTCTTCAGCAATTGAAAGTTCATCTGAACTATCAGATACAGGCCTAGCTGAAGAGCAGAAAGCAAGTGGAACAGTAGAGCCTTATCTCTATGAACCTTCAGAAGATGAGGATAGTAGTGTAGGCACTGTTGAAAGTGATGATTCAGTGCAACACAGACTAGAGAAAACACAGACTCTAGAGAACACTGACTGGTAAGGATTGGCTAGGTCTAGCTAGATTTACTGAATTTACTCCACAGGTGAAACTGGTCATTGCCTACTGGTCTTGAGTGTATTTGCTGCCATAAAATTGACAAGATAATGTCCAAGATGCAGGAGGGTGAAAATGTGGTCAGCTGTATCATAGATCATGAGGGATTTGGTCCAGTGTGCCTCAATACATGGGTCCTTCAATACATGGGTCCTTCAAGCAGCCTATTTCACTTATCGGCAGCAGTATGGCACTGGTGATCATCACATTCCCTCACACGAGTAAGTAGCCATGTTGTCAAATTAACCAACACATTAAATACTATTTTTATTGTTATAGGCACTACAGATTTATTTCATATTGCCAATTAACTAGCTGGTGTTGGAGGTGGCTTGGAAGAAGAGTCAGGGTTGTTCTTCCAAGCTGTGCAGTTACAAAGCATTTCCATCAGAAAACTACAGTGGATTCAAGTATCCTGATATTTGACTTATGTTGTGAATGGATTGATTTAGTGATAGAGCTATGGTAATATTCAATTATTGTTGTACAAGTTAAAGCGACTTCTGCGGTTCTGCACTGCTTCCTTTTTATCAGGCCTTTCATAATCACTGCAAAGAGGTTTAGGCATATCCTCTGCATGAACATCTTTGCTTTCAACTCCACTCTGATAATCGGGGGAAGAAATGGATGTTAGAATATATAGGTTCCAGATTGTCCTGGGTAATCACAGATTTGTTGACTCTGTTTATATACCTCAATGTTCGCCATGAATTGCACCAGATAACTAAATGTGTTACTAAAATTTCAGGCAGCAGACTAGCTCACTAAATTGCTCCTGGCCAATTCATACAAGTACATGTACAGCCAATAGAGGATGATTACAGGTCATGTCATGCACCAATTACTCCCTGGACCAGTCTATAATAACTAAAAGAACTTACAGCTTTTGAAGGGCTCCTGTTTAGCTAGAGTTGATAGAAATTTCTAGAGTTAAAATTTGACTCCTTAACATCCATTTCTTCCCCCGATTATTCCCTCTGTCCTATAAAATTATACTAACATAACTAACACATAGTCTATGTAAACTTATTCCATGCAAAATATTTCTAAAAGGGAGGCTTTTACCATTTCTGAGGTGATCGACACAATTTGTCATAACGTTTTTGTTTCTTTCTCAATGCAGTTGAATTTTTATCAAGATGCAGTGTATTGAATGTGATTTCTTTTGATATGTTCATATCTACTACCTAGGTGAAGTTATAGATCCCACCTCAGTATCAGGGGCAAATATTCTAACTCATGGCCACTTAGTCCTAACCACTTCCCACTTGGGAAGTGCTTGAGATTGATCATAGAAGTGCAAAGTGAAGATCATTAGCTCAACAACTGATTTTTAAGAGAGGTCAACCTGAAGTTCTAAACATGGTATGTATATCCATATGCATACCTCCACCATGGATAGACTTAAACATGTTTTATCCGTTGCCGTTGACTTTATAGACCAGGGAAAGGACTTTCAAATGAAATCTTGTACACATTTAAAAAAATGAGCAGGTTAGAATATTTCCAGATTCGGAAAACAGTGATTTTCAGGAGAAGCCATGAAAAGTGTGGTATAATGGTAAAAATCGAAATGGCGTGGTAACTATGTTAATTAGAAGCTTACTGAGAGCTTCATTTAGAGTCCTTTTCCAGACATCTATCATGAACGGTTAGGGAGATATGCTTACCTTTGGCAGGAGTGCCGACTTCAAGATTCAAACTATATTTTGTAGCTTGATAATGTGAAATAGTATGCACAAAAAGGTGCATAACTTCATAATGGAGCCTTGAAATGCTCTGAAACTTGAAACATAACAACTACATGCATCAAGGTATAGAATAGAGCAATAAAAGATTTATTTTGACAAAAACATTAAAAAATGGTAAAAGCCTCCCTTATAACTAGGTTTTAGATATTTAGCTTTTGATTTTATGGCATTCTCACAATTAGTTTCTTCAAATCAGCATTTTTATCCAATTTGCTCAGCCATCTTCATTTCTATTTCCTTTACAAAGAAATTATGAATACTATATATATCAATAAAATGATCTATACTTGTATAATATGCAACAGACATGGTGAACTCTCTGCTCAGAAACATGTACATTAGTAAGGAGGTGTTCAAAATCTACACCTTCTGCCAGCAGGTGACATCAAGACATGCTATTCATTTAGTGTTATTATCTATTTCACTACCTATAAATAGGTATTATTAGTCCATTTTTGGTGTGAAATAATTTTTCTATGAACATAATACCATCATGAGTTGGAGTCTCTGTTCTGGAAGCAGTAAGGCTTCAGATGCACCTTTACTAACTGGGAACAATTTTGTATCCCTACCCTTAAGAAATGGGACACTCCAACATGCATTCTATGCTGTACATTATGTTGTGGATATATCATCATGTAGCTATTGTTAATCTAGTACATCAAAATAATTGCAGCTGATTTTTTTTTTAAGGTTTAAAAAATATAATTTGATTAATTATAAATCCATTGTTGTAAATGTAAAACTAATGTCAATGATTAGTTTGGTTTTATAATAACTTACTTCTTTTTGTAAAGAAAGTAAAAACTTTGCGTTGACCGGTGCAAGATTTATGATGGTGCTCTATAGAAAACTATATATAAATTTCCCTAGTTAAAGTGACTATGTCATGTTCTCAGAGTTACAGTGTCCTAGAAATAAAATAACATAAATTCAATTATTGGGAGTAGCTAACTTATAATGTGTTGAGTGTGAATGACTAGGATTAATAAATAAATTATTACTACAAGAACAATAATAATAACACGTATATACAAACTAACATGATTTTTACAAAAAATAACACTAAGAGCTCTAACTCCTACTCAGAAAGATAAATTGAATAAAAATACATAATTGATATGTTCATTATGAATATTTGATTTTTCAACTGCTGCATAAACCTACATTAAAAACACAAGTAAAGCACCATTTTTCACAATTTGGATGACAACCACAACGGAGTTGGCATAACATCACATAAATATTACAAATATACATTACTTTTGAAATAACAATGATAAAATCACCAATAAAATTTTACAAAATATATATTGAGGACAATGAGATAAACAGCATGCATTTTATTTGATAATTTGATCATTTCAATATCCAAGAACCTGTAATCAATCAATTTCCTCTTAGTGAGGAATCTTTTTAAAATATAAAAACAAAATTTGAATAATGTTATTTACTTGTGGAGATATCATTAGTTATCAAACCTAGATCTATAAGGCTGACAGAATAAAAGTCGTACTGTTCCTATTAAGTATTCCAATGATCTAGCTTGTTTTAGGAACATATGCCTAGCTAGCTACAATATATCAAGGTGAATCATGTGATAAAGAATATGGAGAAGACGGGAGAAATAACAACTGCATTATACAATAAGATTAAGGCTACTGGAAGTAGTCTACCACTGATTTATGGGCTCCTTAAGATTGATAAAACCTGAGGTTCCCCTTAAACCAATTGTATCTTGTTTATGTGCACCATCGTATAATCTTTCCAAGTTCATGGTATCACCTCTAGCAGGAAATACAAGTACATATCTAAAGGATTCTGTGCAATTTATCAAGGTGAATATTTGGCACAGGATGAGTGTCTTATCAATTTTGATGTTTCCTCTCTTTTTACCAGTGTTCCCATTGATGAGGCTGTGGAAGTGATTTTTGAAATTTTGACGAAAGATGAGAATTTGCGTGAGAGGAGTACACGAATTTCTGATTTGTTGGGATTGTGCCTGAAATCCACCTACTTCAGGTATCTAGAAAAATACTACAAGCAGAAGGAGGGTGCAGCAATGGCCTCTCCAGTATCTGCAGTGGTAGCCAAACTTTGTATGGAATTCATTGAGAAATTGGCACTCACAACTGCTTCACTGAACGCCAAGGGTTTGGAAGAGATACATGAATGATACGTTCTGAAGGGAAGTGTGTTTGACCATCTGAATAAGATAAGGCCATCCACAAAGTTTTCCATGGAGCTTGAAGTGGACAGATCGTTGCACTTCTGGATTGCCACCTACACAGGAAGGAAGATGGAAGGCTAACTGCAACCGTGTGTACAGAAAACCGATGCATACCAACTGGTACTTTGATTATAGATCACAACATCCTATCCATATCAGAAGAGGAGTGGTGAAGAGCTTGCATGATAGAGCCAGAAGAGTAGTGACTGAGAAGGAGGACCGTTAGGAAGAACATCATTTAATTAAGATCTTTATAGAGAACGGTTATCCGCAAGCCTTTAACAACCTTTCATCTGAAGATACATTGGAAGATGAGTATACCAGAGGCAATGAGGGGTTAAAAAGAAGGATCCTATGGTAGTGATTCCTTATGCAGCAGGGATGAGGGAGGTCATCAGGAGTGTCTGTAGGAAGTTCAACATCAAAGTCGTCTTCAGATCGGGAGGAACTCTGTGGACACAACTGAGCAGAGATAAGATGTTTTACCAGCTAATATGCACTCATGTGTTGTGTAGCTATGGGAAATACTACATAGGGGAAGCCATCAAAAGACTGAGACCCGAGTGAAAGAACATCAAGATGCCTTTAAAAAATGTTGAGAAGCCTGCAATTGCTGAGCATGCATGGGATAATGGACATCCTATTTTTTGGAAGGAAGCCACCATCTTGGACCAGGCCATTAGACCGAAGGAACTGCTAGTGAAGGACGTTTTGCACATCAGCCTATATAGCACCAAAGTGTGAGCGATACAATCAAGACTGTGGAAGAGACTTGCCTAGAACTTGAAGCCACGACCACCCTTATTTTATCCTATTGATTGATTTATCTTATCTGTTTATTTGTTTATTTATTTGTTTATTTATTTGTTTATTTATTTGTTTGTTTATTTATTATTTGTTTATTTATTTGTTTATTTTTTTATTTTATTTTTTATATATATTTTTTTAATTAGTTTATTTATTTGTTTATTTTTTTATTTTATTTTTTATATATATTTTTTTAATTAGTTTATTTATTTGTTTATTTATTTGTTTAATTAATTTTAATTTATTTTTTATTTATTTTTATTCTTATTAATTTTATATTTATATTTTTTGTTTTTATTTTTTTGTTTCTTTGTTTATTTATTTATTTGATTCTTGTACTTATAAAATATACCCTGCAATTGATTATTAAATATTCTGTTCATTATATTAATTCACATGTATGTGATGACGATCCAATGTATGATGTTACCATTTTGTGACATGCCATAGGAAAAGGGGGGAGTTTGAATTTTGAAGAATTTTTTTATTTATTACATTTTCCACTTACTTAAACACCAAGCTATATCACTACAAAATTTCAATGGTCAATATGGTACGAGATAATCAGGTTTTACTCCCATAATAATTTAAGTTCCGATTTGTGGATTATGGTGTGTACAGTGTATTTTGTGATGTAGCTACACATGGTTCCAAGGGATGTTTGAAAAATCACGGAAGTACTGTTGGCAACTTGTAACTAATCATCATTAATAAACTATGCCCAGGGCAGGGTTGGGTCAAAAGTTTAGATAGAACCCTCATTTAGAACGGCACCTAGTCAAGTTAATCAGCTGTTTTACTGGACAAAATTACTAACTAATTATGCGTTATGAAGGCTGAAGCATCTATCAAAATGTTGAGAAAGAAATTGAACATTGACAAAATTATTCTAAATAATGAGATAAACCTGCTTCATAAATGTGCCACCTACCACTCCCATATGGGCTCCAATTAGACATTTTGCTGATAAGAAGCTGTGTGAATTTCTGGCCTAAACATGTCATACTACGCAATATACAAGCAATTAAATATTGTAAATTTGTTGTTTAATCAATTAACTAGCTATTACATTGGGGCCAAGGAATTGGCAAAAGCTTAATTTTTTCTTTGCATAGTTTGCTCCTTATTTGTGTTCTAGCTAAGCATTTTCTTAACAAATTTACCCAGTGCTGAAGGCTAAAAACTTGCTTCCAGGCCCTATGGAAATATATTTATTTGTTGGTAAAAAAATTAATATCTGCAAATTTTTGTTGTAAGCCCAATGTCATGATTCATATCCTACAAACCCAACTTGAAACCACTTGTCTTGACTCTTAATTCTTTGACCAACTATGTGGAAAGTTGTTTGCATTCCATCGTAAAACAGTCATATATATTATATATACCACATTGTGATTACAGTGTGTGCATGTTTAAAAAAAAATGGCCTATTTTTAAACCTAGATTATTATTTTTTGCATTTTGTGACAATCATTTTTACACATAGCTCAGCACAGTAAATGGTTTGATTCAAATATGAATTCAACCCAAAATGTGTAACTTGTGTTATTATTATTCTTACTTCAATGGCAGTGTCAACTCACTTTTCATTGTTTAAAGATCTCATCAAAAAGACCCTGCATATCAAATATTTTCTCAAAATAATTGCCCTGCAAACCACCAAAGATGCCACTGAGATCTTGTGTCTGTAAATTGTTACACAAAAACAAACATTAATAACGTTAAATCCATACATAATATCATGATCATAATTGGATCATAATTAACCCATTGAGTGTAGTAGTTCTAGTACAGATTACTTTGCTATTTGGAGATACATTTTTCAAATGTAAAAATGCAATGAGAATCTAAATAAATAACTCTTGAGTGATTACATTGGCTACAAGTAGGAAACTATGCTTAGTTAAGCTTATTTATGAACTAAACAATAAACAACAACCCACAATCTTCCCCAATTTTTTCCCTTCTTTTAATGATTTTTTACTTTCTATAGCTACTGTACATCGATGTATTATATAATTTATAACAGTAAACCTTTGTAGTGTATTGTAGAGTATTGTGAATTAGCAGGCTATTTGAACATACATGTGAATATGTGTATGTTATGTGTGTGTATGGGTGGGTGTGTTTGCGCCTTCAAAGTTACACTATATATTTACACACATACATTAATAGCATACATAAACATACATACCCAAACACACACAATGTGATAGTCCAATGTGCAGAGTGTTGAGTTTAAATATGCTGCTTATTTCCATAAATGGTTGGTGATAAAGGGTGACAGTTGCATTTTTTAATATATTTTTTTAACCTGTGGTTACAACTTTAGAGCTCAGTAGATTCTGCAAACTTTAAGGTATGGACTTGATATAGAGCTCAAAAGATAGGTCTCTCTGTGTGCTCTCTTTTGATACTAAAATATGTTTCATAGGTATAACTATAGGCAAGTTACTAGACCCTAAAGCGGAAGGACCTCAAAAACCTGCACCCCAAAATCGCCGGCCAAAACCACTCCGTGTTGCGAAGTGTAAAAAAATTGAAAATAGTACGAGTGGCTAGAGGAAGCTCTAGCGCATACAATGAGTGTTTTGAATAGGCGTTAAAAATTTATTACCTGGTCGGTGGAAAATTGAAGGCATTGACAAATCAACGAATTTTTTACTTTCTATAGCTACTGTTCTGTCTAGCATCGATGTATTATATAATTTATAACAGTAAACCTCTGTAGTGTATTGTAGAGTATTGTGAATTAGCAGGCTATTTGAACATATATGTGAATAATGTGTATGTTATGTGTGTGTATGGGTGGGTGTGTTTGTGCAATTAGCACCTTCAAAGTTACACTCATACCATAACATATACACACACAGCTACATATATACACACATACATTAATAGCATACATAAACATACATACCCAAACACACACAACGTGATAGTCCAATGTGCAGATTGTTGAGTTTAAATATGCTGCTTATTTCCATAAATGGTTGGTGATAAGGGGTGACAAATCAACGCCTTCAATTTTCCACCCACGCGCTTGACGAGGTAATAAATTTTTAATGCCTATTCAAAACACTCATTGTATGCGCTAGAGCTTCCTCTAGCCACTCGTACCATTAAAAAAAAAATTGCACTTCGCAACTCGGAGTGGGGGTGCAGGTTTTTGAGGTCCCTCCGCTTTAGGGTCTAGTAACTTGCCTATAGTTATATCTATGAAACATATTTTAGTATCAAAAGAGAGCACACAGAGAGACCTATCTTTTGATCTATATATCAAGTCCATACCATGAAGTTTGCAGAATCTACGGAGCTCTAAAGTTGTAACCACAGGTTAAAAAAAAAATTGTTCACCATTCCCCCCAAAAGTGTTGAGGTCCTTCCACTTTAGGTCTAGTAACTTGCCTATAGTTATACCTATGAAATATATTTTAGTATCAAAAGAGAGCACACAGAGAGACCTATCTTTTGATCTATATATAAGTCCATACCATGAAGTTTGCAGAATCTAAAGTTGTAACCACAAGAAGAAAAAATATAAAAAATGCAACTGTTCCCCCTTTTAATTAATTAAGACCGAAAATGCAATGCATGCTTGTACTTGTATTATATTTAAATGCAGGTGACATAGCAACAGTAAGTGTCGAGGGTGCCTTATTCATGGCTTGAGGGTTCTATCAGGTAAGCATTGTCGAGCTAGTATATATACAACAATTAAAGTCACATGAAATATATTTTTGTTTGTCTAGCACATTAGCTTTAGGGCAAAGATCGAGCAGTCATTTTACCTTTACCTAACTATTACCTAATTCTTCTAAGCTCTATTATGGCAGGCAAAGATTTTTTCAGAACACATACACTATAATTTAGCCTCTTGCTTTTTTGACGAAGATGATGATACTTGCCAAGGTAAGCCTCGCTATTTAGCAGCAAGTGTTATGCTTGTAGAGTACGTTTAGATACTGCATTACCAATCAACAACTTAATTTGGAATTCAACCTGCAAGTTCAAGCAATGCTTATATTTATCTGCTACCATCCATAAAATGTTTAAATAACTAAGGATTTATGGCATTGCATTGTGGGAGGTAATTACATGCTGTATACATCTACTTATCTCCCAGATTATATTTTTAGTTCTACCACTAACCTTCTTCAGAGAACGACTCTTCGAGAGCTGGCATTGTTGCAACATGTCACATATGCCACCAGATTCCTATATAAGCAGATTGAAGATATGTGGGTATAATGTGTTTGCAAGAATGTGTGTGTGTATGCACACATGGGTGCATGTATATACATATGGATGAGTGAGGCATGTGTGTACAAATGCATTTTGTGAATTTGTGTATAAGTAAAAATGTGTAAATATGATGAGTGCTAGAGAAATGTATTGTGTACAAACAATATTCTTTCTTACAATCGCCTGCTTCAGGTTGTCCCAGCCAAGATTGAACTCTTTAGAATTTAGTTGATTGTAGCAGTCATTGCTGATAGTATTGGGTAATATCTTACAAACCTTGTTCAGACCAGATACCATTTCTTTCTGCAAAAAAAAGAATAATGGCAACACATCCATTTGCAATCATCAAATTTGGAAATTACAAATTACTTGGAGATGTAGTGTTTTAATATATTTCTGATATCTCTATGATTACATATTTTATTTATTTCATATTACTCACTCAGTGTGATGATAATTCTGAATATATTTTTATATGATGATTATATAGTTAGCTGGTTTAGAATATAGTTCTATGGGATATATTGAAATTAATTGATGTACTTCTGGAGGTAGCTTTGCAGAATATTGATTAGAATAACCTCAACTGTTTTGCCTGTCATTCACAAAATAATGTACCTGCTTTATAAATTTTTGATAAGAATTGTATAATAGAAGGAATTTTTTTACAGGTCTTAGAATTGTTTTTATAACACAGATGTACAGTAATTAATTAGTGGGAGTGTAACCTATTCTGGGAGCTAAGTTAACTGCATCAATATTTCATTGAAAGTCATACCTTCTTATCCATATATGGCTTAAAAGAAAAGGCAGCCATTTTACAATGATCGCATGTATCAGCATCGTTCATAATCTATTACAAGAAAAACAATAAAACATGAAATCATAATAACATCACGAATTATGACAATTTCCCCAGTTTTCCATTCATGATTTGGTTATAACTAATTAACAGCTTTAAGGTTCTATCTCATACAACATTCATAAAATAAAGTATTAAAATGACCTACACTAAATTTCAGCTGCACAATATCAAAGCTATATCCACAAGAGTAATTCTGGTTTTGTAAAACAATTGCTCATAAGAGGGTACTTTTCCAAGCCTTAATTGAAGCTCCTTGCTGAAGAGATGCACTATCATGAGTGAATATATTACTTTGCTCTCTAGAAAGGAGGAACTATTTGATGGATAATTTTGCTGTAATTTATATTGGAAACATCACCACAGAGCATTACATAGACTGTTTTCTCACCTCAATATAGTTGACTCTTATATCAATCAATTGAAATTTTTTTAAAATAAAATGAACCACTTTGTACCATTAATCTTGAAATACAATGATGATTATTCACTTCACAAACCAGGAAAAAAACCTTTGGTGTGTTTGAAACACTGGAGTATGAGCATGGACTGCATAAATTTAGCCAGATCCTGGCTCTCAACATCTGTATGCAATTAAGTAGTACTTGTTCATCGAGCAGTTTTGAGTGAAAAATCTTTCAATATTTACAAAGTGACTATATATTTGGTTCAAAGGGTGAAAAGAGCAGGAACTAGAAGTCGGTTGCAACACTCAGACACTACATTCTGCAACCTATATATTATATTATATGTTGTTCTTGGCCGGTTATTGTATCAAATTTGATGTCACATTGTGCCGAGTATCAAGATCAAATTATAGTAGTAGCTTGAGAGGAAAGTGGAGTCAGGCAATAACATTATATCTTTAAGTTCATATCTGAATTTGATAGGTGGTTTTCCAATGCTGGATATTTCACTCCAAGACTGCACCCGAAGTATTTAAGTTGGTGGGCAAGAAGGCATGTCTCCAGGTATTCCTAGTGAGCATGTTTCGCCAACTGATCAACTGAAGATCATTTCTTACAAGCAGATATACTTGTAAAAATTGCTCTTAAAAATTATAAACTAGAGCTCACTTGTTGAAACACTCGATTCAAGTTGTTCATTAGTATGGCTGAGCCTCTCTTAAACATATTGCTATTGCTGAAATTCTATTCTAACCGTGGCAACTTTATCATCATAATAGAAGTAGGTTCACAAAAATTAAAAGGCTAAATAGAAGGGGGCAAATGACTGTGCGGATGCTATCTGATAAAAAAAGACTGCCTCTACATTAGCTTTGAAGATTGGTGCATTAGCAAGCTGAAACTTACTATGTTAATTGGCATAACTACTAGTGAAATACCAAAATAAAAATTTGTATATATATTTATCATAACTACACCTGTTAATATATCAACAGCATATCCTGAAAGAGTCATCAAGGAAGAAAAATGAACCTGTTTCATGTATCACATTATTCAAGCATTCAGTTTTGGAAGTAAAATAATGGCAAAGCAAAATCAATAAAGATAATGACTAATACAAACCTCTGTTGTGTTGTCATAAGGAAGACTCTTTAAGAACTGGAAGACTGGAACCATTTTACACACATCAACAGGTTCCTGTAAATGTTTGTGTGTGTGAGATCATTTATAGTAAATGATTAACAAAATATCATGTTTCCTGTTTACACACAAAGTCTGAATATTCAGTTTATCTTTCAAAGATGTATACAAAATGTTAAGTAAAGTGCTGTAATACTTATAAATACCACACTACCTTTGCTGCCAAACATTTATAATTATATTAAAAACTTACATCAAGCATTTCAATAGCTGACTTTGTACCAACGAAAGGAGTCAGAGTCTTTAAAATTTTCCTCCTGAGAAACTCAAAGGCCCCCTTTTGAACATCGAATACCATATCAATGAGGCCAGTGAGTTTGTCCTCTCTCAACTAATCAACAAAAACACAAAAAAAATTACAATAGAAACAAAACATAACTAATAGACTTTATACAATAAAAACTGTAAAAACTGTAACCATGGAACATGTTATTGTTTGCTTGATTGGTTTCACCAAGTTTTTAAAAGGCAAATACCAAACCGAAACTAATAAAGGGCATATCTCAATTAAAACATTCAAGGCACCTTCTTAGCTGACAAAATGTTATCAGCTATTATATCCAGAAAAAAATGACATCTCGTTAAAGGTGTAAAAGAAAATTTTCAAAGAGGATATTATCTTCAAATATTTATTTATGTTCGTATCTATATACGTACCTATCTACGCCCCCTCACTTTCCCTCACTTTTGTATTACTTTTAAATCCATTCCCCATAAAAATGTAGTTCTAGAAGTTCCATGACCTAATGCTGCGGATCTGTATCTTGGTTGCAGATAACAGACAAGGTTTAAACTTTTGGTTGATGCTGCAGGAAACATGCACACGTGGTGCTTTATGCTTAAAATTTGGTTAAGCATTTTATTCTCAAAAACCGAGGTTGAGTTATACTCGGCTTGATGCAGTTAAATTTGGATCGAGTTGTCGGATGATCTGTTGAAGTATAAATTGCTTCTAATAACAGTAAGCAAAACCAAGCAACTTGTACTTTATTATAATGTAGAATAGCATCTGCTATGTTTAGTTATTTTTAAAGTTTCTCTGTGCATTTCTTTCCAAGCACTTGAAAGATCTGACTTTCTCATCAGACCTCTTGCCAAATTGAAGAAAACAGTAGCTTGACTTTCCCACTCTAATAAGAAATAAGGAAAGATTTGTGTCAACTTGGGTGGTGTAATTTTTTTTAAAGAAATAACTGGTTTTAAGGGGGTCATTTATTGTTTGTTCTAGTTGGTTTGCTGTTAATTAGTTTGCCAATGTTGTAAAATTCAGAAAAAACTAACAATTTAATGACAAACAAAATGTTATTTGATAGACTAGTCACAAAGAAAGGGGACAGAACTTGTTAAATCATGAATACCAATGTTTTTATAATCTGAATAATGATTTTGCTATATACAAGGTTTTAATGGGAATTCATCATCATAGTTCTTTACATGGGTACTCTAGAGTGTCATTACCTTTTCGAACCAAGATATCCGATGTTATTGTTAACGACATTCAGAAGCAACAAAAGGCAAAGCAATTTAAATAAAGTGACACAGATCAATAAACACTGCTACTTATCTTGAAAAAATATATTAGCGAGTCTAATACATAGGTAGGATATCTTTTTTTAGTAATGATGGTAAAATACATTAATATTTTCATAAGTACAAACATTAGCATATTAAGGCTCAATCTTAAACTTTAAGAATAAGAACCATATCTCTCTCTTTCCCTCCAACTGAAATTATTATATTTCAAAACTGACCTTGAGTGAATTAGTGGAGGACTTGCATACTTCTAAAATATCACATATCCTACCAGATTCCTATATAGAATGCATAAAAAGGGAGAGAAAAAAGAAGAGGGATTAAGGTGTATGTATATATTTATATTATATTTGGTGTATATGGATCTGTGCATGTGACAGTGTCAGAGAATGACTGAGTAGTGAATGTCCTGTTGAGCAAATTTGCCACTTACAATCTCAGGTTTCAGGACATCCCAGTCACGATCTAATTTATTCACCAGTGTAGAGCAGTTTTTGCCCAAACTGCCGGGAAAACTCTTACACACCGGCCCCAGAGTGGATCGCAGATTTGGCTACAGAAAACAACATCAACATGGGAGAGAAAGATAATCAGAAAAAATTGACCATTTCTTCTAAGTAAAGGGGGGGAAAGTAAAACGAAAGTCCAATAAAAACATGATGTGGCATTTAAACATTGAAAAACCAATTTTGGTTGTGGATTGGTTGAAGAGCACACTGGGTTCACCTTATAGGGGCCTAATTATGCAAAAACAATTACACATTGCTTAAGACAAAATATAGAACATGGACAGACAGAATATAACACATAGAGATCAAATATTTATTACCAATAATACAACCAGTGTGTGGTGAGTTAAGGAAAATGTATATGTGAAATTAGAACAAAAATCTATGGAATTCTTCTCATCAAGATCAACTAGATGCTCTAAGTTCAGCTTATTCCATTTTTGAATCCACATACATAAGCTATTTGTGGTTATTCTAAACATAGAAACTATATTAAATTAATATCAGTTCTTTTTTTTCAAGACCAGCCATGAGACTGAGATATAGACACTATTTGGCGATTATAAAACAAAATTCGATATAGTCAAAAAAATTCTTGATATTTAATTAATTACAGCTAGATGCTCTACTCCTAATCAGTTACATAAAATACTAAGCTTAATAATATACCAATAAACTGACAGAACTAAATCACTATTTCAAGAAGGTTTTATATATATTGTTAACTGACTAGGATTTCTCAAAATTGTTCAACACTGATCTTGGATAGATTAGCAAAAACAAATGAGATTGGACTGCTATTGGGGTATTATTAGCTAAGTTAAAGCTACCTCATTTATTGTCCACAAAGATGAATCAAGGCAGGTTGAAATAGTTTGAAATCGATCTATCAAGACAACTTTGGATTATTTTCTCATTCATGAAATCAGGTTGAAGTGTGACTGGCAGTGAACCACTAGATCAATAAAATAATGGCTTGAGGCAAATTGAACTATGTAGAAAAATATATTTATGTGGACACAAGTTAATTAACACAAATTGATGTTAAAGTAAACTGACAATATACTATAGATAACATGCATGATCATCATCATATTGGGTTGAGACAGTGGAAGCTCAATGTATCAAAACAACACTGAGTTAATACTGGTTAAAGAAAGTATATTATGATGGCCTCTAACACTGATAAATATCATAAGGGTTGAGAAAGTTAAAGCATGTTAAAATGATACATTAGCTGACTCGATGTATGAAGTTGACATCATATAACAATATTGCAACCCGTTTATTGGTTATGAAAATTGTCTGTCTCTCTCACTCTCTCAATAAATATACCTTAAACTTAGTGTTCGAAGACTTGGCAGTTAGTTTACAGATTTCACACATGTTATCTTCAAATATACTCTGTAGGATAAACAACAAGAAATATATTAAAAACATAAGAATATTTTGTCTTATTTAAATAGTAATGTGCCCATGCGAATATAATATTACTAAAGGGGATTACCAATTTTTCACTTCATTTTAGATAAATGATCAACTTTATGAAGGATGGTAAGTTGGTACAGTGTATATACATATATACATACATTCACTTCAAAACTTTCCCCTGATCACCATTAAAACTTTATAAAATCACAGAATTCCTGTAACCAATTACCAAACATAGCTTGTGTAAAACAACATAAACATGTTATGAATGGAAGAAAATTTCAGAATACCACACAGAAGGTGTCATTAAAGTACTTAAAAGCAAGAATTACATCAGTATATACAGCCAAACAAAAACCTTCATGCTTCTAATGTGCAATTTCTTTTTTAATGGTTAGTGATAATAGCCATTATGAAGATTAAAGGTGGTCAGGGACACTTTGAACAAAGTGTATTTATCTTCACTTGACAGACATTGTATCCATCTTAAAGCAGGTCAATGGAAGGGTCTTGAAAAAACTATCTTTAAAAATTAACTAAAAACGATATATAACAAAAAATGTAAGATGTTTTCAAATTTAAGTTATTCTTTAAAAATGGTTAGCCACCATTGGTAGCCATACACACACAGAGTGAGACATTGTTTAAAAAAAGTTATATAGGATTTTTCATAGGTAATTTTACCTACATATGCCCAGAACACCATGGTGGCAGAAACAAGACTGTTTGAAAGGGAGTGTTGGGGGAGATTTAACTGCTGATTGATATGACATTACTTTTATCTGACATCAAGTATTATAAGGGTTCTCCTTAAATCCGTTAGCCAAGGGGTTGTTGAAATGTTGGCATTAAGATCAAAAAGTTGGGAATCATAATATAGAAAACCACGTTTGTTAGAATTTTTAGGGGGTATATATAATTATAGCTAAATAGGCATGTAAACATAATTAGAGTATGCTAGTTCTAAAACTGATCATTATAAGTGTTGTTGTTTCATCTTTCAGTCTTCAAGATGGGTTCTTCTTGCAAGTAGTGTAAATGTGGTTTTCTTTGTTGATGGTGCATCCTGCTCAAATACTGATATATATAGCTAATTGTTCAAATAAATGGTTAAGAATGTGTCAAAGTTTTTTTTTACTGCTTATTTGGACAGAAAGTTTGAACCCAAAATGCTTCTGAAATAATTTTTTTTAATGGTTTATAAACCGTATTTTCAATTCCCACCAAAATATCATTTTTACATCAAGTGGGTGTTTTAAATATACCCAAAATCTTCAAGATTTTTAGTTTAGGAGGAGATGAAAGAAAGGTAAGAAATGTAATATGGTATAATAAACTTACCTTTACTTGTTTTTTCAGTAGAGAAGTCATGCTGGATCCACACACACTCAGCCTTGCACATATATCAGCACTTGAATTCTAGTGGTGTAATAGTTTGGCATCGTAAAAGTACTTTCAATGAACTCTCAGTTGACATAATAAACATTAAAATTATTCCTGATAAAGACTAGAGCATCTAGATGAAACATTGAGTGAATAAAATTTGAAGCTGATTACTGAGAAGGTGATTTTATTGTAAAAGTATGTTGTGTTTGTATGTGATTGTGTCTGGTATGTGTGTATGCTCTGTGTGGTATATGTGATACATCTGAGAAAAGGGCCACTTCGGCCCCCAAAAAATATCTGCGTTATTGTCATGAGGTTAAAGTTCAAGGATAGCTAAGTAGAATGGTACTGGAATTGTGCCTTGATCTAATGCCATTCCAAAGTTATACACAGTTTTGCTTCCTTCTTCACTACACTGTCAAACGAGAAAACGCGTCTAGAAATTTCCCGAAACTCCGCGTCACGTATTGATGACGTCACGTTTTTAATCATGACGACCCGTACCAGAAGTAGTTTTTGGCAAGGGGGGCGATCTAGGCAACGCTAGGCCATGGCGTTACCCTGTTAAATAGCTGGAACAAAGGGAGAAGAACTTCTTGGCATCTTGTGAAAGGTATGGTGTAGTCTTAGTCTGGCTAGCTACAAGTTAACTGTTTAGAATTTTGTTTATTGTTTTGAGGGCTAGCATCTTCAAGTTATAGGCTTAGCTATCTATAGTTTTATCGTCATCTCTATAGGGTCCATAGGGTCCAACTGAGTTTTTGCACCTTTACTACTTTGTTTAAACTAAAGAATAAGGCATCCGCCTATTTGCATCAAACTCGCACAAAACATCATGTGGTGATTAACAATGCTGTCATTGACTGACAATGCCTGGTAAAGGACTTCCATTAGGTAAGGGGTCTACGCTAGGTAACGGGTCAATAGCTACCTATACATATGCGTGTGCGTGTTAGTTACTGCTGGTTATTGTCTACTTCCCCCTAGTCTTTGGCCAGTAGGGGTAAAGGCTGGTAGTGTTCTCTCTTCAGAAAAGCTGATACCCAAGCCGATTGGGTGGCTTTCGCTGTCTGTCGGATCTTCTCAACGGTGGCTTGGGTTGGGCGGTGATAAGGGTCCTTGGTTGGAGGAGGCCTTGGTTATCGGAGGCCTGGGGCGTAGCTGGCGGAGGAGCTGTAGGGGGGGTGGATGGTAGAGGAGAGAGAGGGGGCCGGGCCGGAGTAGCAGGGGAGGGGGCGTCGGGAAACGGAAGTATCTCTGGGATCGGGGGGGAAATCACAGGAGCCGGTGTGGTGGTGGTGCTCTGTGGAACGGGGGGCAAGTGGATGGCGATATTGGGTGGTGGGTGGTGGGGTGGTTTAGAGGCTGTGATGTCCTCCAGGATAGAACGCTGTGACGGTTGGGTTTTGGCCGGGGTGAATCGCCTGAGGTAGCGCCTGTTGCGGAGGGTCAGGCGGCTTGATCCGTCGACTCTGATTCCGTATTGGTGAAATTGTTTAACTTCAACAACGCAGCCGGTGCGGTCCCATTTGTTGGGAAAGTTCCCTGTCTGGTTTTGTAGGCGCACCCGGTCTCCAACTTTAAGCGGGGAAAAATGTCTTGTGTGCTCCGTCCAACGCTCTTGGGCCAGGCTGTGTCTCTGGCGTAGGGCTGTCTCTCTCTGTGAGAGGTTATCCTGCCATGTAGGGTGAGGGTGGTATTTTCCTCGGACGAGGGGGGTGAGATCCCGAGTTGGGCGGCCGAAGAGGCATGTGGCAGGTGACTGCTTGGTGGCAGGATCAGGTGAGTTGCGGTATAGGAGTATGGCACGTTGTACTGCGTCCACATCGATGTCACCATCAGAGCCAACGTTGCCGGCTATGATTCTCTTGACAGTCTTAACTGCTATTTCGGCCCGGCAGTTGCCGTGGGGAAAAGCCACTGAGGTGAGGCGATGGTGGACCCGCCAGTCACGGAGCAGTTGTGTGGTCTCGTGAGCTGTGAATTCGGGGACCCTTGTCCGAGGCAAGCTCATCCGGAATGCCATAGGTGGCGAAGGTGTGTCATAGTGTGGCGACGAGGCCTTTGGATCCTCCTCTTGCCCTGGCGAGGATGGGCCAGTTTGTGTATCTGTCCACGATGACTAAGTAGGCATGGCCTTTGTAATGAAAATAGTCGGCGCAGATACATTGGAAAGGGTATTCCGACGGCGTGGGAAGTGTGGGTGGCAGAGCTGCCTGTGAGGGTGCCATCCGGTTGCAGGTAGTGCATGAAGATCGTAGCTGGTGGATGTCGGCAGTGATGCCAGGCCAGAAGATCGAGGTCTCAGCTCGTGCGGTCATGGCAGAGGTGCCCTGGTGAGCCGCGTGGAGAGCGGTGAGACATGCTTTCCTGAGGGATGGGGGGATGACGATGCGATCTTTGTAGATAGCGATGCCGTCAGTAGCGTAGAGATGCTGGCGTACGTTGAAGTATTCCCTGATGGTAGGGGGTGTCAGAAGTCGAGTGTCGGGCCATCCTTCCTCGATTGTGTCGAGGAGTTTGGACATGGTCTCGTCTGAGGAGGTGGCGGTCTGGACCTCTTCCCAGGTGGTGATGGATGTGGCCGAGAGTGTGGAGATCAGGGACTCGTGGAGGAGGGTTTCCATAGGGTCTTCGTCGTGTGAGACTGTGGATAACCCGGCCATCAGTTGGCTGGGGATGTGGATTTTGGTGTGACGCTGGACGGAGACAGAGCTGACATCATCTTGGAGATGCATCTTGGCTGGTGTGGTGGAGCCAGAAGGGTGGCGAGAGAGTGTATCTGAAGCCCTATTCTTGACGCCTGGGATGTGTGACATCTTAAACCTGTAACGGAGGGTCTTCTCTTTCAGATTCCTCAGCCTCGTGTTGCTGATGTCCAGCGAGCGGTCTCAAAAGATCTTCAGGAGGGGGCGGTGGTCCACAACTATGGTTAGGTTTTTGCAACCCAAGACAAAGTGGCTGGCTATGTCCAGGGCATCAGCCACAGCCAGTGCTTCCCCTTCGATGGGTGCGTATCTTGATTCGGCCTCATGAGTAAATCTGCTCCCTACTAGCGTGATCTTCCATCCATCCCTGCAACAGAACAGGTCTGAGGATGGGCACTGGCAGTGTTTTTGAAACAGCCAGTACCCTATCCCGTGTTTCGACCAGTCTGTCGCGAGGCATGTGGGCTTCTCCTTATCGAAGATGGTGACGCCGTGTTCAATCTCGGCAATGATGGCAAGTTTTGAACGGTCGAAGACTTGTTGGAGGGCGTCAGTCCATTCGAAGGTGGTGCTGGGTTTCAGGAGGCCTCTGAAGGGGAGCATGATATCTGACATGCTGAAAGCATAGGCGACTTGGTTAATGAGCCCGAACCAGGATCTGATGTCGGTGAGGCTTCGTGGGGTGGGAAAGTCGGAGATTGCCCGTGTGTACTTCTGGCATGGCCTGACACAGGTGTTGGTTATTTCGAATCCCGCGAACTCCACTGTTTGTCGAGCGAACCGGAACTTCTCTGGGTTCAGGGTGATCCCGTGTCGTCCGCAGATGTCGAACCACTCCTGGGCTTGGTGGAAGCTCTCCTCGATGGTAGATGACCACAGGAGCGTGTCGTCAATGCACTTCGTCTTTCTCTCGATCAGTGCCACAATCTCATCATAACGCCGGGTATAGCCGTCCCCAGAAGCGATGTAGCCTTGGGGTGCTGTCTTGTAGCGGTAACGGCCCCATGGCGTTATGAAAGTTGTGAGATGTTTGTCTGCAGGGTGGAGGGCGACGGAATGGTATCCATTCCATGCATCGAAGACGGTCTTGCGGGTGTTGGGAGGGATGGAACGAGCCTGATGGAAAGGTGATTGGGTGTGGTGGGTCTCACGGGTCGCATGTGCGTTGAGAGGCTGAAAGTCGATCGTACAACGTAGTGACCCATTTTTCTTAGCACATGTGACCATGCGATGGCACCATGTCACTGGGTCTCCAACTGGGACCTGTTCCAGGACCCCTAGTCTCACATCACGGTCTAGGCCTAGGTTCACCTCGTCCTGCCAATGGAGAGGGACAGGTATAGGAGAGTGGTGAGCAGTGGGGGACAGCGTTGGGGTCAATCATCAGGCGGAGGGGTGGTCCATCCATGAGGGGTAGAGGCTGGTGGTCGCACGTATTGAAGGTGCTGGCCTTGTACCGATCAAGGAGGAATTTCTCGAGTTTGTCTCGGTTCTCCTCTGTGGCTGGGTATGGGAGCTCGGAGAGGATTGGTGGCGGCTGTGAGCGTCGTGGACAGGGGCATGGCCTCGGTGTGTCGGGTTGTGGCGTGTCTGGTGCAACTGCCGTGGGATGATTTGCTGTCAAGGAACAGTGGGTGGTTGGGAATCCAGTAGGGATGATCCCGAGGTCGGTGCACGTCTCCCTGCTGAGAAACAGGTTGGAGACGTGACCAGTGATGTAGACCATCTGTCGTGAGGATCGTCGGCCTTGTGGTTCTGCGATCTTGACCAGTATGGCCCCCAATATCTTGATGTCACTGTTGTTGGCAGCGTGCATCTTAAGGGAGACAGGTAGCAGGTCAGTTGTCTTGAGTCCGAGGCGCTTCATAGTGGTGGTGCCAGCTAGGCAGCTTTGGCAGCCGGTGTCGGCCATGGCCTGGACTGTGATTCTCCTCTGGGGAGCCCTGAGCGTGTGCCCTAGGTGTTTGTAGTCCTCAGCTTGGGTCTGGAGTGAAATGGTTAAGAACGGCTGGGACTTAGATTGCATTCTCTTCCATGATAGCGTTGATTGACTATAAGTATGGTGGTCAATCGAGTTGGAATGTTGACGTGAGGTCATTGTGCTTAGGGTGCGAACATAGTTTGTTGTTGGGTTGGGTTGGGGGATTTGGGGTCTCCTCTGGCGGCGGTACGAACTACCCATAGCACCCGTGGATTGGGGGAGGGATAGCTGGGAGGCAGATCGTTTCCCAGCTTCCTTGGCCTCAATGTACTTGAGTGCTTGCTCTAGGGTCATGGCCTGATTGGGGTCGCCTAAGAGATCCATCTGAATCTCGGGGTCGGCAATCCTCCGGCACATTACGTCTGTTAGTATGGCCTCCGTGTATGATACATCAATGTTGCACCCGGGACATACCTTGGTGTACTTGCAGACCCCGGCCCGTCCACGGAGTCTGGCAGCGAACGCACGGATCGATTCGTCTCGGTCTTGCTTCATGTGGTGCAGCGCCACTCGTGCAACCATGACGTTCTCCTCACGCACCGCCAATCTCTTGATGGCCGCTAGGGTCTCCTCCTTGGTTCCTCCTGCTAGGGTGCCGCCTGCGTTCCTCGTCAGGTCTCTTCTCAGCTGTTCATCGCAGCACTCTAGCAGTTGGATGACTCTGTCTGGACCGGCTATCAGCTTGGTAGCTCTCACGTAGTCTCCCCACCGGGACTGGAAGTACATCCAGTCCTCGGTGGTGCCCGCTGACGAAATGTCAGGTCTTTTCACCTTCTCAACCCTGGCAGCTTGGATAGATCTCTGTGCCTGGTGGGTTGTGGCATGGGCGTTGAGGAGGGCTGCCCCGATCACTGCCTCTTGGTCGGGGGTGCTGTACTCGCAGCCATCCACAGGGCACCTGATCACTGGCATGATCTCGTGGTTGTACTCTTCAATTGGAGTTTGTTGGATAGTCTTGCTTTCTCCTTGGATTCGGGCGATTGGTTTGGTGCCTCAGGGTCCCCTGGTCCTTAGCGAGATTGTCAGTCAATGACAGCATAAAGAATACCTATTTGCATCAAACTCGCACAAAACATCATGTGGTGATTAACAATGCTGTCATTGACTGACAATGCCTGGTAAAGGACTTACATTAGGTAAGGGATCTACGCTAGGTAACGGGTCAATAGCTACCTATACATATGCGTGTGCGTTACTGTTGGTTATTGTCTATAAACTAAATTACACCCTAGCTACACAAGTCAGATTTTTGGTTTGTTTTTAGTATCTTCAAGTTATAGGGGTCCAAGTGAGTTTTTGCACCTTCACTACTTTATTTTACCTTTGGTTTTGCTAAGCTAAAAGTGTAGTTTGATTGAGTGACTAGTGTTGACAACAGTAGATTGACAACAGTAGATAATCCTGGTTATCTTTGATAATGGTTATAGCAAGGACATAAAAGTAGCAAGGATAAAATTAGCAAGGAGAAGGTAGTGAGTAGCTAAGTGAAAGAATGCCGACATCATGGTTCTGGGCATGACCTTCTATTGTATCCTACTTTCTTGCAGGTCGTGCACGTGCGGACCCTTTTTGTCGGTGGTGCTGATGTGGTCGAGTTCTCCACTTCCTCGTTAACCACTGGTGAGCAGCTCGACTGGATGGCTTTAGAAAAGATGATGGTTTGGGGCATGTTATGTCTTTGTCCTTCTCGGGACAGAACTGTCGGATGCTGTCAAATAAGTATCACTGTCGTTCTGGAGACAAACCTTTGGCGGGAGTGATGATGATGTGTGGCATATCTGTGACTGTTGGTGTCCAGCAATGTTTGGCAAGCACAAACCGGTGTTGTACAGTGTCTGAACGCTCCTTTGCCGTCACTGTGCCTGGATCGGATGAACTAAATATGAATTGGTGGAAACGCTTTATTCCTGAGAACTTCTTCAAATGCTAAGCAAAGAAGTCTGTCCAATTGAAGTAAGGAATGATGGTGATCAATTCACATCACTTCTGCTTCAACTCCTATTTGACATCAAACACACACACAATATCTGATTGAAATGAAATCACCATTTTTTTGTAAGCATGATGTTTTATTTGTATACACATGCATTTAGCTCACTGTCATCTTCTATGTCACTATCATCTGCATGGTCATCAGGTGTACAGATATACTCTTCCAATACTTCCAAGAGGGGTTGCTGGTCTTCATGGCTAAAGTGCAAAATAGAGTTTACTGCTTCATTCTTGTTATCAACGCACGAAAACTGAAGGGAAATTCCCGCGTGCCCACAGAAAACCGAAGGGAAATTCCCGCGTGCCCGTAATTTCATTCCGTGTACGCGGTAGCTTCGCGTGGCTTCTTTATTTTTTTAACTTTTTCTAACTGCTCGCTTGAATGGAAGGAAGCGCTTCTTGGCCTTAAAACTTTGCACAAAGATAGAGCAATGATACAAGATGCCTCTGAGGTAATTTATTGAGATATCATGAATCATAACCTTGGTATATAGCTATTTCAGCAAATTCAGTTTTTGGGCCCTTTTCTCAGATAGTATCACATTATGTGTGCATGTATTTGCATGTGTGTTTGTGTGTGTGTGTGGGCATTCCTAAGTACATCTTAAATACACATACCAGAAAGATTGAACTTAATCCAAATTTAAGATGTCAGACACTTTTATTTTTTCACACATTGCTAAACAAAGCATCTAGCCTGCTAAGTCTCTGCTTATCGAATATACCAGAGATCAAAAGGTAGTGCAGTGTATGATTAGCTCTAGCTGAAGGAAAGAAATGGTTCCAAGGTGTATATAAGTGATGTAGGCTAGAATAATTACTTGACATAATTGAGTTGATACAGTTACAGCCTAATGCTTGTGATTAGATGAACAAAATATATTTAGTTTACTTTTATTGTTACTAGGCTAGCAAGCACATCAACGTTTGCCCGATAGTGTTGTCAAGCCATGAAAAAGCATTCTTGACTCCGCTGGTATGTCACATACTTGAAATATAAGTCAGGCATATGCATTATATTAATTTTCGGTCCTGCTTATGACTCTAATGTACATGTGTTGGTCACGTCATTTTAATTTCCTACAAAATCCGCTATGATTTTCTTTGTAACTCATAAATACACTAAATTTTCAAATTTAGGCTCATGCATTCTTTGTGCAGATATATATACATGCTAAATGATAGCAGTATGCACTATAATAATTGGCAGAGTTGTTTTTGTGTAAAAGTGAATGCAATGACCGATAGAAGAGGCATTAGTGCAAGTATCAATGTATACATGTCTGTTAGATATATATTTATGGGCATAATATATTTTATTTTATTTCGTTGTTTTATGAAAGCAAAACTAAACAAAATGGCAGGTATTTTTCTACATTTATATTTAATATGTATATACTTACAATTTTGTTTCCCACGATGTCCAATCCAAGGTCAATGAAACTACTGCATCCTATGGCAATTTTGCATGGCAAAGTACTGCATAGTTTACTACATACAGTTTCCAGTGAAGGTTTAATTATTTCCTGTGAGAAAAATAAATTATATCATATGAATTGCGCATAGTATTATTGGAAAAAGAAAAAATACTAACAATACGAACAATTAATACTTTTAGGCTTCTTTTTCAGTCACACTCTTGTTTTTAAAGCCATGTTTCAACCAAAATACTTTGATCTTCATCGGTCCTTAAAATAATATGAAAACCAATAGAAAGCATCAACACTTGCTGGAAAAGAGTTTTACACAACAAATCCACATGCTTCATGATTAACAGTGTGCATAACCATAGCAAAATTTCTGGCAGACTTGTGATGTGTGTGGTTTCTTGTACGATTCGAGACCCAAGATCATGTGGCATGTGCATTTAGTAGGTGAAATACCTTGCCAACGAGTTTGGGTGGTTAATTTTATTAATTTTCCCAGGTGAAGATCGAGTATTTCGGTTGAAACATTGGCATTACAACAAAACTGTTTGAATAGAAACCTCAAAGTGTTTGTTGTCAGCTTAAAATATTTGTAGAGATTAAACAAAATAATATTCCAATATTAATATTATCCTATGAAAATAGTAACTGTCACTGTAAATGATCTTAAATATTTTACAGAAGTTTGTACATTCTATGTTCAAATAGTTGTTCTTTTGTGGTTTTGCTATTTACTAAAAATATTACAAGGACCTTCTACATATAATTATAGCAGAAATGGAATCACTGAAGATGTATTTCAGCCATCACATATCTTTATTGATAATGTATTTCTTACCCCAATGGTTGAAACAAAACTACTGTACATTTTTTCCCAAAACTCTTCAAGAACCTTTGGCCAATATTGTGCAAAGTCACCCATATATGCAGATAATTTATTTGCCATTTCCTTAGCAGATTCCTGAATGGAGAAAAAAAATGGAGAGGAAGTCGTTATTAAACGATCACTGTCATCTTCATACCACAAATATAACTATTACATAAAATTTCTCACCTTCGCCATTATTTCACTGAATATATTATACCATCATCAACATCATTATTGTTATTACCATAATCACTATAATGAGGCCTTTATTTACACATGGACATGTACCTGAAGGATGCTACCATTGATAGTTTTCAGTGCTTCATTTGTAAGTAGATCACATAATTTACACTGAAAATCATCCATCTTAGTTTTCTTTTGGCTCCATGACCTGGTCATAAAAGAGTTGCTGCAAAGGTTAAACTTTGCACACACAGATTTAGAATCCTGTAAAAAATTAAGAGAAAGTAATATTATAAGACAATCCTTATCTTCAAATTTAAGAGTACAATTAAGTTCTAAATATAGAAACTATAGTTAAACATTACGGCTACAGCTCTGGTTCATAAAGAAAAAATCAGAAATGGCTGGCTGAGTGTCTAGAGTAACTTCTAGCTAGAATTTAGCGCTACATGTATATGGACCTAGAATTCCTTTTGCGGATTCCAAGGTAACTTATTGTATATTTTTCATTGAAAAGAGAATGGTTAACTATACAAGTATCTTTTTTTCCTGGTGGTAAAAAATGAAAACCAGCTATTCAGATATATCAAACTCACCGCGCCTTCATTGACCACCAAATTCCATATTTTGATGAAGTATGGATCCAGAAGTTTGCACGTTTGTGAGGTAGCAACAATACTTGAGCAAAAATCCTTCAATATATCTTTAAAGTCAATCTGGTTAGATTGGTATATAGGTGCATAAGAATTTGTTTACCATGTAAATAATTATGTATAATGCAATTACCTCCTAAGGTCAAAACTTGACCTGCCCTTTCCTCATATAATCATATTATATGAACAAAAATGACAGAACATGAAGAAATGGATCAGATTTCATTGTTTTTCAAACTCGTGCTAGATCTATATTGCCTTGCTTACTTTACAAAATCGATCAATAAATACATGCATGAAAAAATTAGCATCTTACTTCAGCAGAATTTTCAGTTACCATCTTCTGGGCAAATTTTTCACACAGATGACACATATCCATATCTTTTTCCTCGTTAACAAGAGCCGTAATCTATAATAGCACAATCAAAATGGTGAAGAATGCAGCAAACAATAATGTAAATGCCAACAACAATGAAAATTCTACAATTTAAATGTCAACAACTGAAAATCCTAAAAATCTACAACAATCTAGTATAAGTCGCGTTGTCAGGATCGTATCGACGGTGTCCTCGATTTCGTTTTTTAGTTTGTCCAGAGTACCTGATCTTGACCTTCCCATGTCAACACCCAGATATCGGTAGGTGTCCTCCCATTTCAGTGCAGGGATGATCTGGCCATTTCCAAGCTCAGGAGAGAAAGGTTCGACGTAACGTCCCCGAGCACTGCTATTGATGATGGAGAGTAATTATATACCACTAATTATGTAACTCTAAATATCAACTATAATACAGACCTACTCGCTATATTGATAAAATGCCTATTTCAAAGTGGCAAATGCCAAAAGACACAACAAAGAGTGTATATTCACACAAACTTAACTTTGATAACTCCTTAGTATCATAAACCGTGTGATTTTAGCAGAAAAACCTTACCGTTTTCCATGAAGGCTGTAAAGTGTCATCCCCCCATAACTTAAAAACCCTTGAAATTAAACTATGCAGTAAAATATTTGCCCCCTACCAACATTGGAATATACTCTATGCGAATATTATCAGTAGCCATAATGGACTATTTGTAGCTATATATGTATGTGTGTGTTTAGAGGCATTCCAGCTAAAAAGTACTTTTTAATGAATCAGTGGCAAACATTTGATATAATTATAGTTTTCACTGGTACAAGCAAACAAAAAGTTCCTGCATATTATAACGTGCTTTTGTGCGTGTTTTAAATTGTAAGTGTTTACAGGCACATTGTGGTTTTAGACGAGATCAGGGAACAATTTTGGAGAGAGTGTATGCAGTTAGATAGCACTCCAAACAGAATATAGGTATATATCTCAACTTGTATATAAATATATATTAAAGTTTCTTATAAAAATGTATTATGAAATATATATATATAATTGCAGGAACCTTAGTACAATTTAACCTTCTTGTCAGGGACCATATCCCCTGACTAAGGACCACATCTCCACTGATGGCCTGACTAAAGGATTAAAACCATAGACTTATCTTGGAACCGCAAGATCACATGCACACGCAATCATTGGGCAATAGATAGTGTAACAATATTAGGCAATAGTAAGAACTCTAGAATATCTGTAATCGCATTGGTCATGTTGACATCATTTCCGTATTTAGTCATTTATGTGCTGGAGCCAGCGAGCCCTATAAAATGCATTGACTGGCTCATAATGTTAAGTTTTGTTGGACCTATCTCTACAAGTGTTGCATAAGCTACCCTTCTATGCTCCATCCCTGCTCTAGTGATGTAGTGTAAGGTCTCCATTCCTGATACTTCTTTACGTTAAAACATAATCTTAACAACTTGACAGGCTTGTTTAACGAGGATGAATGTTGCACTGACATGTTCCGCTGTGAATTTTAGTACAAAAATGTGGTAATAATAGCCATCTTCAAAGATGATGCTTGTCCAATGACTTCATACCATAATTCCCAAAACATGGTCTAATTATGATTGAATAGACTCAGATGAAGTCCTAATAACTTTCCTAGTATCATGTTTGTCGTAAAACCTGTTCTATATTTGGTCCAATCTCTCCTACCATCAGCCAATTGATATAGCTGTAGGATGGCTTCTGTTGTGCCACCAACTCTACAAATTACTATAAAAATATGCTTTGCTTGGAAGCATGACATGCACTTACAACAAAGGATTATAGTTGTAGTCATGCCTGCTACAAGGTACAACTGCTATATATTTATCATGCAATATAACAATCTTTGTTTTCTCTCACTCTATGAGCATGTCAATTCTAGTATAACACAGAGAAAAGCTTAAAATATGAACATAATGACTTAAATAATCAAATTGAATTCACTCACTTGATGTATTGGCTAAGCCTTCATCGGAATAGCTAAAACATCAAGTGAGTAAATTCAAGTTCGTTAAATAGAAAGTCATTACATCGACATTATGTCAGTGAGAGTTTGTTGATTTTCAATATATTAGTTTAAAAAGCACTTTTCAGTTTTTTTTTGAAAATGCTTCATTATTCTATAGTCTAATAATAGAATGACAAGTACTTCCAGCTCACTGAAAGTGGCAACTCTAAGATACGTAATTTACCCTTCATACCAAAGCTGTTTTCCAAAATAACCAAAGATTCTTTTTTAGTTTGTTGATGTTGAGGTCCAGAAGTTGGAGGCAATCGATGGAGTTTGATTTAAAAGTACAACTTGACACAATTGTCTGCAATTGGCTGCATGACAACTGAAGAGGAATGGGTTGCAAAGTTGTCCACCATGAGGAGAGTTTTCTGATTAGTAATTAGCTTTGCTAGGCTAATGAAGCTAAATAAAGAATAATCACTTTTGAATCTTTAGTTTTATACTTCAGCTAGATATGTCTTTACAAAGACCTTCTCAACACCTCTCCTACATCCACGAGCTTTCATAGATATGTTTTCTTGAATTAGAAAACATGGCTTTGACTTAAATTCTGCATTTTGAAGTGTTTCTGAGCCTGTATACTAGTCCTTTTTATCCAGCATAGAAGCAAACATTGGAACAACATGCTGTAAACTCTATGTGTACTTCTATTGGTACTCACGTGTTCAGCACATTCCATAGCCAGCCTTTCTCCTCCAAAGTTCTTTCGTGTACTGTTTGCAGAACTCAAAACATGCACTGGTAATCATATCTGCTGAGTTGTCTTAAGGGTTGCACGTGCTACTCAATGCATGGCTGTCCTGTTCTATTTATAAGTTTCCACACCTAATGCAAGTGACCAGCACTCCTTTTCTATTAAAAAAATTACTATTTTTGCAAAATCAAGAAATGCAACTGCTAAGTTGTTGTCATTTTTGCAGTTGGGTCTTGGAGCCTACCAGGTAGAGCAGTTAGTAATGAAAATTAAAGATTTTGTGTAAAATGGTAATTCTTAAGCAGCTGCCTATATAGTAAAGGATAGAACTTATGCATAGCCCTCATTGTAGCATATCCGATGCTTCTCCTCAACACTAATAATGCACACATGATGCTCATTCAATCTACTAATTGTGTTACAGATCCATGACAATTCCTGAATGTGCTAATGAGATACCTAGCATTGTTTTTTCTACCACAACTGGTTAACATTAGAGATACTTGCAAAGTACCACAAGGAGGGGGGGGGGGAAGAGTTGCATTTGTCTTTTCTATAACTCCATAGATTCTGCAAACTTCATGGTATGGACTTGATACATAGCTCAAAAGATAGGTCTCTCTCTTTGCTCTCTTATATTACTAAAATATTTTTTATGAACATAACTATAGCCAAGTTACTGGAGCTAAAGTTGGGGGAATCTCATAACCTGAATGCCTGATTTTACCACAAAAATAGCTCAAGATTGCCAAGTGCTAGAGAGTTCAAATTGCACAAGTGGCTAGAGGAAATCCTATTCAATGAGTGGTTTCATTAGGTGTGTGGATCCGCGGTTGGAAAATGAATTTTATGGAATTTTAACAAAATTCAGTTTTCAACCAGGCGATTGACTCGTATATACTAACATTTTAGCACCTAATGAAACCACTCATTGCATAGAGTAGGGCTTTCTCTAGGCACTGGTGTAAATTTCAACTCTCTTGCCATTGGCAATCTTGAGATATTTTTGTGGTAAAATCATTTTGAGGTTCACTCCACTTGTAGCTTCAGTAACTTGGCTATAATTATACCTATGAAAAATATTTTAGTTACAAAAGTGAGCACACAGAGAGACCTATCTTTTGAGCTATATATCAAGTATATATATCAAGTACACTATGGAGCTATAATGTGGTAACCACAAGTTTTAGTGCAAAAAATTAAAAAATGGAGGGAGCCCCACTTTAAGTGGATATCAGTGAGAAAAGATGCTCTTATTTTTTTTTGTGTGAAAAAGCTATTCACACTAGTATGTGCTGCCAAACTGAAGTAGTAATCATGAAACAAATTTTGGCGTTTATTTAAGAATTCTATCAACAAATTTTAACTGTTATTCTGCGGTGCACATTTCATAGAGTTTCTTCTGATCACTCTGAGCAATTACGAATCCGTAGGTTTATCTGAGCAATTATGCTTGAAGCATATGCAAAATAAATATTACGAGAGAAATTATCTTTGATGCATAAGGTGCTGGATTGGGCAGTGAGCAGAGCTTCATCAGCTTCAGCGAGGCCTTTCCTCATTCACATCTAGCAACATTCTGGTATGCAAGACAGACTTTGTCTGTCTAATTGCATATCTGGGCATGCAACATATGTAAATATACTGAGACACTTCTTCATATATTATCCATTTGTGAATTATTTACTCTTTTGAGTTATAGCTTTAGTAATCATGATAAATTTTGGTGTTTATTTAAGAATTCTATCAACAAACTTTAACTGTTGTTCTGCGGTGCACATTTCATAGAGTTTCTTCTGATCAACTCGTGTCTGCTCTTGAATAGCTACTGTCATGAATGATGCAGTACCTTGTTGGATAATGATTTTTAACGTATTCCTTGTATACCACGATTGTCTCTTGACAAATTAAACATGGTATGTTGCTATTATGTTCCATGACATAAAAAGCCTATAATCAAGTAGGGTTTGAAATACGACACTGACATAGCTGCCAACTTATCTAAACACAAATTTGTGACATTTAAGCCACACCAACAAAATGCAGACCATGCACATAAAAGTAACTACACCTACAAATGTTGATAAAAAGAGTGATAAAGTAATAATAATAATGGTTTTACGGAGGAAAACGTTATGAGTGAGTAAATTCTCCATGTAGGCCAGTAAAATACAAATTAATGTAATCTCAGGTTTTTGCAAGTATATGGAGTATTGCCTATTGTACTTAGATATGATCATGTGATGCCAAAACACATGATGATCATTGCAAACGAACAGCTATAGGTTGGACTTGGAAGTTCTGATTGCTGTTAGGTAGTGTTGAGGGACTATTAATGACCATGAGGCATACAGATAAATGCTAAACTTTTTGCTAAGATAACTGTAGTTGCTGACCAGATTTTCTGGGATATTCTATAAAATCTGGGACTGTCTAGGGTCTGTACTCAATATCAATTTCATTGTTTTTTCTCTTGTTTTTTCTCTTGTGTATTTCTTAAAACTGTGTTTTATATCCATCATCGGGTAATTACTGGATGCATGAGTGTTTCAATAAACCAAGACATTGTACACATATAAAATCATGCTAAACACCATTAATTACCTACACATATATACATGCCATTACAATACTGAATCGAAATATTATATTCATAAAACATTACTTCTAGTATGAGGGGGAGAACGAGCAAAGTGAAATTAAATCCCAAGTACCTTTATGAATAGTCCCTTTGTGTCATTTACTTCTTTGGAGGCAAACTATGCAGTAATCATACTTACCTGGAAACATTCTAAAACCCTTTGATCTAGTGAGTGGAGTTCATCCACATCTATTACTTTGCAGTTAGTTTTCTTGTAATCATGGAGTGATGTAACAATGCTTTATTATCTAGCTGTTAAAAATCTTATTAAAATAAATGATATTTATAACGGTTTACTTTTGTCGTAATTGGATTCCAGTTATAGAGGTAAATGTCATCTAATATTATATATATCCGCTGATCATATTATATTACCAAAGCTAGCTGGCAGGTAGTTTATTTTTCTACGAGTATATTATACACATTAATTTTTATAAATATACTTACTTTCCACACTTTTTCTTGGCAAAACTCAGTTTTCATACATTCTTGAGCAGTCGATTCACTCAGACACCAGTAATAGGTTTCCTGGCAAGGTGAATTTCCCTCAATAGTCACAGCTATATATATATAGATATAGATATATAATATACAAATACTATCATTTCGCAATATTGTGAAGCTATTAAAAAAGATATTGGTGATAGCTATACAGCTATATGCTTAGTGGCCCCTCCATGGCTACCTAAGTAGCTACATGGGCAGAAAATATATAGCTAGCTAACTATCTAACAGAATACATTTAGCTTCATTACCAATTGTCAATATTGTTGCTATCACAAGAAACTTCATCTTTGCAAGCTGTTCAGTTAATCTTATTTCAGAACGTTGTGGCTATCTCAGTCCGTGGCGCTGAAATAGTCGGGCGCGGGTATGATTTACTGAGCATGCGCTAAATAATTACGATCCGTACTTATATCTTTGCGCCAAACTGCGCAAATTCAATACTCCATCCATTGTTAAATAATGTGACATATGGAGAAAGCAGCAATGCAAATTTTATAAGGGCAATATTTGTTCTATGGTGATGTGAACAATTTGCGAGATTACTGTACAAAATTTTGGTGAAAATGCACAGGTTTAGATCTATCATTAATATATTTGTATATCTGGCAAATCAAACACTAGTGTGTATCTATAAACAACAAAGAACCATAGAAGGATGTATCTTATTACTCTGTATCCTAGATCTGTACATTCGAAACCCTTATATACACCAAATACAACACAGCACCTATAATACCATGACCAATTCCACAGTCACAATTTAGCAATTCTATTTTTGTATATAGTCATCCAAGAAAGAATCAATAAGCTATAGTTGATGTCTAATATGAGGTAGCACATCAGAAACTCTTCTAATCAATGCACAAGCCAGTTCCCAAGAAGTTAGATAGTGCATGGTATGACTAATAATCTGATTATTATGAATTAACCAAGAGCAGTTTGGTGCTGCCTATAACATTTATATAAACAGCAGTATTTCCATTGTGACAGCTATCTGCCCCACTTCAAGGAAAGCAGTAGTAGGGCTTCAGGAACTGGGACAAAATGAACATGATCTGTTCAGGAGAGTTGGTAAACTTTTCCTGCTTACTCAATTTAATACTCTATCCATCAAATAACATGACCATCACACTTATTGCTCACTTGTAATCTCCCATTGCCTTGCAAAAATATACTTAGCCAGAGTGACTAGTGTGTACAATATTTAACTTTATATTTTATGCCGATGTTGTACATTCAACATTCATAAATATTGATAATAAGGTACAATATTCCAGAGAACCAATGTCATCTTCATTTTTCTATATCTTTACCAAAGGAGTCTTTAACAGTCAGAAACTGTTTAATGGTGGGTTATGAAAATGAAAACAAATTATGATAAATGTGAAAATGTGCACAAGGTTATATACAGGTTTTATGATGTCAAAACGGGTATAAATATCCTATTCCTGTTCACAGTTTATCTCACTTGCCTCCTTTTATATACCGATCATTAGTTTCCTTAATAGTTAGTGATTTTGTGTGTCTGGTTGGCTCTGAACTGTTGAAAGTGTGGATTTATAGGTGGGGTGGATGGGAATGGTGTAGGCAACAAAACCTGCAGCAATGGCAGCAGATTCTGTCATTTTGGTGTGTGATCTCTTCTGGATCAGCATTGACTTAAATACAATTTTTCTAGGCTTTGTAAGCACAGGTGAGTTGAAACATCTACTTGCCTGTGCAAAACTTTTCCAGTCCACATCTCAACTTGATAGGAGAAGTGGTTCTGATATCTTGACAATGTTTCTGGTAATCACTCATGGAGAGTCTACGTCAAAAGGCCTATTGTTTTCATTCCCTAGCTTTTGTTTCGACATGACTAATAGATATCAGGATAGATTAAATCCAATCTTGAAGATAAATAACTTCCCACGAGCAGTTCTGCTTGGGTTGTAGATTAATGCTGTACTTGAAAAGAAATTGAGCGACAATCTTGGATTGTCTCACCAATAGCCCATTTTAGTCGGACTTTAAATGGTTGAAATGCCAATTCCATTGCAAGAAAAGTGACATGGTGTGTGTTGGATGTGTAGAATCCAGTCAGCAACAATTAAATTCATATATCCTCAATAGTGTCCTACACATTATAATGTGTAGGTTTTAAGTAATATCCAGAGCTGAAGTGGAGCATTGCTGGTGCAGGTCACGATTCATGCTAAACAACTGCACTAAGTCCCCCATCTCTGAAAATCCCTATTTGACCAACAGATGAACATCATGCCAAACAATTAACCCTCTTGTTACCAGAGTGAGTTTCATGAAGTTCTTTAAAAAAATACTTTTCTGGCCAAAAAGTGTCGCAAAAATACATAGGTTCATATAATATAACTCCAACTTAGCTTATTCTTCTTGTTGGAGTATGGATTGATGTCTTTGTTTGGTGTGTTGTCTGGCCATCCAGACTAGATAAATCTCTGCAATAATGACAGGATGAGATATGTGATAGACTGTGACCTTAGTCTGATTTATTAGTTATTATAATTATTAACATTGTTGTGGTTATATAGTTATCATTTGCTCTGACGTCACTCTTATTTAGTGTACACTATAAAATACTATGTTTTCATTACGATACAGAGCAGTGCTTTTGATGTAATTTCAATGACAAGTTGACTTTACATTACGTGCAGTAACATGGACTAGTACAGTACCAGCTAAGACGGTACATCTAGCGACCAGTATTAATCTCGCAAAGAGGACTAACTGTCTAGTGAGAAGAGAGAATGGCTGCATTCCCAGATCCATCTCTGAGTTCTGCCACAAAAAGGAGAACTGGACTTCGTACACATCGAGAGGTTGCATCATTATTTTGTTGCAAACGATGTCATAACTGAACAATAGAAGTGAGCCATCCTTCTCATAGGCATATATAGGAACTGTTGGGCAGGGGGCTTTGCGTCCCCCTTCCTCCCTTGTGGCTGTGCCAGATAGTAAAAACAAGCTTCTAGGCTAGTCACTCACTATCTCTTCCTTGTGTGCCTAATCTCGCGTAATGGATACTTTACCTATCACTATCGCAAGGCAAAAGAAAAGGACTTGCTACCCTTATTAAGCCTGCTGCTCTCTCAGTTGACTGTTTTGCCAGTGTTTAAATCTCCAGCCACAAGATGCAGGGAGAAATGTTGTATTGCTTCGTGATGCTTTAGATATTGTTCAAGAAATAGCCGATTTCATAAAGTATTCACTAAAGAGGTCTCATCTTCTTTCTGAGAAACTGGCAGAAGATGGTTTCCAACCAGATAGATAGACTGCTAGGAGATTGGGGCTATTGATGTTGAAATAAAAGATTATGCAGTCCTCATAGATGTCATGGAGGAGGTCATGGAATGAATAATAATGGTTTGAAAGCTGGTAGTATTTTGAATTCTCTGGAAAATTTTACCATGCTGTTTGGTCTTAAACAGAGTCATCTTCTATTCGGCGGTGCTGAAGAGATGTCTAAAGCACGACAGAAAAAGGATACATCTTTTCAAGAAGCTTTGATGGGTGTTAACGTGGCTAAATCCTTTCATGAATGTCAACGTGATGATACAGTGTTGGATTACTTCTATGACAAAGTTCTTCATCTATCTCAAGATTTTCACGTAGACCCACCACAATTACCCCTCTACAGAAAAGCTCCTTCAAGGTTAGATGTTTTGAACACATAAGAATTATTGATAGCTGCTAATGGGCAAGATCATAGTGTGGGCAGTTAAAGAATATGCAGGAATGACTTTTATTTCGGTAAACTACAAGTCCATCTCTCACTTTTACCTGATTTAGTCAAGTCAGCACTTCCTCAAATACATCAGGTTAAAAACAGATGTACTGTGAATGTATGAACAAATGTGAGGTCCATAAATTGTTATTGTCAGAGATCTTACCATTCCTATCACTACATCTACCTCCGAGAGAACATTTTTGGTGTTAAGAAGGCTACTTACCTACTTATGCTCAACCATGACAGAGCAAAGATTGAACAATTGTTTGCCTATTGCATGTTTACAAAGACATCGCTGATAGCCTTGACTTGATTGACATTTCAAAAGAATTAATCATGACAGGAGAAAATTCTCTGGAACAGTTTAATTTTACTACTTTATCTGTCTATTTTTACATGTCCTTTATATCAGTATGCATATAATATATATATGTATATATGTATATAATATATAAATTATGCATATAATATGTATATATCTCTTTCGCGGATTACGCGTAAAATTTTAATGTGCGCGTGTGGTTGTCAAAAATAATTGTGGAAAGGCTAGCGATGCGTAGAGCACCGGCCCAGTAGAGCGTTTCTATGGCTTCAAAGTGAGTTTGTAGTCAGCTAAGTAAAGCTTGTTACTATAGAAACTCTCTGACGAGTTCAGTTGAACAAAACACCGACGCTATAGCTAGCAGCTATTAGGTTTTGACTATATCTACTAACTTAGTGTATAACGATTTTGACTTCTAGAATTTAGCGAAGGTAACTCTAGACCATTGTGCCTCCTTAGCGGTGCTGCTGTGTTATTTCTGGCTAGCTAGATCACGCTTGTTTATTAGTCACACCCCTTTCATCGCCCAGGATATTTCCAATTGAAGCCCCCGTGCAAGTTTGTTTGGATTCTCTATGTTCAAGACATCGACGTGAAGTTTGCTCAAATGAAGGTATGATTTAATATTCAGGGCTTATTCCAGCTTATTTATTAGGATGTAATGTGCGATTGACCAACCAAGTTTGTTAAGAAGCTTAGTTTTGTTATCTAGTAGACTACTACTAAAACTAAAGCTATACTTGAGAGCTCCCCTTTGAATTAGCTCTGTCCTAAGTAGCTAAGTTTTGTTATCTAGTAGACTATGTAGTGAAACAAAAGCTATTCTTTGGGTTAGCTCTGTCCTAAGAAGCTTACTTTTGTTGCTATCTCTTAGACTATTTAGAGAAACAAAAGCTATACTTGAGAGGACCCCTTTGGCTTAGCTCTGCCCTAAGAAGCTAAGTTTTCTTGTTATATAGTAGACTACTTACTGAAACAAAAGCTATACTTGAGAGCTCGTATGCTCTGTCCTAAGAAGCTAAGGTTTCTTGTTATCTAGTAGACTACTTACTGAAATAAAAGCTATACTTGAGAGCTCCCCTTTTGGTTAGCTCTGTCCTAAGAAGCTTATAGTTTTCTTGTTATCTAGTAGACTACTTACTGAAACTAAAGCTATACTTGAGAGCTCCCCTTTGGATTAGCTCTGTCCTAAGAAGCTCTGTCCTAAGAAGCTTAGTTTTCTTGTTATCTAGTAGACTACTTACTGAAACAAAAGCTATACTTGAGAGCTCCCCTATGGGTTTGCTCTGTCAGTATAAAAAAATCTAACAGTGTTGTTGCAGGACCCTTTGAGCTTTTCTAGTTTGTTTAGCTAGGTAGCAATGAATGACAAAGCTAAATCATGGTTTTGTTATAGGTTATGAATATATGATATGGTTATTCAGGTTTTGTATACATTATACATAACTAACAGTCTTAGTAGTGAAGTTTCATATGATAGTCTTCAAAACATGGCAGTAGGTGCAGTGGTGTTTTGCAAATTTTGCATTGGTATCTTGTCTGAGATCTTTTTTTTTTGACTCTGCAAACTTCACAGAGTGGTCTCCCTCCAAATGGCGTGTCTTTTGGGATTTCCTCGGGAAATGCCCTTTCTGTTAGCCTGAGTGGCATATCTGCTTGTGGGGAAATACGATGACGTTCAGTTATTGGGTGATGACCTTCAAGGAGCCCACGTGCAGCCTCCAGCCGAAACTCAAGTTGCGTAAGTGGCTTATCGTTACTCATATTATATAATATATGAGCATTTACCACAGACAGGTCAAGTAAATGAAAAAATACTCTCTTCCACCACTTGTTAGATCTATGGGCATAGCCATAATAGAGTACCAGCTGGTCAGCTTTGTCCACTCCACCCATGTGCTGATTGTAGTCTTCTACCACTTGTGGTTTTCTGATCACTTCTGATCCTCCTGCTACAGTTCGTGTCCTTCGCCTCTTTTCCACAATGTCATCTGAGTGGAAAGTCGAGAGCATGTTGACTACTCGCTTGTCCCGCCACTTGAGGCTCATCATGCTGTCATCCTGGATGAGCTCAAGAGTACACTTCACCTGTCAAAAGGTAATACATACTTTTATTACCATTTGGTTCACAATTTTGTTATTACCCTTATCAAGTTTCAAATCCTGGAAGGAATGGGACAGCCCCTTTAGTGCCACAAGCTTGAAAGCCATTCTTTATCAGGTCAGCAAAGAGTGATGGTGACGAATAAAAATTGTCAGTGTAAATGTGGAAGCCCATACCACATATATCTTTCACAAGATCCATCACCATCCTGTGAGCCAAGCCTTTCTGTGGCTTATTTTGCTGCTCCTTGCCTGCAATTAGTGGAGATGATTTTTTTTTTAAATGTAAGCATATTGCATTTACCTGTGTGTACAGCTGGATATTGCACACATATCCAGTTTTAGATTCAGCCAAAACCCATGCCCATTTTGTTGGCTTTTTTGGCATGTACTGTATCCTTCCTTTGAAACTAATGATGCTTTCATCAATTGACAATTTCTGAGCTGGTGTGTATATCGACTGGAATGCTTCTGTTATTTTGTCCAGAAATGGCCGAATTTTGTACAGCTTGTCATAGTTGTTACTGGAGCGGTCTGGCTGCTTTTTGCTGTCATTGAGATGGATGTGCTTGAGCAGCAACTCAAATCTTCTCCCAGACATTATTCTGCTGAAATTTGTGGAGCAAAATGGCCATTTTGTACTCCAGCAGCACCTGCGTAAGTTTTTTATTTCATATTTCATAATTATATTGCTTTATGTAATGTAGTTTTGTAACCTCAATGTAGGGTATCCAACAAGACCAATCGCAATGATGGTGGCTATTAGAGGTTCCATTTCCTCTCTTTTCATTGGGCAGCGTAGCCAGTCATGGTTTCTTGCATGTGGATGATCATTCATGTATTCCCTAGATGCATCCATTTGTTGCTGTGCATATATACCTGAAGTTGTGAACATAATTATTATACTTGATGTATGTATATATGTATATATAATTATATATACCTCATCATTTCATTGAAAATTATGTCCAACACTGCTGGAGTGAAGAACAGCCTGAAGAAATCTACAGGCCCTTTTCCAGTGACGTCCACATTTATTCCCGCATTTCCTGTAAAGGGTTGCTCTGAAGTCAAAAAAAAAATGTTCTGTTATTATTTATGGTATATATATATATAGATATAGAATGCATATAACGCATATACCTGGACACATGATTACCAATGACACTACAAAAGTTTTTGGGATTCGGCAAGCAGATGATGCTTATAATTATAACGAAACAAACTCGAAGGTCATGGTAGTCTTGATTTTGTACCTGAGAAGGAAGCAGGAATGGGAGTAGGTGGAGTTGACAGAGGTAACGAGGGTGTGGCTGTGGAGGTTGCTGTCGTTGGCAAGCCATTGGATTCTGAATCGGGACCGTCTTCTTCCAAAAGAGAGCTATTAGATACTCGAGGAGGTGCTTCGTCCTGGAGACCTATATCTTCGTCCTCGTCCACGTAGCCGTCGAAGTCGCTGTCTGAGTCATCGCTAGGTAGGCCTGACATTTAATTCAATAAAAATTCGGGGTCCGATGGTAAACAGGTCCTACGCTGTTCGCTCATTTTATAGCCCTGTTCAGTGGTAAAAAAACAAATGAAGGAGAGAAAACAGAGCAACAGCGAACTGCATCAAGAAGAAGACAATAATTTTTTCAGCTGCATCGGCGTTGCCGCCCGACAGCGACGGTACAGCGCAAGCGCACAAATGCGCCCGTATCCGCGAAAGAGTTAAACATGCAAATTGTTTTATAAAATGTATTTCTATGATAAACTCACCAAGTGACTGCACATGAATTTTTAAATAAACACACACCTTACAAATGTTCTAAAGTTCACACACATCAACTACAACAATAATAAAATTTGAACCAGCGCAGACCTTCACAATGACAAGAGTGTGACCATTGGCACTTCTGCTGGTCTAATCAAACTCCATACAACCATCTTCCCTCTTTTGGACCATTTCCAAGGCATTTATTCTTTTGTCGATGTGATGACTTGGCAGGAGAGCAATACTAAGGTTGGGTTGTACCAGTTCAATGTTGTAAGCTCAATTCTTAGCCTAAGGAGGGGTTGTGAAAGGAAAGACATACTTATACACACCTCAAAACAAACGTGTATGTTATAGGTGTAGAGGAGATATAGGTGTAGAGGAGAACATATGGCTCCACATTGCAAATTCTGAAATGCTCAATGTCACAATTGCAATAAGATTGGACATATTATTGCAAGAGCATGCAGGAAAAGCTAACATAGACAGGACATAATAAAGGCAAGCAAACAAAAGAGTAATTTTGGAGAATGAAGTAGGACACTTCGAAGAGAGTGAACTGACAACAGTCTTATTCTTGGATAGTAGCAAATACAAGTAGATGTTTACATTAAACAAGTGTCAGTAGAAATGGAATTTGACACTGGTACGGCCCTCATTATCAACATGAAGGAAACGTACGAGAGGATACGGAAGAGATTAATTTTTCTGGAACCAATTATTATTTTCAATTATTATGTTTATTTTTAGATAAGATGTAAGATGATAGGCATCTAATATAAGTAGCTACTAACAAAAATTATAAGATTTTCATTGTACCAGGTGCTCCAACAGAAACACAAGACCTGTTATTAAGTTGCTTGTAAACACCATAACAATGAACACAACCAAATTTTGATCTTCATTACAATACTTTGTAAGTTCAAAGTCTATGGTTAAAAACCCCACTTCTTCCTCCCTCCTGTTATGTCTTTAAAAGTCGATTTAGTATAGGATTATCACGTGACTGCTTATGTTTATGGAAATAGTATCACTTGTATAGTTTCAGTGACAAGTTTTCTTAACAATAATAATACATGTAACTGACAATATTATAGAAGTAACACTAGTAAGTCAACAAGTGGAATATTGTGACAAAAAAAAAGCTGGCATAGTTTCAGTGACAAACATAAGACAATAATACAAGTGACAATTAGTTAAATAATATTGAGTTACAGAACATTCTTCGTGGATGAGCCTGAATAAAACGCTGAACAATAGTTTCAGTTTCTAATAGTTTACAGGTATCATAATGCATATATAGCCATCAGTGCTAGGCTTGCAAGCCTTTCTTCACTCATAGTAGAAAGTAAATGTGTCTTGAGGCATCTTACTACTGAGAAAGATCTCTCTGCCTCACATGATCCGATTGGAGATGTACATCCAACAAGAACAAGCTCTCTCAAATTTGGAAATATATCAGTATATCAGCATACATCAGTGCATTAATTAGATTGTCAGGTAAGTTATCTCTGTTCTCTTCCTCTTCCTAATATCTCTTCCAACAAACTAGTTCATTCCTTAGTGAAATTGAAGAATAAAAGTCTTTTCCCCAGAAAAGTAGCTTTTCCACCAGCAGATACATACCACCATCATTGAGACTGACCACTACTTATGGAACGAGAGACAAAAGTGACTGTATAATGCAATTGTCTGTTGAAAATCTTTCATCCAACTGCTGAGAAAAGTTGTCAATAAATGGGATACAAATAGTTCTTTTGAAGTATTGACTGGTGTTTTCAGAAGGTGTATTAAGGTGGCATTGTTGGTGTGTAGTTATTCTCTGTACTTTTAATTCACTCCCAACACTCCTCGCTATAACTTCTGCTTACCTGTACCAATCATTAATTGTGTCAAGGTTAGTTCTGAGATCATGAATCTCACTTCTAGCAAGATCAATGTACTTATATGCCACAACCACATCCGCATCACGTTTTTGAAGCTTTGCACTCAGTCCTTTAACTGAATCAAGAACATGATTTAGAATAACTAAGGTAATTATAGTTCTACCAGAAGTTAAGGAGTGTAAAAATCCTTGAGCTTTAGTCTGTGTATTTGCATCCCAGTCCCAATTTTCTAAACTATGACATTGCAATTGAGGGTACTCATCAAAATGTAACATGGCATCCATACATGTTACTATATATTGACAAGATAAATAGTTCTAAAGAATCATGCCTTTCTGTCCACCTAGTTTTACATAGACCCTTCAGTTTTACACTCTATTTTCTGGAGCAAAAGTGTACAAAATTAACTTAAGAAATCGCTGTCTCTTTGGAGACAGATTAAAATAGAGATACGCTTCATTTATGACATCAATTGTATTTCGAATATCAGGCACAGAGCATGATGTTGCTACAGCCAAATTTAAGAGTGACAATGAGTGTACAAAGAAAGTGCATTCTTCTTCTTGATAAAAGCCTGAGTCCCTCTTCTTGTGCCAGCCATTGCTGAAGTTCCATCATAATGACTGTCCTCTCATATCGGCAACTTCAATACCATGCATATTGAGAAGATAATACCTGCAGCAATGTTTTCTCCAGTAGCCCTTTCGAGGTGGAGAAAGTCCAAAAATATTTCATGGATATGCGGCTGAGCTTGACCAAGATCAACAAATTGGATACATAAAGACAAAATTTCCTGATTTGAATGCTTGTCTGTGACCTCGTCAGCCATAACATTGAGGTTTTTAATAGACTTAAAAGCTTTTCATGCAATAAATCTGCCATAATACTTATAATTTCATTTTGTATTACTTTAGATGTGTATTGCTGGTTCTTCTCTCCTAGTTCAAGATGATCCCATATTATTGGATAGTATATACTTGGCAACATATTCGAGCAAAGCTAGAAAGTTACCTCTATTTCCAGAAGGATTTGATGTCATGCTCTCTCTCTATGGCCCTGCATAGGAAGCCCCTGCATGCTGCAAAATTTAACAGCATCAACAATAGCTGTGAGGATGCGGTTGGAGGTTGTGTTAGTCTGGTTTCTGGATTTTTGAATGTCGTCAGGAATAATTTTGCAGCATGTAAAGCATCTTGGTGATATTGAAAATCCCCATGATTAGTTAAATGCCCATCATTTTTACCCTTTTGTTTTGCTGAAATTTTTGAAAGGTTTTTTCACTAGAATTCCCACGTAATTTGTCCAAACAGTACACAATATTTACAATAACCTCCTTGATGTGAGGAACAACCATTCGAACTATTTTAGCCATGACTTCTGAAAAGTTTCTTTCCCTTCTTTATCACTTCAAAGGTTGCAAACTTTGAATGTTTGCCTTCACTCTTCAAAAATTCATGTTTGTCACTATCTGACAAGGAACTGATTGGTATACTACCAGAAGCAACAAGTCCAATATCATTGATACCTGTACTTCTACTTCCTGTTTCCATGAAAGCTGTTTGCAAAGAACTGGCATCATTAGAATCTGAAGGAATGGACTGCCACACAATGTCAGTTTCTTTAACACCTTCTTCAGGTCTCTTGATAACTTCACATCCCACTAAATCCAATTCAATATCTGACCTGGCATGAGCAGGGCCAGAAATGCTACTTTTTGTTACCTCTTGATGTGGTCCTGAAGTATCTCCAGAAGAAGAGAAAGAGCACTGATGTAGTCTCTTAGGGTCTGACAAATTATCACTAATGGAATGGTCATGTTCAGAGCCAGAAGTAACTCCAAAGGATGACAAGGAACTGACGTAGTCTCTTCATTTTTAGCCTCTGAGTGATACTGTAGCACATATACCACCATGTGGTTGCCAATTGCCACAGCACATTCAACATGTGGTTGCCAATTGCACAGCACATACATCATGTGGTTGCTAGCCTAAGACCACCAACCACATTGCACTTTACCCAACTATATTATACAGATTTGCTAGTCCTACATGCAAAAATGTTTGTCCACTACACTAAATGGACCAATAAAGTATTTAAGCTTAAGCACATGTAATGTGTTCATTAAAGAATTTTATACATTAATTTTATAGACTGAAGGGGGGGAGGTTTTTTTGTTTTTTTTAACCTGGATCTGCCCCTCAAGCTTGTTCAATAATGAGATAAGGTACGCTGAAAGAACCAAGGTGAAGAAGCTACATGCAGACCCAAAAGTCAAGCCTAAGTTTTTTCAGAGCTAGGTCAGCACCTTACTCTCTTAAGGGAGAAAGTTGAAACAGAGCTTGAGAGACTGGAAAGCACAGGCAAAATTCGCCTGTCCAGTTCAATAGTTGAGCTATAGTCCCTGTAATGAGAAGCAATGGTGCTGTAAGAATCTGTGGAGACTCTAAGATTATTATTAATTCTGTTCCTCAGGTAAACACTTATCCTTTACCTAGAGAGGAGGAGTTGTTTGCTGCTCTGAATGCTGGAAGGTATTTCCCTAAACTTGACATGTCTCAGGCTTACTTACAGTTGGAGTTATTGACTGGCTCTAAACAGTACGTCACTGTGAATATGCACAAGGGGCTATTTCAGTACAACAGGTTACCTCTTGGAGTGTCAGATGCTCCATCTATTTTTCTTTGCAGGCCCATACTCTAGGGTGTTTCCGGTTGCCTGGAAACCTCCCCTCTCCCCCATCCTTTTCAAATAGAAGCTACCTTAACTTCTGGAATTATAGCGCCTCTCTAACTTAAGCGCCACTTCAACCGTATTGTAATTTTTAGAGTCTTAATTGTTGTGCCAAGTTGGGTTTTAATTATTATTAGCATGGAAAAGTCTGCCGTCTAGGACTAGGAAACCCACCCCTTCCAAATCCAGGGTACAGGCCTGCAAAGGTACATGGAAAATCTGTTACAACGGTGCAAGGGTATTTCTGTGTATTGGATAATATTTTAGTGACAGGAAGCACAGAAGAAGAGCATATGGAGAATCTTGATTGTGTCTTGGCCAAGTTAAAATTAGCAGGAGCTCGATTAAACAAGGCTAAATGTTCATTTATGTTACCTAAAGTTGAATACCTTGGGCATGTGATTGACATGGATAGTTTACATCACTGAAGAGAAAATTCAGATTAAAGAAACCCGATACTAACTAATAGCAATCAGTTGAGAGCCTTCTTGGGGATTATTAGTTATGGAAGGTTCATGCCCAACCTATCCTCACAGCTGTCTCCATTATCAATTAATATGTAAAAACTCGAAGTGGGTTTAGACAAGTAAGCAGGATCAAGCTTGTGTAGTGGCTAATGGAGCATTACAAGCTAACTCACTAGTGGTCTACTATGAGTGCAAAACACCTTATCATAGCATGTGATGTATCTAAGTATGGTTTGGGTGCAGTCCTTTCACATGTAATGGATGATAGCTATGAAAGACCAACTGCTTACACTTCTAGAACTCTTGAGTGCAGCTGAGAAAAATTACTCACAGCTAGAAAAGGAAGGTTAGCGATAATATTTGGTGTTACCAAAATGTCATACCTACCTCTATGGTTGAGACCTGAAACCATACTAATGAGACAGAAGAAACTTAGTACTATAGATGGATGTTTGCTATGGGGACCACAAGTGTTAGTTGCACAAAAATGGAGGAGATTGGTGTTGGGAGAACTCGACGAGTCACACACAGGATAATCCAAGATGTAGGCGTTAGCCATGTCATACGTGTGGTGGCCAAACATGGATGCAGACATTGTGACCATGGCTACAAGCTGTACTGTATGTCAAGAGCATCAACACTCACCTGATTCAGCACCATTCCACCCTTGGGAGTGACCAGAAACACCCTGGAGACGACTGCATCTAGATTATGCAGGTGCACTCATGGGTCACATGTACCTTATCACAGTAGATGCTCACTCGAAGTGGTTGGAGGTACAAGTGATGTCTTCAATTACAACAGTAAAGACAATTGAAAAGCTACGGTCGCTTTTGCTACTCACAGTCTTCCTCATAATTGATAGATAATGGCCACTCCCTTACAAGCAATGAATTCAAAGTGTTGGAAAGGAATGGGATTAAGTATGTAACATCTGCACCTTACCACCCTTCTTCTAACGGGTTGGCAGAAAGAGATGTTCAAACAGTTAAGCAAGGCTCACGCCAAAGGAAAGGCTCCACCCCCAAGAAAAAGTTATCAAAGTTTCTTTTCAAGTACCGCATTACACCTTGCTCATGAACAGGAGGTCCTCCCTCAGAGTTGCTTATGGGTCGATGCCTGAGATGTTGTTTGGATAACTTATTTCCAAATATTTCAGCCTTGTGTATGTGGAGGATTTTACACCATCAAAGCACAATACCAGGACCAAAATTAAGGTGACTGGACCCCCATCCTATTTGGTTAAGTTGATAGATGGGAGAGATGTGCGGCGTCACATAGACAGTGTGATTGCAAGAAATTCAGACTGTAGTTCTATTGAACCTGAAGTCAAATATTCCAGAATCAGTCCAGAACTTCTGCCGAGAACCGATTTCACTGAACCTCCGGGAACGGAAAAAGAACATCCAAGTACAGACCAAGATAACCATCACGAACACAGACAGAGAGTCAAGTTGAGCAAACCCAAGTTGAGACACCGGCATCATTTACACGTCATTCAAGTCGAAACAGAGCACCTCCAGATCGTTACTGACCAGCTATATAGGGGAAAGGTGTGATAGACTTTGCCTTAGTCTGATTTATGATTAGTATTGTTGTGGTTAGTATTGTTGTGTTTATATATTTATCATTTGCTATGGCATCACTCTTATTTAGTGTACACTATAATTATAATACCATGTTTTCATTTACGATAATTATAGATCAGTGCTTTTGATGATGTAATAACAAATTGACTTTACATTGCGTGCAGTACTAGTAGTAACATAGACTTATACAGTAGCAGCTAAGAAGGTACAAGATCCTTGCTGGTTATTATTTGGTATATATGCATGTACTGATTCACTAATTGCACTAGATATACTGGTATGTTGCGCTTGAAGCAGTTCCGGGACAAGGAAGTCAATTGAGATTATCAGCATTGCTGAAATCCTTCCCAGATTTGTAATGACATGCTGGGTCCAATATCTTGATACTTGATATGAGAAGAAGTTTGTTAAAGAATGCATACCTTTACTAAAATAGGATTAGTAATCCGACTAGTCTGCAAAATCTCTGACATATGAAAATTGTGAACTTTTGACACCAAATGCTTCTTTCTCCAACTGGAAGTAGCATCTGTTGGCCACTTTTACTGACCTGGATGAGTAAGCAATGGATCATTCCTGCCCATTCTCATGATAATAATGACTCCATTATCATAGTCTGAAGCATCACATGTGAGAATGTATTTTCTCGGGGTCAAAAGAGTGAATTTCCTGGAGAGCTTCCTTGGCAATATGTAAAACCTTCATTATGCTTTATGGACCAGATGCTAATAGAGGGGTGAAACATAGATGGGAGGTTAGGAAGCCAATTACCAAGGTAGGTAAGAAAAGCAGGAAGATGAGTTACTTCCTTGGAATTTTGAATTGGTGGAACTTTACAGTCGAGTGTTGACTTTCGTCTTCACTATTCTATGCACGAATATACATATGTTTCTGTTGAGGCATAGTGCAGATTTCTCAATCTTACACAGCACTGAACAGTTTCAAGCTTTTAAAAAATTTCAATTATTCAGCTAATAAAGATTACTTCATCCAGATTGACCGGGTATACACTGAAGTATTGCAGGGGCAAAGACACAATGAAAGCTAACCTTGAAAATACCCTTGTATATGGAGACCCATAACAAGACACTCAATAGAGGATTCATCTAATAAAAACTGCAAAGAAGCATCTGATAAGTCAAGACTAGTGAATGCTTTGCTTCCTGAAAGACCTCAAACTAGCGAATATACTTTTGGACATAGTGAACTTCAGAAGCTCTGGTCTTAATACAGGCCATAATTATGGTAACCTTCATCTCATGGTGTGTACGAATTTTGACACAAATATTAAAAAGCAAGTCACCTACCAGAAGTAGACAAATCTTTTGTGTTGGATCAACATAATAATTAAAAAATCAAATGTTGAAACATAGTGGAAAAAATTGCTCTAGTGCCATCATTGTGTCCTCAGGCACATTATTATATCATGGTGGTGATTTCATTATTATTATTGTTATTGTTATTGTTGTTATTGTTATTGTTGTTGTTGTTGTTATTATTATTATTATTATTATTACTATTATCATCATCATCATCATCATCATCATTATTATCATCATTATTATTATCATTATTATTATCATTATTATCATATTATTATTATTATTAATTATTATTATTATTATTATTGTTATTATTAATATTATTATTATTATTATTGTTATTATTATTATTATTATTATTATTATTATTATTATTATTATTATTATTATTATTATTATTATTATTATTATTATTATTATTATTATTATTATTATTATTATTATCATTATTATTATCATTATTATCATCATTATTATAATCATTATTATCATCATTATTATCATTATTATTAATTATTATTATTGTTGTTGTTGTTGTTGGCGGTAGTGGTGATTTTTTGTTGTTGTTATTATTGTTGTTGGTGTTTTTATTGTTGTTGTTATTTGTATTATTATTACAACAATTATTATTGACAACTGCAGGCAATAATTATATACTTTTTTCCCTTCAAAAGTGTCCCCACAAATAATACTGGTTTCTACATGGTGCTGCTGGAAAATATTACATACGATGTGAGTGGTGTATCAATTAATTATGGCTCTATAGGTAATATTTAATTATTAGCATGTTCTTAGGATGTGAAGGGCAGGTAATTCCCCCTGCTGTTTATTGAAATCACCCGTTTTTGAAATCACCTGATGTTTAAATTGTTTTTGTTTTGTTTGTTTCTGGCTTGTTGAGATGAGCGTATCTGATCAGTGATATTCAGACTATCTCCTAACTATCTACCCAACACGAGGCTAGAAGAATCTTTTGAGATGGCAAGACAAGTGAAGCTAGCCTCCAAGTAAGTATTATTATGTGGATGAGCTATATAGCCAGTTTGTTACATAGTGTGCTCGAAGTTGATAGTTTAACTATGATAGTTTAGCTAATAGCTAGCTAGTTGTATATAGGCCATCTTTTTGCTTTTATGACTCCTGCCATCAAGAAATTCTTGTGCGTTTTTTAATTTCATAATTTCACGCACACGCGTTTTGGGGGTTCATGTGGGAAATACTACCTCAACAGCAAGGGTCTACTAGCTTTTTCATGTTCCAGGTAAGAAGGGGTACCTAGCCGTGTAGTTGTTCAATGGTGCTAAGAAAAAAAGGAGACCTGAGGGATTGGGCATGCCCAAGTTGTAAATCCCTGAAATCAATTTATTGGGCATGGGAGTTTTTTTCTCAAAATCTCACCTGGCACTTCAGACATGGCTGCTATTAATATATTGGTGTGTGAGGCAGTACCCTGTATTAGATGCAGCAGATGAGTGTGGAAAATGGCAATTAATGTGTATCAGTGGCTTAGGGAAGTGTGCTCTGCGGCACTATGTCAGAACCAGATTGTGCTTGGTGGTGTTGGATCTGTTATTCAAATAGACGAGTTCACAGTTCACACACAAACCCAAGGTATCACTGTAACATGTATATACTTTAATGGACTGTTTAGTATCATAGAGGCCGCCCACCTATTAAGGATATTTGGATATTTGGATTGGTTGACACAGACCATACGCCTGCTCTTGGTACACTTGATAAACGTATTGTGCCTATTTCAAAGATTTTAATTCAATGAAATGTTTTTAGAATGAGGTTACATGCAAGTTGTGGACCAGAGAGACGCAGCCACCTTGCTACCCATCATGGATGGAAACTGGCCATACGAGTGAAAATTCTTCGAGTGGGCTTGTCAGGTGCAAAGAAGTTGACAACATTATGAGCCCCACCGACACAGAAACTCCTGGTTCAAATTTGCCAGATGATTATGTTGAGCCCAAAGATATTTCTTCACCTGTTCTTTGCAGACGAGGTTTTTGACCTAGTAGTGCATGAAACAAATATTTATGCACAAATTCTGATCGTAAACAGGCCACTTATGGTTAGCTCAGGCTCAGTGTACTACTGTCAGACTTGCTCTGACCACCCACCTCTACATCCAGAAGAGTGCTTCAAAGAGTACCACACAGCCAAGATCCTGAAGAAACCAAGAGCTACACAGTGAACTCATAACTATATTGTTATTCAATGACTATATTGTTATTCAATTATCTTCTTATAAAACATTGTACTTGATCTACAAGGTATTCAAATGGATTTTTGCTGCTGACAATCTTGTTCTTGTAGCTAGATATAATTATAGCTATAATTATAGCCAGGTAAGTTTTAGTACACAATGTAAAAAAAATAGCTCCCACCAACCTAAATTGCCAATCATATAGCTACCATACAGCATACAGACAACTCTAGCATACTTTGCATAGTCTAAGCAGCCGACTAACATGCGTAGAAGCTACCATGACTAGTTTCTAAACAAAGTTGTTTTTTTAAACTGGCTATCGAATACTTACAGGTTGCTGAGATAACTAATGTTCCCTGGATGTGTCTCTGTTGTTTGGTCAATTTTGGAGTAGTAAATATGCCGTAGGAGCAACTAACAACAGACCGTTTCTTCCCCATGCGATTGCTCAAGGTTTAAAAAAACAATGCCGCACCTATGCTTCTTTTTAAAAAAAAAATTTTTTTTAAAGTAAAAAAATTAAAAATCATTAGTATATAACAGCAACAACAGAACCAACAACAACAGAAATAGTCCATATTCAGGCCTGCCCGTCCACCCTAGGAGATAGGGTTAGAAGACGACTCAACCACATGACTGTGTTACCTCTCCAAAGGCAGATGGCCAAACGTTGGAAGAGGTGGCGTGTAGACTCCGCTGGAGGTATCCCTCGGCGCTGCCCTTGGAGTCGTCCAATTGCCTGGATGGTGTCCAGCCCCTCCTCACTCCAACCTCCCGTTGCCTCTACTGCTACTGGGATGAAGTTGACCCCCACTGTGTGACATGATTGCTTCCGGTTTGAGTATAACACACGTACGATTATTACGCGTAAGTGCTACCTGTGCAAGAGGATGCCAACATCCCGGCTGAACAAAAATGGACCATGCTGCTCGACTTCTCTAATGCTTTTAATAGTGTGGATCGCGGTTCCATGTTTCGGGAAGTGAGGAATCGCCTCCCCCTCATGTCTGCTTGGATGGAGAGTTGCTACAGGGCTCAACCTATTCTACGCTTGGGTGATCACTCCATCCTTAGCTGCAGTGGGGTTCAGCAGGGAGACCCTCTGGGGCCATTAGGATTTGCCCTCACTCTCCAGTCCATCATTGAAAAAATCAAGGAAGAGGTGCCCAATCTCCTGATCAACGCTTGGTACCTGGATGATGGTACTTTGTGTGGTTCTGCTGATGACCTTTGCTCCGCTCTGGCGATTATTGAGGATGCTGGCCCAGCCCATGGTCTCAATTTAAACAGGGCCAAATCCCTGCTGTTCATACCACCTGATGACCCTCTCACCAATAACCCCCTCCCCCTTAACATCCCTATCACAAGAGGTGGTTTTGAGCTCCTGGGCTCTCCCATCGGGCCCCCCTCATACTGCGAGTCCACTATGCTTAGGCGTGTGGAGAAGGTGCAGGTGACCTTGGACAAGCTGGCTGACCTGGAAGACTCCCAAATGGAAACCACCCTTCTTAGATCCTGCCTTGCCCTCCCCAAAGTGTCCTTTGCCCTGCGCACCTGTCCCCCTAGTCACATCCGCCAAGCTTCTGCATCATTTGATAACTCCATGCTTGAGGCTCTTTCCGATCTGGCGGGGGGGGGGGGGGCCACTTTCAGATTGGGCATGGTTGAAGGCTTCCCTCCCTAGTTCACTCGGGGGAATGAACATTCGACGAGCATCCCTTCACGCCCCAGCTGCCTTCATCGCTTCCCTAGACCAATCCAGGCCCCTTGTTGACAGAATCCTGGGCCAGTCTCTGGCTGAATCAATCCACCTAGCCCCAACTTTGTTAGAGCTGGCCAAGTCTGCCAATAAACCTGACTGGTGCTCCATCTGTGAAGTAGACGTCCCTCTCCGCCAAAAACACCTCTCTCACTCCATAGATGTGGCTTCCTACTCGAAGCTTGTAGCAGAGGTTACCGACATATGCTTCAAAGCTCTAGCTCTTTCATCCGCCATCCCCCATGCCGGCAATTGGCTGAACGTCACCCCCTCTCACGCTCTTGGTCTCCACCTACAAGACTGGGAGTTCAGATTGTGCTTGCAGTATTGGTTGGGTCTCCCGATGGTTGAGGAGGGTGCTAGATGCCCCATCTGCCAGGTTATTTGTGACTCCTTTAGGGACCACCAAGTAGGCTGTGGTGGTAATGGGGATCGTATCCACAGGCACGACTCCATCCGAGATGCTCTATTTTGTGCAGCTCAATCCGCTGCTCTTGCACCAAGGAAGGAGTTGCCCTCTCTCATTCCCGGAACCAACAGTCGTCCTGCCGATGTCTTCTTGCCCACTTGGAAGAGAGGTCAACCAGCTGCTTTAGATGTACATGTTATATCTACTCTTCAGGGCAGGACATTGAAGGAGGCTGCTGTCACTCAGGGACATGCCCTCTCCGTGGGAATCAAAAGGAAAATGGTAGCTCATTCTGAGGCATGCAGGGCTGTAGGTGTCACCTTCATTCCTATGGTCGTGGAGACTCTGGGGGGGTGGAGCGAGGATGCAGCCAAGGTTATTCGGGAGGTAGGACGCCTTCAAGGACATCGTTTGGGCATTCCTCCCTCAGAAGCTACTCGCCATCTGTTCCAAAGGCTATCGATTAACTTGTGGAAGGGTAATGCCACACTGTGGATCCGCCGCCTCCCAATTCGATCTCCGGAGGTAGATGGCGTGATTTAACTTTTAACTGGTTATATGTTTGTACATTTTTGTCTGTACACTTTTGTCTCATCCACTTTTGTCTCATCCACTTTTGTTTTGATTTTTTTTTTAAAGAAGAAAAAAAAGAACCTACGAACCCACAAAACGCGCGTGCGTGAAATTAAAAAACGCGCCCGAATTTATTGATGGTTCCCATGCTTAGCATTATTAGCAAAGTAAATAATTGTAGGTCATAGTAACGAGGTATAGTAGTTTAGGCCATCTTTATAGCCAGCAAAGTAGCTAGCGCTTCCAGGGGCAGATCTAGAGTATCAGTAAGGGGGGGGGGGGGGGGGGTTATTCTTGGACATGAGTTTGCAATTGAGGGAAATGTAACATGGCATCCATACATGTTACTATATATTGATAAAGAGAGAGAAATAGTTCTAGATACTCATGCCTTTCTGTCCACCTAGTTTTACATATACCCTTCAGTTTATGCACTCTATTCACTGGAGCAAAAGTGTACAAAATTAACTCAAGAATCAGATTAAAATAGAGATACATTTCATTTATGACATCAATTGTATTTCGAATATCAGGCACAGAGCATGATTTTACAACAGCCAAATTTAAAACATGTGAGTGACAATGAGTGTACAAAGCAAGTGCATTCTTCTTCTTGATAAAAGCCTGAGTCCCTCTTCTTGTGCCCTCTATTGCTGGAGCTCCAGAAGAAGAGAAAGAGCACTGATGTAGTCTCTTAGATGACAAACTATCACTTATGGAATGGTCATGTTCAGAGCCAGAAGTAACTCCAAAGGATGACAAGGAACACTGATGTAGTCACTTCATTTTTAGCCTCTGAGTTCTGATCTGATACTGTAGCACATATTAAACCATGTGGTTGCCAATTGCCACATCATGTGGTTGCTAATTGCCACATCATGTGGTTGCTAGCCTAAGACCACCAACCACATTGCACTCTACCCAACTATAATTATTATACAGATTTGCATGCAAAAATGTTTTGTCCCTACAATAAATAGATCAAGAAAGTATTTAAGCTTAAGCACATGTAATGTGTTCATTAAAGAATTTTATACTGAAGGGTGGGGGGGTTTAAACCCCCAAACCCCCCCCCCCCCCCCCCCCCCCCCCTGGATCTGCCCCTAGCTTCTAGTATATAGCCAATTTTGCAAATTAGCTAGAGCTTAAAGTTGGCAGTTTTAGATGATCATTATAGCTAGCAAATTAGCTAGCGCTTAATTCGAATGAAGTGTGTAGGCAGTTTTAGCTGATTTTTATAGCTAGCAAATTAGCTAGCGCTTGAAGTTGGCAGTTTTAGATGATCGTTATAGCTAGAAAATTAGCTAGCGCTTGACAGTTTTAGCTGATCTTTATAGCTAGCTAGCGCTTGAAGTTGACAGATTTAGATGATGCTAGCAAATTAGCTAGCGCTTGAAGTGTATAGCTGATCTTTATAGCTAGCAAATTAGCTAGCGCTTGAAGTTGGCAGTCATTATAGCTAGCAAATTAACTAGCGCTTGAAGAAGGCAGTTGTAGCTGATATATAGCCAGCAATAGCTAGCACTGGAGGTAGCTAGTAGACTGCCTGCAAAGCAAGGCCAGTGTTAGTATATATTTCAGCTAAGCTAGCTTTGGATGATCTACCAACTATGCATTCATAATTATTACATATCCACTATCATAGTCAGGTAAAAGTTGTGCTACTGGAAGAAAAAACAACCAAGAAAAAGTGAAGAAAGAAAACTATGACCAAATAAATAATAAGAGTTATGATATGGATGGTAAGTGACGCATAGGACTAACTTTTGTGCGGTATAGTTCAAAGCAAGGTGTAATACATAAAGCTACTTTACAAATCTTGAAGTTCTGACTTTACATCTTCCTTTTTTGTTGCTGCACAGGTAGCAAGCACATAGGGACCTTTTGCCATTGCTATTTGGGGGAAGGTGCTCTATGAAGTGCCTTCCTGTAAGTCTGGCTGGTTCAGCTACTTGTGAAGGATGGACCGACACTTCATCAAGCTGAACTTCTGTCAGGCCTGCCTCCAGAAGAAACCCAACAGCAACCTTCACTAAGAAGGACTGGTGTGTTACTCTTCGGCCAGTTGAAGGTGTCCCTTTATATATTATTATGTATTATATGCATTTACCAATGCCAGGTTGAGGAGATGAAAAGCTGCCCGTTTCCACCATTTCTGTGTCCTATGTTGGAAGGTATAGTAACTCATCAGCTGATTGGATTTGTCAACCCCACCCATGTGACTATTACTTGACAATGGCTGTTGGCTTTATGACCTCCATGCCATTTGCTGACAGCCTTGTTCTCCTCCTCTTTGTTATAGTGGTATCATCGTACTCAGAATAGTCACAGCTCGCTTGTCCCATACATTTCAAGGCAAGGACACCATTTGTAGTTATAGACTTGATCTCACTCTTTTTCATTTTGTCTTTGGCCTTGATACATGCAGGTACCCCGCTCTTGTTCACCCGAACTGTACCACATGCATCAAAGCCACTACTTTTTAGAGTGAGTACAAGTGTATATATCATATTATTGTGTGTATACTAAAGTCTCCTCACCTACATACAGCTTCCAACTGTAGGTATATCCACTAGAGCTGTCTGCCAGGACCTAAACTTTCATACCCCACTTTGTGGGCTTCATGGACAAGTACTGGATGAACCAGACCCTCCCCTTGAATCCAATCATTGATTCATCGACGGCAATTTCTCTTCCAAGCTGGTATGATTGTCCATGCTCATGGCAATAGTGAGGGCAGTGAACCTTTTTTTCAATCTCGCTAACTGTGCAAGCTTTCCAATCTCTCACTCTAGATCAAGGACATAGGTCTTGATTTGAAGCTATAATAAATTGGTCTGCGTACAAATCTGTTTCCTCCACAATTCTCCTTAGGATAGTGTCATCAAGAAAAAGCTGAGCAAAGTCTACGGGTTCTTTTCCTTCCATATCAACCGTGCAACCAGATGTCTGACTGAATGAGATATCACCAGTGCTGGAGCTGCTGGCACTGGAGCTGCTGGCACTGGAGCTGCTGGCACTGGAGCTGCTGGCATTGGAGCTGCTGGCACTGGAGCTGCTGCCACTGGATCTGCTGGCACTGGAGCTGCTGGCACTGGAGCTGCTGGCACTGGAGCTGCTGGCACTGGAGCTGCTGGCACTGGAGCTGCTGGCACTGGAGCTGCTGGCACTGGAGCTGCTGGCACTGGAGCTGCTGGCTCTGGAGCTGATGGCACTGGAGCTGATGGCACTGGAGCTGCTTGAACTTTCACTGGACCTACTCCTACAACCTACTTCATCACTAACACTATCCACAACCTCTTCACCATCCTCCACACCTCCACAATAATTCTCATCAATATATCCACCAAAATCATCATCACTGTCATCTTCTTCTAACATACACAGCACTTCAGCTTTATTATAATATCTATCCATCACTTGTATTCAGCACAATACACTATCATCTAAGGATCTAAAGTGAAAGTACATAACCACAGGTTTGTCCAAAGATAGTTGATAATTCCAGGTCACTTAAACACTGTAAGCAGCGTACCAATAAGCAGATGCTTCGTGAGCGGCTATACCAATAAGCAGCAGCTTCCTGCGAGTCAAAAGAAGCATTAGTCCTTTACGGACATATATACCATTATGTCCAACGCGTAAGAGTGGAATTTTTGTCGGACATCGCCAATATATAAAATGACTTAAAGACTCTGATGATGTTTTGTAGATTAATAATAATAATAATAATAATAATAATAATGACAATGATAAAATAACAACTACACAACTACAATGAAATAATAGTACTACAGGAAATAACAACTACAATGATAATAATAGTACTACAGGAACAATGAAAATTAATAATAATACTATTGATCATAACAAACTCTAATTGCATACTCTATATGACATAATTGCTACGTTCATGGTGATTATTTCATATCATTTTCTCACTCCATAACCCTGTACGAAGAAATTTCAATGATAAGAACAAGGGACTTGGTAACAAATTATAAACAAAATTCCAATTCGAGAAATATTTCGTTTTGGAATGAAAATATATAACCAAATCAACATCACACTATAATGAAAATGACATAAATCGCAGTAATGCACACATATACCTTTTTATTAATTTTGTATTAATTTTGTAGAGTGGCAATAGAAATTGCTAGAAATATTATTTACAACTACAATTAAAACGAACTATTTCTACAAAATTCTTCACATTTCTGTGGTCTCTGTCTTGGTCTTTAATTTTGCATTGCTTAACCCTCTCACTGTACCCTCTCACTGTCAATGGCGCCACGGCTTTGAAAAATAAAATAAAATATTATAAGCATTTGTCAATGGGCAATAATTTTTATATCAAAAGATAGCTGAATTCAAACTCTATTTACACAAAACAAATTACGGCGGTTGGACGCAGGAAAGTTAATGAAATTATATTTAAAACACGAACGATTTTCAGTCGGACGATATCAACGATGGAGAAGAGACTGTCAATAGCTGAAATTATTTCCCAAGTGACTAGGGCAGCTTGGGACATTTCTGGTGATGAATCAAGTGACGAAGAATGTGAAGGCATCCATTCCTACCTCGGAGATAGTCTTGTGCAATGCAAATACTGCAATGTTCACCTTTGCATTATGGAGGATCGGAATTGTTTCCATGCTTTCCACAACTTGGTTGACTTTTGCCACAGACACTGATTTCACCTCAAACTCCACCCAAAATTTCTTTCGATTACATTATGTCAAACAATTATATCAAATGTTTACTGAATGTTGTATTGTCAAAGTTCTTGTTGATAAATAAGGACATTTTTGTGGTCGATTTATGAAGACCTTACTATGGATTGGCATAACTTTTGTATAGTAATGTATATTCCTAGGTTCTTAGAAGCAAAATAAAGGATATGGATAGAGCTATCTTATGAGCTATATATCGAGTCCATGACATGAACTATGAAGAAGTTATGGCACTCCTAATCATGACCATTGTTTGCATTAATTATATTCATATTATGTGGTCAGTCTGTGGTCACACCTTTTGATCACAACTTCTAAAACAATCATGCTATCACATGACCAAATGGTAAATGGTTCAGCTAAATATCTGATTTGATATTAATTTTTTAATGTGGCTGTATTAAATTTTAAATAATTCTCCACAATGCTGACAGTGAGAGGGTTAACTGGCAACCTGATTGATATTGTTAATCCTCTGAGCATGCCAACACAAAATTCATGCTGAAGATTATCTACTAGAAATCCACGTGTAAGACCTCACGGATGATCATCAATAGTATCAACTACCTATTGGAAAGTGGAACCTGCTACAAAATATTCCATCAACAATATTCTTTCTTTCTTTTATTGTATTTTTCACTATATAAAAAGAGCAATCATAAGACATGGAGATTGATAAAAGCCATATACCAGTGTGCCAGAGTAATTAGGCATTAATTTTTTAATTACTCTGTAAATATTCTAATTACAAGTGTTCTTATTGAGTTAGCCATTTATAACTCCATCTTATTGGCACTTTACTAAATTTTGGCTAGACATATCCTGCAAATCCACAGTGAGTGATTAATTAAGCTAACCACCATCTTCAATGACTCTGAATTAGATATTGCAAATTGTACAGTTCTGTTCCTATATTTGAAGTCAAAATTACACAAAGGAACATAATTTACAGCTTGAACAGAGCAATATATTCTAGCATTACTTCAAGGCTAAGGCAAGTTCTAGCTACAACTGCTATTTACATATATAGCATATATTAATTTGCTATTATTTATTTTAGCTTTGCTGTTTCTATATGGTTAACTTTGTTAGAACTGAAGGCTGGAAACTTGCTTCCAGCTTTAGTAAAACTATTTATTTTTTTAATTATTTGCGCTTTATATCATAGATCAAATTCACCATCTAAAACATTAGATAACCTGACAACATAAATTGAGGACTTTTGTAATATTTTACCTCACCTGGGAAAATATTAAACATTCCAATATGCGAAGGGTTAAAATTCATAACACTATGTGGCACTTAAATAATGATGTTTAAGAAGCTGACAAATTGCATTTTAACAATTTTTTTTGCTTTTTAATTTTAAGATCCAGCTCTGCACAGCTCAGCACAATAATATTATTATAGAGTGCCTAATATCTAAACTCCTTGCTTCATACCATAATTTTTAATAATTTCATAGATACAATGGCAATATTTTACAGTATAACTCACTTTTCCTGATTAATAATTGTTAGGGCCTTATCAAAAAGATCCCTAACATCAAATACTTTCTTGAGAAAGTCAGCCAACACATCCGAGATACCACTGGGATCTTGTGTCTATAGTGCAACACAGAAACAACAGGAATCTTTAGGACCAATAGTAGATAATATTATATCTGCACATATGTGGGTTGACTTACTAACAAGTGGATATATCTGCACAAAGAGATCACCATTACCAAAAAGCTTCACTAGAAATTGACATCGAAACCTAACTATACTAACTAGTATTATCTAACCCTACTCAACTAGAAATGGAGAGACTTACTGTAGCAAGCACCATCATCTTCAACATGAAGGAAAAGGCAAAAAAATAGTGAGCAGTTCCTAGCTATAGCTAAAGGCATACAAATGATTTCACATAAAAACTTGAAATTACCCTGAGAGAGATTCATTTCCTGTTGTACTTCAGATAGAGTTACAATCTAGCTAAGACAATTTCTGTGTTTATTGACCTAACCATTAGTGAGCTAGAGAACAAAAAAGCTGTTGATTTCCTGATACAGCCCTCCAACCAAGAAGAAAGAACCCTCAACGCAAACTTCTACTGTGTTGATATGAAAGTCAGACATATGCATGTGTAATGTTATATTAATGTTCATCCCTAAAAGTTGGTTGGAGTAAAATTAACTATTTGAATGCAAGTTTGATTTCATGTAGAATTTTTTTTTTCAGTAATAGAAAATCAAACTTTGTAAAATGTAACTGCAAGTCTAAATGGGATTACATAAAACTATACTGATTCTTTTAAATTGGCTACCCTAGATATACAACTGCTATATACAGAGGAAAGTCTGAAGCTACTGGTCATTGCATTCATTTATGAAATTTTATCTGACTACCTACATTTTATGAATCCTATTTATATTTGTTTCTACAGTTGGGTATATAGCTAACTTAACAGTATATTTACATAAATCTAGATATGGTGCCTATTGCTGTGACCTAACCTACTAACAGACAAAGATGAGAAATTACCTGTACAGTCTTAACAGTATTCTTAATGGCATGCAATAATTATAGTTACTAAGAGTAGCCTGGTTATAAGAGCTGCTGCTGGTGTATATAGGTGGCCTCACAAAAATCAAACAGGTAAAAATGTAACTGGTTGGCTTGCTATGGTACATAGGAAACATTAGCTATCCCACTTTCTTTTATGTTAAATGTTGTTTCAATACAATTCTGAAAAGCTGTCTAAAAGCTATAACTACTGTACCTATATATAAAGCAAATCCAGGGATGAGAATTTACCTTTTTATTTACTAACAAACACATCGACAATTATATAAACTTCGACAATTATGGCTTTAGTCGTCACTGCCACAGGGTTGAGCCAGCATTTATTGTACCAGCTAAGGAAATGCGAACAAGTACAGAGGTATATAAGATGTGTTTTGGCTTACACTACATTCTGTCCATAAGCTATGCATGTATGAGCTAAATTTTATGGAAGCATGTCAGTGTTGTAACTCAAAAATGGTCCAGCACTAAGAAAGAAAAAATTCCTTTTCACATATTTCCAGCTTTCACTAACTTGATTAATATTCCAGAGCATTTAAAACATAAATAATGGGAAAAAATTGCAATTAGAAAACAAACAAACTTTTCTGCAGGCATTTTGGCTGTATTTTAACCATTCTTTGGCTTTTTTTAATATATTGCATGAATGATAGGACTAACATGATGGTTATTATTTACTTACATTAATTAATACTTTGGTTATCGAGTTCCTTTTACTACCATATGGGTACATATATACACACAAATTCAGATATTTTCACAAACCAATATATAAAATATGAATTTTGACTGCTAAATAGACACAGGGTAAGTCTGTCAACAAACTCTCATTTGATATAATAAAATTACAATGACCTTCTCAATAATCATAAATGAAGGCTAGAATATATATCTAGTCAAAATGTCGAAATGTTGTCATTGTAAGGATAAGTCTGCTCTAATACTCATAAAAGTAGTTTGATAGGGTAGTGAGTATTAAATAGCTGCAGTAACTGTTGTTATTAATGTGTTTTTTTCTCGGCCTTCACTTCTGCTTCTATAATCCCTTTTGTGTTGAAAAGCCACACACGAAACATCTATGCTAATCACCTGGAAGAGTGATTTTTAGACAAATTTGAAGCACATGCATTTTTGTCCTAATAATATGAACCAGGATCAAAAGTTCAATTCTGAATAAAGTTATAGCTTGAGTATAATTGATGAATACAATCAGTGGTCAAATTATATAAAAAAATACCACAGTTCTGTCAGTTTCCCCAATGCCAAAGTTAATCTAAGACACAGTGCAATTTCTGTGTTGTGGAAATTGCTAACCTGCCAACCTGTACAACTTTTTTGAAAAAATTCATAAAGTAATTGGAGTGTGGTTGTCTTGATTAAATTCTCATTTTCTTGAGCCTCCTCAAAAGTTTTATAAAACCCATAGCTGCAATGGGTGGACAAAATAGTCCCTTAATACATGTATATATACCATTAATTTTAACAACTAGCACTGACCGTATAGTATATAAAGTAGTAGTGTACATCCTACTTTCTAGTTTTAACACTAACCTCATTCAGTGAACGAGTCGTGGAGGACATACATTCTTGCAAACCATCACATATAGTACCAGATTCCTAAACAGTGTGTGTACAGTGTGTGTGTATGTGTGTATAATGCATTTGAGATGAGTACATGTGTATGTTAGGAGTATCGTTTATAAATGAGTAAATAAATATATATATTATATATAATTATATGTGTGTAAATTTTTCATTAAAAACAAATACTTTAGTCTAGTAATTGTCATATTTACGATCATTTGTTTCAGGTAGCTCCAGTCATGAAGAAATTTGTTTGAATTCACTCGGTCATAGCATTCACTGCTTATACTGCTTGGTAAAATAGTACAAACACTCTTCAGAGCAGTCCTTACTTCCATCTGCAGAAAAACAAATAAATGGATAAAAGTGGAAATTAAACAAGAGGTTTTGCACATTGAAATTCAGAGATAGTTATGATATTTGTATGTTCACTTACATTGCTTAATTAATCTGCCTCAAACTTGATTCATTAGCTAAGATAAATGAATATAGTGTCAATCCGATTGAGACAAATTATATATTTTTGTGTGTTTTCGTTTCCTTTAATAAGAATTGTATTATAGCATGGCTGACACACTGACATATTGATTAAAACTTATTAAAGTAGGCTAACCTTAGTCATTAGCCTATTGAATGCCGACTATATTTGTGGTTTATTGTAAAAATTATATTTTTCTCTATAACAAGTTCTCAAACTCAAACTACAATAAGCTGCAGATTTGCGTAGCTCCATTGAAGTAAGAAAACAAAACCTACGAAGTGCAACATCGCTAATTCTCCACAACAAAACCTACAGCAAAGAAATCTATCCAGGTACACCTCCTGGCACAAGAGAAAAGGAATTCAGAGTGATGCCTGGTACGTATAGATGCCTATGCAACTTTTGCACCAAAGAACAACTTCCAGAAGCAGCAGAAAAACCCAGTAAGAGTCTTATTCACCAAGGCAGTTGCGATTGTCAGTCATTAAAAAAAATCTCTAAATTTACTGAACCTGCCGTCCAACCAGAAATAATGTTTTATAAACAACAAAGTAGTCTATTGGGCATGTTCATATGAAGAATGGATCAAATTCTTTGATGAAAACATTCCCGACGATGTCCTAGTTTACAACATAATTATGGCGCCTACGGCATTTAATCATAGCAAAAACATTTCTAAGTTCTGTTTTTAAAGAGAGATTTTTTTTTAAACATTAGCACCTATTGTGTCAAATGATAATGTCCTGAAACTTTAGAGAACTGTTTGAGTGAGTTGCCTTACATGAAAATGTTACCCTCCATCAAGCATTTAAAAGTCTGATTTCAAACGCATTGCTAGGGTGTTGACTTGAAGCCTTATATTTCTGAGGTGAAGCCAGCTTTACTCGAGAATGTGACTGTTGGAGCATCTCGGCATTTGGATGCTTTTCCTGGCCTATCTGCTGAAAGCACTACTATTATCGTCTTCATAAATCATCTCGGCTAACTTAAAAAGCTGCATAATACATGGCATCTCCAGAAAGCACATGTAAAGTACACACTTGAAGCCAGCACAACAATGCTCCAAATCCCTTTCATGTCTGGGTTTATCACTTACAGATTTAAACATGTAAGAAATTTTTACCTTTTTGCTAAAAAGTATTTAGATATCTATAGCTACCTCAATAATTGTTCCACTGCATTTGGATAACTATTTGTAACAAAGTAGATAACACTTGGAATTTTGTTCTGCATTCCTAGCTGGTTAGCATTTAGGACAATAGTATAACTATTATTTTAGCTTGCTATATTCAAACTCTTGTAAGTAAGGCAATGAATTTAGCTCAGAGTCTCTCCATATTATAATTATTCTAAATAGTAATAGTGCTACTCAGATCTTGGTCGACTACTTTTTGTCAAAGACAACAACCTTATCATTTCAGCAACTTGAGTGTTTATTCCTAAATAAAGCTGTTTACCATATTAATGGTCTTTTATAACATTTATAATCCCAATGAAATTTCAGTTGACATAATTACTCTAGTAATGATGAACAGGGTTAAAACATTTAGTCGAAATATCGAGTTCGTTATTGAGAAGGTAACTGTAATAATCTTTATAACTATAACATTTTTGACAGGTTAAAGTTTATATAAGTAAAACAGCTCCATTAAGGTAAGAAAACAAAAACTATGCATTGTTATATCGCTCTCTGTCTATAACAAAACTTAGAGCAAAGCGATTCACCCAGAAGCATCTCCTTTCTAAAGAAAGAAGGAATTAGAGCAATTCCAGGCATGCATATATTCATGTGCAGCTTTCATCCGTTCTTTGTTTCCAGAAACTGAGTAAAGGCCAGGAAGAGGCTATTCAGATTGCAGGGTGTTTTTTTTACATTTGTATTTTTTAATTTCCCTCAAATGAAATCTCACTAATCATTAGAAAACCTTCTCAATAATTAACTTGAAATTGTACTCTCTCAACGATTCAACTTGATGTTCTAGCTTTATTAGAAATAATTTTAAGTTTTATTCCTGATAAAGGCTAGAGCATCTAGTCGAAGTCGAAACATCGGGAGAGTACAATTTCAAGTTGATTATTGAGAAGGTTTTGTAATGTTATTTTGTCAACTGAGACTTCATTTAATCAACTTGAAATTTACTCTTCACATTTCAGCTATATAGATGTCAAAGGAATAAATTTCAAATTTAATATTGAGATAGTCATTATAATTTTTTTAATTTGCTTCAAGACACTAATTACTATTTTTATATCAATAATAGCATGCTGCGTATATATGTTCGCAATAAAAATATCTGGTGTTTAGCGAGATTAAATATTTTGTGTGTGAATATTGTGAGTTTGTAGATCTGCTCAAGGCACATAATCAGTTAAATGTTTATGGATGATAGTGGATATATCCAAGTGTGATGGCTTCATATTCCTAATGCTGAGTATGAAGCATTATTAAAAAGCAAATTTAAGACTGAAATCTAACTCAATCTGTTGGCTATTAAATCCCTGATATGTCATAGTTTACAGCAGCAAACATCATCGTTATTACATTCAACAAAAAGGGTTAAATAGTAGCAATAAGTATTTGAAAATAATTATAAGGAAACTCAGTACCTTGTTACTTGAATTAACAATGTCAAATATCTATCTACTAAAATAATTATTCACAACAGAATGGAATAAATGCTAGTGAACTAGAGAAACAATCATTGAATTCAAGATGTGTTGTTTATTTTATAATGTGGCTAAATTGCTAGTTATCAGCACTGCTTGCATTATTGATTCCTCAAGTAGTGAAGCACCCTTTTTATTTTTTGGGATTACTTCTTTACTAAATCAAATTTGGGTGAATGTGCACGATAATTCTATTTTCTACCTAAAAGACTTAGGTCACTGGTAGAGCTCTAGCAGAGTTTTTTTTATATGATGTGAACAAGTTATGTTTATTTGTGTGGATTAATTCACTCTTATCAGAAATGTTAATTTCACATGCACAAATATATCTGCTGATGACATTTACAATTTAGGGAATATATATACCTATTTTTTTAAACTATCTGTAATTTTAACCTCCACAATTATGTTCTTTGAGTTAATTTTTTTACGAAGATTACTTCTTTCAAGAGCTTTTGAATGATGCTATTTATATTATAAAGATAATAAGAATATATAGTAATGGCAGATTTACTACCTTAAAACTGCAACCTGTTCGCCTTCAAAATCCCCTAAATTCACATATTGCATGTAACCAATTCTCATTCACAGGATGTGTAACAGAGCCACAAACATACATTATGACATTTGCCACTCTTTTCAGCCCCCCAAAATTCCTATTTATATCCCATTTACCTTCTATGTGATATTCAAAAATACATGCTAATAATATGATTATGAAATTCTGTTATACAACTTGTGAATATAAGTGTTTACAGGCATGCTGTCATTTTAGAGAATTTCAAGTTGATAAGAATCAGTTTATAAAGTAGTATAGCTAGTTGTCATCACTGTAATATCTTACTAGCCTTCATAAGGTGAAAAGCTTTTGAAACAAGCTATCTTCTGGCACCAAAATATACCACAAAGATTAAGATCTGGTTTACAAATTTCAGGTATTTTATTTAAAAAAATGTAAATCGCTTCCAAGAGAGTTTTAATTGAAATACATAATTATACTCTTTGTTTTAGCAGATTTTGAGATGTCCAACTTTATAAAAATAATATTGGGTCGAACCAACATGGAGGCACATAATGAATCCAATGAAGAAAGTTGAAGTAAGTTTACCTTAGCTCGACAGCTGGATTATCATCATAATAAATTGATGCAATAGTTTACAGTGGCTTTACTTGGACACACACTGGTCAATATCACACCAATTTAATGCAGGTTGAAGTTGGTCGATAATAGTTTGGCAAACATTCATAATAAATTGAAATAGGTTTACATTAGCTTTACTCTGACACTGGATTAACATCATGATTAACACCAGAGTGATATTAGATCACAGCAGTCAACTACTTCTGAGAGTGCAAAATCATCAAACTTCTGAAATTCATACCTTCCTATCCATGTAAAACTTAAAAGAAGTGGCAGCCAATTTACAGTGATAACATTTTCCAGCATTTGTAATACCCTATGACAAAATTAATAACACCATAGTAACATCTGTTTTCACATATAAATAAAACAGTATTATGCGGTAGAAAATCCATTAAATTATAGTCATGTACATTCTTTTGCTCAATAAGACATAAAGAAGCTATTGCTCAGGTCTCTAGTGTCCTACAGGAAGTGTTATAATAAAATTCATAAATTGATATATAGTCACAAACAAATTAAAAAATTATGCCATAAAAATTAGTAGTTGCCTATCGTTTTGAAATGGTCTACTTCTGGGAATGTTGTGAGAGTGAAGTATAGCTTAGGGCTAAATCAAGGATTTGATGGAAGTGCGAGGTGGACCCAGTTATTCTAATGCTTAATACTTTGCATGCCACATGCACATATAATAGGTTCCTGTAAAATTACTACATAGTATAACAGGAAATCTGATTTTGTTAATGTTTTATTTTTGCTACAAGACCTGCACGCAAGCAATTTTATATATAGTTGAGGTTTGTCAATTACTCAGTTTAATTTTTTTAAACACCTATAATCTAGAGCTAACCAATCAGTGGCACATGGAGACTAGTTATCTTAGCTTTATAGGTATACAATTTAAAGTAAGAACCTGGTTACTGACTGACTGGTTAGTAGCTACTAATATTCAAAGTGCTTAAAAATCACATGTGAAACATTTTATACTAGCTTTATAAGATAGCTAGGAGATTTTCAAAAGCGGCATGTGAAAGCTATCAATTTGCCATAAAAGCAAAAGTTTTGACTTCTCAAATCTGTGATACCCTCCAGAGACCAAACAAGAACAGGAATAGACCATATCAATGACCACCTAATGACAAAAGGATGGCAAGATTAAGCTGACTAAGCTCTCCTTCGCTTGTAATAATGTCGCTGGGGAGGAGCTAACCTTAGTGATTGACATGTGGTGTAGGTGGCAACATAAGGATATTGGTGCAAATTGCTACAAGTCATATATATAATACATATTGAGGATGACAGTCTGAGAAAAGGGTCCACTTCGCCCAAAACAAAAAATGCGTTATTGGCATGAGGTTAAGTGAAGGATAATTAAGTGGAATGGTACTGAAATTGTGCCTTGATCTAATGCCATTCGAAAGTTATACCCAGTTTTGCTTCCATTCTCTTCACAACAAACTCTAACATGTTGTTTTACACGATACTTCACGTCACGCATTGATGGCATCATATTTTCAATTGCTATGCTGTTTATTTAGGTTGCTACAGAAACCAAAGGAAAATCCGCACATTCCCGTATTTTCATTCCATGTACGCGGTAGCTTCGTGTGGCTTCTCTATTTTTAAGCTTTTTCTAACTCCTCGTTTGGATGGAAGGAAGTGCTTCTTGGCCTTGAAACTTGACAGAAAAATAGGGCAATGCCCCAAGATGCCTCTGAGGTAATTTCTTATGTTCATAACCTTAATAGCTATTTCAAGTCCTAGTGTAAAATCAGTTTTTGGGCAAAGTGGATCCATTTCTCAGATAACTAGATAATAATATACTAGACTTTTCAAGGATAGCAGCTATCTACTTTTACTATGAATAACTTCATTTCTTGATAAATAGATCAATAAAAATAATTACAAACTACTACATTTGGCGAAAGCGAAAACCGTGAGAGCTTCTCAGATATGTTCTCATAGAGTTGTAGACCTTGGGTGGATAATAAAACAGGGCTGTCTGCTTTTAGAATTCATTATACAAGTATTGTTTTATATTTTTGATAACTTAAAAACAGCATTGGATTGTGGGGATATACTAAGCAATTCTAATTGAACACAAATTATGCTTTAGGTTGCTATGGAGTTCTTGGCTTTACTTGAAGAATGAAGAATGAGTGCAAAAATTAAAAAAATGCAAATGTTAACAATTACTTTCAACTTTATATATATATACTACCAGTGTGCAAACCACCTTTAAAAATGGTGCAAGAAGCAATAAAGATGGTCACTCTCACTAACCTTAGTACTATTGTTGACTGAAAGACGCTTGGAGAATTGGACCTCTTGAAACATGTTGCACATATTCGTGTCAACAGGATCCTATTGGAGAATGTGTGTGAGTGTGTGTGAGAATGTGTGTGTGTCATACCAACAATGACACAAAATGCAAGCTAACTCAATGAAAATGAGAACAGTTTTTTTTTAATGGTAAATATACTAAGTCCTATCTTATCCTGTAGCTACTCTTATCAATATAAAAGAACTTATAATGCTAAAACACCACTCTAACATATCAATAATATAGTAACAAAACTTACATCAGGTATTTCTTCCTTAAAGATGGCAATGATTTTTTTAAGGAGAGAGATGATATAATTTATAAAATTAAATTTATTCAAGAATAATTCCAAGATATTCTTCACAAAACTGATCATCAATCCAATGAGATTAGCTGAGTTAGCCTTGTGTTTTCTCAGCTAAATAATGGAACCAACATAAAAATACAACAATAATAATATTAACAATTAATATAACAACAATACATGAAGCTATAATACCAAATGTACAACATACGAATCACAAAATCATTTATAACTGGAAAAATACGACATTTAAAATAAATAACATAGAGGAATAAATATACACATATATTAGACTCAAGTGTCAGTATATCTATTATTAATCTCTTTAGGGTCGATGTGTATACATCTACGCAATACAGAGTTACAGTCACAACTGCCTTCTTTTTCTGGCTATTGCTACTATTTCTGGAAGCTCTTGTTTGGTGGAAAGCATGATAATCACTTATATTTACCAGGAAACATTCTGAACTCCCTTGTTTTTTTTATCAAAGAAGCACTTCTGGATCGATTTTGTTGGTGAAGTTTTTCTGGACTGTGTGCTTTTGTTTGCTTACTTCAAATGAAACTGATTCCTGTACCAAACTACAGCTTATTGTATTTCCTGTGTATTATTATTTTTTTAAATGGTAGTTAAAATATATTACAACAAACCTCAGTGTTCAATCAGTTAAAAATACCAATGTAGATTATTTATAGGGTTTAATAAATTGCTTAGAAAAGTAGTAGTTTTTTAAATAAAGTTTCTTCTTCTTTTGTCCAACCCTAGACCAGTAAAGCTGCTATTGATGCAGCTGTGGTTTGGTAATTCAACTGTAGGCCTAAATCATTTGCGATATACCAAGACTACTGAGATTTGCTTTCATTCTATTGATACCAAAATATACATATTTTTATTAAAAAATAAGTTTCACCTAGTCTTCAAATATAGGTAACCATTCTCTAACAAGTAAACCAATTTGTAGGATAAAGGGATTAAACAAGAAAAAACTAACCAACATTCCACTAGTTCTCTGTTCATAGACATTAGCAGTACACATGTTTATCTTTCCAAGATTGGTAATAGTTTCTACATCATCATGATAAAAAATGGCATATCCCACCTGCTCCATAGCTAGAGCACATTAGATAAATTGAGTAATTATGTCAGAATGTAACTCCCTTATCCTTTTCTGTTGTTTATTTACCAAACACACTTTCTCTGCCAGTTCATCAAGTTTTCTTTCCTTTAGCAGCAAATCCACTGCAGCCATTTTTTAATCTTTCTCTTCACTATGACAACCTTCCTAATTTACATATACCTGTTTTTTTAAGATGAGTGAACCATTCACATTTTTACGTGTGAATGTATGGCGAATACATAAATATCTATGCCACAAATGTCAATACCAAGTTTTTCATCAAACTTCCCACTGTGGGCTCCTTTGATAGCAAATTAAAAAAAGTATATCTTGGTAGTCTAGAGTGTGTTAACCTCAAAAATTGCTTACCTTGAATCTGTTATAAGAATTTCATTTTGCCTACTCAAGAGCAAGTAATAAACCAATCTCCCACCTCTTCAACTATTCACCACTGACCTTGAGCGAATGAGCGGAAGACTCGCACACTTTCAAAATTTCGCATATCTCACCAGATTCCTAGAGAGCATAAGAGAAGAAGAGAGAGGAATTATGTATTGTGTACATGTGAGTAATATTTATACATATGCATGTCTATATACAAGTGTGCATGTGACAATGTTGATTGAGGAAATATTTGTTAGCTTGGAAATGCAATAAAGGTATTGTTTGATGTTATAGAACTTTATCAATGGAGTGTGTATAATATTTTTATTAAACTGTCTATCATGAGATACGCCACTTACGATTTCTTGTTTCAAGGTATCCCAGTTCTGATCATATTCGTTCAACAGTATAGAGCAGTTTCTGCCCAAACTCTCCGGCAATTTGCCACAAACTTTCCCCAAATTAGACCTTAGATGTGGCTACAGTAAAGAACAATTACAAAATTAGTCAAAGAAAAAGAAAAAATCACTCCATTTGTAGTCATTTATCAGCTGCAGTCAATAAATTATCTGTCAGCAGGAAGGTATTAAAAAAACTCATTTTGCTTGTAGGGTTAATACAGGCAAAACATTAATTATTCATCCAAGTACTACATGGCTGAAAGAAGAAATATCTTCTGTACTTTCTTTTTTAGTTGTATACTTCTCTATAAATTCTCTATAAATAATTTATGAAGAGAATATTTTGAGCTAAACATGTGCTTTGCCAGTCTTCTTTGGTATCATCAAATCCATTGAGAGTTTTATTTGTAGCCATTACTGTTTTATCCTCGTCGACAGTGAGATAAATACTATGCTAAGTCTGCAGCATGAATTTCAGTTGGAAATCTTCTATGTTCTTCACAAAATACAACGAAAAGCTAGAAAATGACACACATTCTCCAATTATTGCATGTAGAATAATTATCCAGGTGAAAAAGAGACCCAAAATACAATAGTTATCATGTGATATTTGAACAATATAATGTTGTATTTCCTTGAGGTTGTAGCAATAAGCTAGAGGAAGTTAGTTGAGGTGACACACACTGGGTTTACCATTTATGGAGAAACACACAAGATCAGTAATACATTAGTTGAACCAAAATTATAAGAAATGGAAAGCTATCCTTTAACTAGCATGTCATCATGCATATATGGAGCAATACAAGTCTAATGTAATTGTTGATATACGTAAGGAAGTGTGGATGAGCATATTTGTTTGTCCAGAATATTACCATGTACTTTAAATATTGTTTGGAATTTGTTTAGCCACTACAGCAGTTGTATAATATTTAGCTCTATGAATTCAGCAGAATAGATCTCTGTAAATTAGTATGCTCATACTTATGCTCCTTACACTCCATATAATTATGTACACTAGTGAAATTTGCAATGTGTGATTTTTTTCAGTACTAACAGCTAGAACTATCCTTCATATATAACAGTTTATTCCTGACAATTTTTCTAGCTTTTTAATGAGCTAGGTTGATGTAGATACCTATCACGAATGAAGTGTTATTACATGCTTGGAGTGCACAGATTAGGCTCTTCAGCTAGTATTTTACAAACTAACTGATAATATGCCAGAAGTGTCATGTGGTGCTAACTCGGACATTGTAGGGATAAGAAATTATATTAAATAGAAAAATTTAAACTACGCACCTATTCTTCGTATGCATATATCCAATAGACTGTTTTTAAATGATTACTTCCGGTTTGGTGGGACAAGCAAGTAAAAATTCACCTTCTTTTTTAATGGCTGATTGCAACTGCCTTTGTGAACAGTCTCTTATTGGATTTTGTTACTGTTGCTGAAAGTTTTTGTTTGATGGATGATTGCACAATTACCTATGCTTACCAACAATTACTCAGAATTCCTTTGCTCTTGAGCAAGGTGGTGCTCCCAGATGGATTTCTCCGCTGAAAGTTCGGTTGTAGACAATTGGTGACATATCATTGCTTAGCTTTTGTTTGCTTTCTTCAACAAAGCTGATTCATATAACAAACTGCAGCTAATTGTATTTCCATTCTACAGTTTGATTCTTAAAATATATATATATATAATTACAACAAACCACAAATTAAGTCCATGTTCAATCAGTTCACTTTTATTTTTTACAGATGACATAGCTTGACCTCTCAAAAAAATTGGCCAGGGAAGGCTTCAAAGTATGAGAGGCTCAGACAATGTCATAATCAAGTAAAGTATGTAGACATGCCTTCACCTTAGAAGTATAATTATGGCTTGCCACATATGTGCCTTACAAATTATATGCAGATGATATATTTTTGAGTGCTTGCTAGAGGGCAATTATTTTATGTCATAGCTCATGTGAAAAAATTTAATTTTTTAGGATACGTCTTTAGGCATCATAAATCTAGTTTATAAAAAATGTATATTATGAGGTTTTACCAAATCTGGTGGCAGATATATACAAATTATAGTATTTCCAAGCAAAATAAAAACAAAGTGGTACATGCAATTTATGTTAGTTCTTTTTTAACTGAATTACATCTACATTCTGTGAATTAAAAAATAACTGGACCAAAACCACACTGGGTTGAGGAATGTTGAAGAAGTTAACAATAGTTTTATTGGGGCACATACTAGACTAACATCACACTGGGTTGAGGCAGGTTGATGTAGGTTGAGAATTGCTCATTGAGGCAGACATTGGAACAATATAACACTGGGTTGGGGCAGATTGAAGTAGATTGAGAATAAGGAATCAGATTGAAGTATGTTGTCAATAGGACACACTGAAGCTCAATTGGGACAGATGAACTGTGGGGCCCCACAGGTACATCTTTACACTGCACAATGGCATGTTAAAATAGTATAACAATACTGCTAAGTGGAAATACACTAGGTCAATATCATAATAATGTCGAGATAAAATTAGTTGAAGTGTCCATTGGTAGTGGTTATGAACGTTTTATGAAATGGCATCATATTTATTACAAGAGTAAAAGTAACATTTTTTGGAACAGTAATTTCTGTCTTACTATTTCCAATTCAATCAACATACCTTATGCCTCGTGTTCGAAAAACTGGCAAAATTTTTACAGATTTTACAGATGTCATCCCTGAATATACTCTGTAGATAAAACAATAAAATAAAATTATTAACACTAAACGATAATTATAGTGAACAACAAAATAAGAAATGATGCTTACAATAAGATGATACTTTTTCACCACTGTTAATATTCAAGACAATAATATTAATATTAGCTCTCAGCTAGTTGGTCCACCAAATGCTCTGTGTTGTTTTGCATTGAAAGTTGTATAAAATAAATAGTTAAAAAAATAATTAATAATAATAATAATAATAATAATAATAATAATAATAATAATAATAATAATAATAATAATAATAATAATAATAATAATAATAATAATAATAATAATAATAATAATAATAATAATAATAATAATAATAATAATAATAATAATAATAATAATAATAATAATAATAATAATAATAATAATAATAATAATAATAATAATAATAATAATAATAATAATAATAATAATAATAATAATAATAATAATAATAATTCATGAGTTTGCCAATTCTACAGGACTTTAATTTGTAGTACTGAGACATATAAGATGGTCTTTAAATATAGTTTATATTAACTATTTATAGACTTAATACAGCTCACCTTTATTTTTTCTTTCAAGATAGAAGCCAAGCTGGATTCACATATACCCAGAGCTTTACATACTTCACCACCTGTGGTCTAGTAATATAATGGTTAGGCATTGTGATGAGTGTATATATGAGTGTTTATGTGTGTGTGTGTGTCTGTTATTTGTGTGTGTGTGTGTGTGTGTTTTATGTGTGTCTGTTGTGTTTATGTATGTGTGTTTGTATGTGTATGCATGCGCATGGCCATGTAAATTTAGAACCCACAAAGGAATTATTTTAGCGATTTTGAAGCACTCTACCTAGCTAATCTACTCATGATTGGTCTTGCTGGCTGTATTTAGTAAGCGAATTTAACGTAAGTAACTACAACTTCAGAATTGAACAAGCTAGGGAATCCAGATCATCAAACAACTAATTCATGATTCCAAGCCAGCACTTTATACAGTTTACCACAAGACCAGACCTCTCCACTATCACTATATGGTGGTGAGACTCAATATTTTGAGCACAATCTCAATATCTCGCTAAAGGCAAAAATTCAGGTATTGTCAGTAGAGGGTGAAGGGGGAGATTATATTAAGTCCAAGCATTGGAATTATGTGCCCATTCTTCTTGTTTACTTGCCCAATACAAGTCTCTATAGACTTGACTTCTAGTTGGATGGGGCTAGCTTTTTAATGGCTGAAGATCGCAACTGCCTTTGTGAACAATCTCTTAATGGCTTTTGTTACTGTTTCTGGAAGTTCTTGTTCAGTGGAAAAGCTGCACAAACATCTATGCTAACCGTGATCACTTGGGATTCCTTCAGTCTTTTGATCTAGGAGGAACTCATGGATGCAATATGCTGATGGTATACATATAGTAGCAAAGTGCTGAATGACTTACTTCAATGGAGCTGGTACTCTACTGAACTGTAGCTTAATGTATTTCCATTCCATTAAAAAAATACAACAAAACCGCAAATGAAGTTGGCATTCAATCGATTAAAGAGACATTTCATTCGCAATCTGGATTGCTGCCTCAGGTTTAAGTGAGTCTCATTACAGATATACAGATGAAATAAAAATGGCTCTCTTGACAGATAACAATGCATCTCTTTGACTTTTCATGATAAAGAATAGTTTAAAATTGTCATTTAGCCTCCACAAAACCTACTTATATTTTGAATCTAGCTGTAGCACCTGTACTAGTTGAACACCTTGTCAAGAGTATGAAAGATCACGCATTTTCTAGAGTGGACATTCTTTAGGGTTATCTTCAAAGTGTCAAGCAGCCTGTGCCAAGTCGGCTTGTGTTGGGCTTATTATTATTCATAATTGAAGTAGTAATTACTCTTCCTCACTCAAATGCTGGTCAAGTGGGAAATTTTCTCTTACCGTATTTGCCGGAGTATAAGTCGCAGTAGCAGCTCCAAATCTTCTTCTCCAATTGATGGGTGCGACTTATAATCCAAACATGTCGCTTTTTCTTAAACAACTGGGCGGGGTCTCTAGTGGCACGTGTGTCGATAAAATGTCTGGAAAGCTTAAGTTCAAAGTATGCAGAGAAGTTCGGAAACAGAGCAGCGGAAAGAGGTTATAGAGTTAGTGAAAAATTGGTCAGGGACTGAAGAGTGTGTTGACAACGCTGCGGAGATGCACTAGATCTGCTAGAGTTGGAGTCTCGGCTTACTGGCCAGAACTTGAAAGTAAACTGCAGGAGTGGGTGCTGGACAAGCGCTGGAATAGACATTTCTGGGAACATCTCATTCATCTCGTGCAGTCGAAACTTTACCTATTGTCATTGCGCTTTATTTAGCATGCGACCTATACTCCAACTATTATAGATTTTCAAAATGATGGCCAACTTTGGGGGGTGCGACTTAAATTCCGGTGCGACTTATACTCTGGCAAATACGGTATACATGAAATTCTTTTCAACTTGAAAATGCATATTAACAATCAAGTCACCTGGGAACCATCAATCTCCAAATATCCGAGCTACAGGTTTCCAGTTATAATTTTTTGCTACAAATATGTTACAGTCGCTTATTGAGTACCTCCATGAAAACATTAAATAAAGTCATTGCTAAGGTAGGTGCAATAATATTTCATATAAAACTACTCATAGGCTCCTTATTATACAATTCATAATCAATAAAATTTCAAATGGTCAATATAATAACTGGTTTGTTATGCCTGAATAAACTTTTCAAAACTCCTCAAATTAGCAGATACAGCAAACCAAAGTGTTGCTATAAGAATAAACTTTTGTTAGCTTATCTCAATCGCTCTCATAAACTAAACAACACATTCTTCTAAACAACACATTCTTTTCTAGAAATATATATATTTTTTTAATATGAAGAAAAAGTTAAAACTACAAATATTTTAGCTGTACATGTAATGGATCTGTACATGTAATGGGTAAATATATTAAAAGTTTTATCCCCAAAATAGTTTTAATTTTTTAATGCAAGCAAATGAAAGAGGATCAAATAATTTGCTACATATTCTTACCACTTTATTTGCCAAGAGATTTAATCCAAGATCAATGATACTACCACATCGCATTGCAGCTTTGCATGGCAATAAATCACACAAAACCTTCGGAGCAGGTTTAAGTAGGTCCTGTGAGTAGCACATAATAAATAATATATACCTTTTTATGGTACGAGTAAACATTTGTTTGCACATCAACTCAACTAGTAACATCTTAAAATGTGATCTTCACTGACTTTCCAGCAAATCAAATTATTGTAGTAGTCCTTGCTAAGTACATGTTGTTAGCAATAAGTCTAGGATATTATCTGAAACCTTCTGGAATGTAAAGATGATTAGATTCCTGTCTATAACAAAGCAGACAAGTTGTTAGCAATGTTATTAAAATTGTCACATGACAAAGAGAGATAACATTTTGGCTAAATGAAAGCTCTCGACAAAGAGGTAAAAGATTGACCCACCGAGAGGTGATAGAGAGAAAAACATTATTAATGAAAGCTAGTCTTTAATTAGACAAGATGTTTTTCAAACAATAGTTCCATTGTAGTTTTACAATTTCTAAGGTTTTAATAACAGCAGTATTACATTGAACACTTAGGCGAGAAAGTAGAGCTATTAATGATTCGGTGTCTGCTCCCTTAGAGTCGGTGGATGGTGTCAATCAGACTATACAGTATATTGCCAAAAAATTGTGAACCACCCCACAGTGGTTAGTGAATCTTTGTAGCAATTGTCAGATACATACCTTGAGAACCAACAATGGGGACCAAAGATATTAATTCATGTTAATGCTTGTCGAGGTTAACAAGTGTTCATATCGAAGTACCTGACAAACCACTAGCAAATGCCTGCATGTAGGTTGCAAAGATTTTTTTGGCAATAAACCATACATTAACCTTCATCTTACCCCAATAGCTGTAACAATACTACTGAAGATTTTATCCCCAAACATGTCAATAAGAAGTGGCCAATCTTCAGAAAAGTCACCCAAATACACGGATAGATTCTTTGCCCAAGCCTTAGCAGCATTCTGAATGGGGGAAAGAATGAGAAGGAGTCACTAATGGATAATAGACATTATCATCACTATTACCTATGTCACTGTCACAATTTGCTTAACAAAGTGTAAGTAACACTTAGATAAGCATAGTTCACAATAAACAGCTATGTGTTAATAATCTGAATGCTTACATAAGCTAAACCATAGCTCATGTTTGAAGTGTTAGTTGCTTCGTCGGCGTTCTTAGTGGCTGGTTTACTATATAGTGCATGTGCAGTTCCTCAATTCACTTCAGTTTTGTTCAGTTGTGTTTCATTTCATGAACTTCAATCTTAGCTGCTTGCTCTTTGGACTATATCTCTCTAGCCATCACAATGGCCACACTTTTTTCCACCAGGTATATAGCTAGCTAGCTTCTGCATGTTGATCCCTGGAAATCCTTAGTTGTGAAGTGGCTAATCACTTTATTGGTCAATGTATTTAAGATATTTGGAATTGACTTCAGAGCCATGAAAAAATCCCATTGGAGCATGCTTCTGGATTTCTATATGCAGGCTGACTCTATCTATGCCTTGCCACTCATTAATCTTAGGTCATCCACCATCCAATACATTCTTTTTATTGCCCTGCATCATCATCCGCACCATAACCACCATACCGTTACATAGAAATATAATTTCTAATATCATTTCTTTAATATCCTTACAGCCGATAACCTCTCAGATCTATACCTCCAAGATGCTGCCATTGATAGTTGTCAGGACTTGCTTGGCTGCCAAACTACATATGAAGCACTGAAAACCATCAAAAAGAGTTTTCTTCGGCTTCAACTTGGCCATCAATGAATTGCTGCAGAGATTCATCTTTGAGCACACAGCATGAGAATCCTATATCAAAATGAAAATTAAGATATGAAAGTTCCCAACAGAAGCGATATATCCTGGTAGAATGTATGAAGTCTAAACCAGGAATAAATATTCTTTATTCAATACATAGTTGAAACTCACAGTTATGAACTACAGAATTACAAACATTGCATCAACCAAATGGCAAGTGAACATCCAATAGGTAAAGTATCATAACACAGATCCTAAAGATATATACTGCGATGTGCCTGCCTATGAAATTTCTACATTTCACATGCTATTTTCTTTATGGTGGCCTAAAGCTCTTCATGAAATATATGCAACTTATGCTATCTATCAAAAGAAGATGAGCATTATGAAAGAGTGCATAAAATTAATACCATGTTCTTTGGCAAAACAATAGTGACAGACTTTATGAAATCCAGGCAGTGCTGCAAGTTACACCTATGAACTAGGTTGTTCTATATCAACTGCACTGTTTAGCAGCAAAGAAGAGATCCATTTCTTAAAACAAAGACATTTCTTTCAATCTTAGCTATAGTAATTATTAATGGAATGGATACAGTACAGACATAGTTGGTATAATGGTGTACATATTTAATTACCAATGTCAGAGTTACAATTATCCTGTCACATTTGTCACTTGGAGTTTCTATATACTGTAGTGTAAATAATTAAACGTGCATAAAATGTATAACTAATTTGTGCAAAGTATTCAATTGAATAAGCACTAGTAAACTGAGCATGCTTAAAATTGGCTGTTAAGATTGATCAAACTCACCAAACCTTCAATGATGATTAACTTCCACATTTTGTCAAAGTTTGCATCCAGATGATTGCATGTTGATGAGACAGTGAAACTACTTGAGCAAACTTCCTTCAGTAAAGCTTTAACTTCAATCTGATGAGGTATGTAAATATACAATTTTTTGTATAGAGGGAATAACCTATTAGTTATAATGAAGTGCTATCAAAATAACATCAATGGCAGCAACTACTATGATGAAATGGAATTTTTTTAATACAATGAGAGTATCTCCAAAACTAAATTCTTCTCCTTCCAACTACAACATTAAATTATTAGCAAAACAAATCTTTGGGTAAAATCTCACTTGAGTGTTGTAACCAGTTCGCATACGATTCATCTCCTGGACCAGTTCTTCACACTGCTTACATTGGGCACTCCGACTCACATTTTTCTCCAAAGAAATGACTTGAATCTATAACAGCCAAAAAATAAAGAAAATTAAAAATGTTCAATCAACAGATAATAATCATTTAACATCCACAACATCAATTGCCTGTTTTAGGTGTTACTCTGTGATCAATCTTAGCCACAAAATGAGTAAATGTCAGCTCCATCTTTGTTGATAACAAGGAGTAATTACAAGCTCTTATTATGTAATGAGCAATGAATATAAAGATGGTATATTAACTGTCACAAGTATAATTATATTGGCATAAACATGGACATTGTTGAAATATAATTACAAAAAATGACATCTTAATATTAAACATAGCATTTCCTAACAACACATGCCTAGTGGAATGCTTTACTGTCAGCCTCAGGAAAAGGCAAAGAACTGGGGAGATGAAATACCTTGCTCACCTCCTTCAGTGTCTCTCAGTAGCAGTCCAGAGGAGGAATGTATTTGGGATGGTTAAGGAGTTGAACTTCTCATTTTTTAATAAGTATTATTTGTTTGTTTGTTAATTAATTATTATTTTTATGAAATTGTTGTTAAATATTAACTTTATTTCTTGTTTGTGATAGGTTAGATTGCAAAAAATAATGAGATATGATCATAACTTTAGTCAATGGTATATTTCCAGTTTTTTCTTTGATTTAGGAAAACTAAGTTGTCCTTAATCCCTTTGCTCTGGAGAAAAGAGGCAGTCCTGTTTGGATTTCTTTGGTATAACTTTAGTTGTAAATATAGCAAATGTGTAGCTTTTGTATGCTTACCTCAATGGATTTGGTTTATATCCAAAAGAGCAGCTACATTGTAACAATATGAACAATTTATGGTTAAAAAAGTGTTATCTGCAAACTTTATTTACAAATAGAGTTGGTGATGAAATTTATGATGCACCATTGTTGAACACACTCTTTACTAAGTATTGTTTTATGAAAGTTCATTTCATTAAAGTTGTAAATATTTTTTCATGCTTTTTTCTTTCATATTTCTAATGCTTATCTAAATATAGAGCTTATGGATTTATATAAATATTAGCAGTGTTACCCAGCTTGGTGTAGCACATTAGGTTGGCGATAAAAAAAAAGTCCAGTCTTATTTCATGCTAGAATACATCATCAGTTGTTGGGTGTTTCTGATGTTTGGAAAAGTGGAATATGGAATGTGATAGTCTGTACTACATAATTTAGGAAGTTTTTCTAGATAATGTTTTGTATAATATAAAAGGATGCACCAACATAGGAAAATGTAGACATTTTAGGAGAGAGGTTGGGGAATAATAATTTCTGTTATACTCACAAGGTTCGTAATAATTATTGTATATATATAAACAGAATAATGCTTGGAAAGCTAGCTCTATCCACTACAAGACTAATGCAATATCCATAATAAAATGCTAGAAATGTGAGAGTTTACGATAAATATAGTGGCATTGATATTTCATAGCACTTAACTCTTTGTAGAATGTAGCGTAAAATACTGGTCAATGAAACTTATAATGCAGAGAATATTATGTTAGCTATGCTATATACCTACCTATATGTAGACATTTTAGGAGAGAGGTTGGGGAATAATAATTTCTGTTATACTCACAAGGTTCGTAATAATTATTGTATATATATAAACAAAATAATGCTTGGAAAGCTAGCTCTATCCACTACAAGACTAATGCAATATCCATAATAAAATGCTAGAAATGTGAGAGTGTACGATAAATATAGTGGCATTGATATTTCATAGCACTTAACTCTTTGGAGAATGTAGCGTAAAATACTGGCCAATGAAACTTATAATGCAGAGAATATTATGTTAGCTATGCTATATACCTATATACCTGTATAGTGCTCTTTCAACATAGTGCTGGAGTTCCAAGTGAAGGCTATAGATACTAAGATTAGTTCAGTCTTACCAGCTGTCATTACCCTAGTCTTACAGTCAAGACTACCTAAGAAAACTTACTGCTTTTGTATGGAGCTCCTCTTGATCTAACAATACCATATCTAAAGCATTATAGAAGTTATGTATTCATGTTATATACTATGTAGTGAAACAAAATATTGAAATTCTCAAAATTCTCATAAGTGTAGCTAGATATTTCTAGCTCTTGTGTTGGATACCCACACCAGAAAAGGAACAATCAAAGCTTGTAAAGCACCAGAATTTAAGTTAGCTATAGTTTACAAAACTACTCTTTCAACAAAGTGCTCAAGTTCCTTGTGAAAACTGTACCTATTAAGAGCAGCTATAATTTAATGAGCTGCTATTAGTCTAGTTGTAAAAACAAAGAACAAGACCTTGGAAACTGGATACTTAACTGATTAGCAACTAGTTTTGCATAGGAAATTCTTGAGTGTTTGTTTGCATATAATTATATAAGGTCCACTATAATGCGAATTCTATAAAATACATAATACGTACCCCGATTTACAAAAACTTACAATATACAATGAGTTTCACAATCAACAACTTAATTTTATTCATATTTCAACTAGATGCTGTAGCCTTCAGGCATCTAGCCAAATCAAACTAAAATTTAAGTTGATTATAGAGAATATCATTTTAACTGTACAATGTTAACTGAAAGTTCATTGAGACTGACAATATGGGGGAATAAATCAGATTATGTTTTAGTAGGTAAGAATGATGTCTAAATTATAAATCGTGCAATATCTAGACTAACCTGACTTAAAGCTTTCAAAATATGATCATTTGTTCCACAAAACTGCTTCTGTGTTTCATTGTGTAATCCTAAGAAATCTTGTAATAAAGGAATTACTGTGGAATAATTATTCAATTTCCATAAAGTATCTAGAGACCATATCATGTACAGTATTATGTAATTAGTGTTTTGCCACAAGAATGAAGAGGTGAAGATTTCCTTCGTTGATCTCTGTGTCTTAGCTAACTTAGCTCTAGCATTTTATATCCTCTATTTGTAGACAAAGAGAGGAAGGATAATCAAATAACAGCTGCATGATCTACAGAAGAACAGCTGGTAAAAAAAGGTTTCCTGGGCATTTTGCACAATGAAGCATCCCTTGGCAACAGTCTGATAAATAATTTTGGGTCTTATTTTACCCTTATTTATTGCATATACACAGTGGTTGAGAGGAAGAGTTCCTCTGACTGCTGGTGCAGCAAAATTTATATTTGTTACTGTCTATTTGTATACAACAAAAGCAGGTAGCACTAGCACGTTTTACTGGTTAAAAAATTTCCTGGCATTTTGCGTGGGAAAGATTCTCTTGGCTACACTCTACAAATCCAGATAGCAAATCCAACAATGTCAATTTTTGTAAATCCAGTCACATATGTCATTAATTTTAACCAAATATATAGCGAATCTAAAAAAAAACACTGATACAGATAATCATGATATTTAACGATCTTAATATCTTAATATCAAAATAGTAATCAAAGTAAATCCTCCTCCTCCTACACTATTTTTCAATGAAATCCAAAATAAAATATAAATCTTGTTAAATGCAATGCAATACAGTATATTTTATGTGGTTATGATTAGTTATGCAACAAAAATCTAAACTGGAATCTTAGGAAGGGATTCCACTTATATACTAGTCGTAGCTTTAAACGAAGCTTATAACTATCTCTAGGTTTCTTGGTCTAGTACACTATTAAACTATTTATCTCTGCATTTTACTATGGAGTGATTAAAGCTAGATAGCTACCCTTGAGAGCCTTTGATATATCTAGATATGGTCTGCTACTAGATGACTATATAGCTGACAATAACGAACAAACCTTCGAAACAAAATAGCTCTGATTTGTGTATATATATAATATAATATATATAATAATATATAATATTTCAATTCCTTGCTGGATGGAATAGCTATGAGCAGGCTATAGCTAGCGTCCACAGATGTAGCTCTAGCTGTTGCACTGGTCTAGGCTTGGCCAAAAAAGGAAATCTGCAGATAAGAACTTGCTGTTTGATTAGCTATTAAAATTAATTTCCTTGAGGATTAACTAGGATAGGTATGCAACATAGTTGAATAGCTGTGTAAGATTATTCAAGTCCCATGAGAAAGCTATAGCAATAAACCACAGTTTTTTTCACCTTTGGACTTTCTTCATAGGACCAAGCCTAACTTCATCCTATGAAGAAAGTCCAAAAGTGAAAATCACTGATTTGTGTTGTTCCATGAGAGCCCTGAAGTTTTAGTGTGTGCTATCTATCATTGTATGTCAAGTAGTACATACACCTCCGTTAAAAAGTACACACCTTCTGTGGTCTAAAACAACTCTTTCACTTCGCTATCGTCCTTCTATATGGAGAAGTTCAAATCTAGTCTAGCTAGCTGCAGTGTTCTATTCTCAACTTTTGCTGCAAAATTTAAGTATTTAGTATATTTTCATCCAAGAAATGAAGTGAAGTATTTGGACTGCTATCTATAGACAATTAAAGTAAGTCCAATTAGAGTGAAGTAAGGGTTTCAACCTAATTGTAAGTAGGCCATCTCAGGTCAAATAAATAAAGCATAAAGTAGCTTCTATCATTCTATAAGTTTTATACATAACACAACTCTATGTATAATACTATTTGGAGAGTAATCTTCCAATAGTCCCCAAAAATGCAATAACAAAAATTTGGGAGAATCCTGACCCCTGGCAATGGAACGGCAGCTGGAGGGAAGAAGGGAATGCTAGAACTCAGAGACTGATGCTACTGAACAGGGAATCTAAGGTTTCAAAACATTTTATCTCTATACCTATCCCATCATCATGGTCGATTGAGGAATCAAGCTAGTCATCCATGTTTAATGTTAATTGAGGAACCAAGTGCTTCATAGCTAGTCATTGTATTTAATGTCTGGCTGGAAACACTGTGTTTAATACTAATTGAAGAACCAAAGTGTCTAGTCATCCTATTTAATGTCTGGCTGGAAACACTGTGTTTAAAGCTCTACATGTATCAAAATGTGCATCAATATTTGGAAGTTATTTACAGACTGAGAAATGAAATTGTTAATACAGTTCCAGTAACTATATATTAGCATGCTTGTCAATGTTCAGCTTTTTCAAATTAATTACATAGCTTCGGGGAAACTCACAACTTCAGAGTCTCATTGCTGGGCGACCAATCTAATGTAAGTTACACCTATATATTATGAAAAACTTGGTGTTGTCAGGCAGACTCCACTAACCATCTAATTTACATGCACTATAGAATTATAACCTTGCAAGCAAAAGACTCTTCATGCCAATGTAAATCGGTACCGAACAAGGCAATGCTTACTCTTAGCATTAATTTATGGGGATAATGAAGGAGAGGCAAGTTAACATTGGCCTTTAGCATTGGTTTAGGGAGAAACTAAAGGAGAGGTAAACTGTAAAGAGCAGTTCTTGAACACAGAGGAACATTTTCTGGGCAGTATTGGAGGAATCCTTCTTCTAGTGATGTGATTACATGAAAAAGCAGCTACAATTCATAACCAACTTTACGTTGTCACCTGTAAAAATGGCTTACAAGTGCTACTGTTCATTTGGATACCATTTCCAGGATGATTTTGCTTTTCTTACATTCTGAAATCACTCTTTGCGCCAGCCATTTGGACATGCATAGCACACAAATGGCTTTGGAATATACAGAAAGATGAGATATGGATGCTACATATATCTTCTTCAGGTTTGCATCACAATGTTGTTGGCCTCAGCATGATTATAATCCACCTTGGGTAAATAGCAATATATTATTTGAATTTGCATTCTTTAAGGCGTGTGCCAGTATTTTTGCATTCTTTAAGGCGTGTGCCAGTATTTTTGCATTCTTTAAGGCGTGTGCTAGTATTTTTGCATTCTTTAAGGCGTGTGCCAGTATTTTTGCATTCTTTAAGGCGTGTGCCAGTATTTTTGCTAGACAGACAAATGTAATGCTCTAGTTATGAGAGAGTGATTATTGTACTATCATGTTCTAGTTTGTAGTAATACATGTACTGTTGTACTACCAAAAAAGAGACACCAGGTCATTATCACACATCAACATTCCAAATGCAATGCTAGCTTATGATAGGATGAGCTCAAACTGAAGTCCTGCATGTATTTCTATGTGACTGTTATTCAATTTGGTGCCTTAAATATATCAGATCATTTGGCACTATGTCAGCATTTCCAAGCAGTGCAGGGTACCTCTAATGTACTACTGAGAAACTGCACACAACTAAAAAAAATACCAAAGATCCTTTATCCACAATTGATAATGAAGTCAGTTGCAAGCTAGACATGCTGTACAATAATTAAACAACAAAACACCTGTCTGTCTTGTCATCTAGAACATGCTAGCAATTAAAATAGCATCGAGTACCACATCAAGTATGTGACCAAAGAAAATAGACTATCTGTTAATGATTGGTTGAAATGCTGCTACTGTTTCGGCACAATCAGAAGTGCATGTGTATCTGTAATAAATATTGATGTAACTATGACCACCAATAAGATTTATCAGAAGCCAAGAACACCCTAACTCATCTAATAACTTCTTCTTTGACATATATTTAGTCCAATCAGAAAATTATATCATGCTCAATGTTCAAAACTTCACCATAAGTATAAGTGGATACATCTGTGAAATAGGATTTAGTTCACAAAAAATATACCATAGTTGCTGATTGTACATTCTTACCAGAAGATTGATTGGATGTGCGAGCAAAATGAAAATAGTGAATGACTGTTGATTGCAATAGCCACCATGAACAATACCTCCCAGACCTTCAGGAAGACTTTCTGCAGAGCATAGCTGCATGGACACCTATACTTGTTTGGATTTCCTATATATGCTTTTGAGAAAGGTGCTGTTCCTAGATGCATATATTTGAATTGAATTTGTTGAATATCGAGTGATTCATCAATGCATAGATTTTGTTAGCTTATCTCAAAGGAGACCATGTTACCAAACTACTGTATAAGAGTCATAAAACCACAAAACTTAAGTCAGAGAGGGCAATCAGTTAATGAAAGTTAGAAGAACAACACATAACTGATTAACAGCTGTAAGCAGATATATCTGGAAACTTGGATACCATTCACATTTTTTAATGGACTATATTTGCAGTTTTAACTGGTCATACTCAATGCATTGCAATACTTTCTAAAATAATAATAAAAAAATTAATTCTGACATGAGAGAGAGAGCAATCAAAAAGAAGATTTTTTTATGGCTAAATGCTGTCTTTGAGGTCTTCTTCCTTGCTTTTACCTCTATCATTGAAAGTCTTTGGAGAAACAAAAACTGCCGAGCACGCTGAATCCCTCTGCTCATGAGAAGCAGACACTCCTGGATGGATTACTTTGCTGTAAATTATGCTGCAGAAATGGAGTGACACAGTCTTATATTTTTTAAGATTTCAATTTTTTACTGAATTGTATCCACTCCTTTGACAACAGGAAGTATAATGAAGTTATAATGAAGTTATTAGAACTTAAATAAGTAATTTGATAACAAATATTGTATAGGATTTAGCCTACACAGAGAAGTGAGAGCATATAGTGTATAGGGCATCACAAAATACATTTTCCACTATTCTGACTTTTATGTGGATATAGCTTTGCAGATGAATTCAGCATAGCTTATCATGTGTACTATTTGGACAAAATTAAAAATCTATTGTCTCTCCCTTGTAACTCTTGTATTCAAATACAAAGTACATGTCTTCAGACATTAAATTCTTGTCTTAAAGCACAAGGTGATCATCTTCAACAAGAAGATAGAAAGCATCAATACTTGCTTCATGAAAGAAGATATGTGATTATTGTGTTTATAGATGACAACATTCTTTGTTACAGACTTCATCAATAATAATTGATATATATAATTATATATATAACTAGGAGAGGTACCCACATTGTCGAGGACAATGAAATAAATTTTGAGGCACCTGGAAGATCATTTTGTACTATTTTTGGCTTTACTCTGGGTCCGCTCATAGGATGCAATTCTAGTTTTTGGCATGATAGCTTTAGACTAAGACCACTGGATTATTTAGCTTTTACATAATAGTATCTTACTCAACCAAGCCTGGGGTATGGTAGGCAATGAAGTTTATGTTAGTGATCTTCATCCAAATCATTTTCTGCCTTCAACTATAGCTGCCTCAATTGCTACCTACTTTTTTGCAGTTCTTGTTGAAGCTATCGACAATGATAATGCTTGACCTAAAACCACATCCTTTCAGCAACTGCCATGTTATTCTTATAGGGTAGGGTTAGATAGAGTCTCATTAGCAAAATAATGATGGTATCACCTTGCAATTGCTAGTAAACATTCTTGGTAATGTTTGCCAATCTCCATACTTTTGTGGATTAGCTATAAGAAACATAAACAGATATATCTGCTATTAGTCTTCAACCGTTTAAATAATGCTGCAGAAATGGCAGGTGAACAAAACTGCTACTTTTCTTGATGATGCGCCTCCAGTTACTTTTCATGCCAATATAACTTAACCTATTGCTAGCCATCATTGGCTGCAACTGATATCTACGGGCAGAAAACTAATGGTTTACCATGCATAAGATGTATACATACCAACATAAAATCAAAATACATGTATATACATATATTTTGTTACTTAAAATTATTTATTAGTTTCCCCAAGAGATCTTATCAATCATAGAACTAACAAATATATGATTTATGCCAAGAAACTGAATCCACTGATAAGCTGAATCTGCTATAGACCTTGAGTTGGAAGACTTGACATATGCTGCAAAAACTATTTGTAGGTATGTCAGCTTATGACATGCTCTAAAGTGTACACTGCAACATTTCAATTGTCCTTCTAATCGATTGTAAATTAACAGTGTTGGTATTGATGCACATTTAATAGAACGGGTTCATATGGCACTGTGAGGTTGAGCAGTGAAAGTGTCAGTCCACAACCCAAATAGAATCCACAACCCAAATAGATGTACAATTATAATAAGGGACAGGTAAATGAAAACTATTGGCATATGCAAATTAGCATTCCAAGAAGGCCATTTGTTAGAGATACATTCTAAAATTCCACTGTATTTGAGCACTTTTAGCTTGTGTTAGAAATAACAATCTCATGAAGTTTCTATATATGCATATGAATATGTGTGAGAGGGTGTGAGTGTGTGTCCGTATATCTCTGTGTGTGTGTGAGTGTGTGTCTGTTGTGTGTGTAATAATCTTTAATTATCTCTCAATGAACTCTCAGATGACATAGTGCAGATACATGACTTTCTTTGTACTCACTTACACTAGATATCTAAACATGCTTCTGATCAAGGTTGATGAAGGACAAAGCATGTAGCCAAATTAAGTTGATTAATATTAACCCCAAAAAGCTAGCTTGCAAGCACTATATTGAGTTTATTATATATTATATTCCTTACCTTCCACTTGCTGTTTTGGCAATACTGTGTTTTCAAACACTCCTGTGCATTGGCCTGGCTCTTACACCAGTAAGTGTCTCCCTTCAGGCAGCCTGTACCTCCATGAACAGTCATAGCTGTAGCACAAGAATACATAAGAGTTATATTATATCTTCTATCTTGCTTGTGAAACAAGTTATCAGAATTTTTATATACAGCCTGTCATAGTAGCTAGCCCAAAAGCTCTATAGCTGACCTACTATGAGGAATGTAGACAGGAATATTTTATTACCAGTTGTAAGAATTACTGCTACTAGTAAAAACTTCATGACTGTAAGCTCTTCAGATACTTCTGTTGCAGAACCTTGTGCTGCACAAACCTGTCTAGATGAGACAGTTTTCCCTAACAATGTCCGTAATAATTTCCCACTACGCCACGATCCGCGATTACACGGTTATGACCGATTGAGGGGAGCGTTTGCGTTAGGTTACTTCCACACACGGAAAGGTAAAGGAACGCAACGGAGCAGAAAACAATGATGAACTGTACCGTTACAATTTATGAACGAAAAGCTTCTCCTGTTTGTGGAAAGTCTTTTCAAATTTGTATAAGTAAAGTAAGAACCATAGGAAAATGCATGGAATATCTGTTAGCAGTCAGTTAATGAATTAGAGCTAGTTACTAGTTATAGATCTTCAGCATCTTACCCCTTCTTTTATTCCTAGGCAAAAACAACGCACTTCTCTAGATAAAGATCACATTGAAGTATTCCAAGTTGATGCCAAAATTATTGATGATCAGTTTTTATTGTATATATATATATATATATTATATATAATATATAAGCAAACGCTCCCCCCTCGGTTTAATGCTGTCCAGTACCCCGAGATTGAGGTTGCCCTTTCACTCTGGGGTGATGACCTTGTCTTGCCTCCTCCAGCCCCGCCTGCTTCCCATCAGCAGAAATCGTGGGACATCCCTCGTATTTTGGAAAGGGCAGATTCACTTTTGCGGAATGCTAGTGACCCCAAAACCAGAGCTCGTCTCCTCGCCGTGTCTGCATGTGAGTCAGGTGCCTGGCTTAATGCCCTGCCAATCTCCTCACTGGGTCTCCGAATGAGCGATGATGTAGTTCGAATAGCAGTTGGGCTACGTCTTGGAGCACCCCTGTGCCAGCCACACTCTTGTAGTTACTGTGGATCGGATGTCAACCAGTTTGGTACACATGGGTTGAGCTGTAGGCACAGTCAGGGAAGGCTTTCTCGCCATGGTGCTTTAAATGACATCATCCACCGGTCATTAACTGCTGCAAATGTCCCTTCCCGGCTGGAGCCCTCAGGTCTGCTTCGGTCCGATGGAAAGAGACCTGTGGCATGTCCATCATTCCATGGTCAAGTGGTAGACTCTTGGTATGGGATGCAACCTGCAGTGACACCTTTGCCCCATCCAACCTTTTGGCTGCCGTCTGCCGTCACTGAGGCTGGTGCAGTGGCAGTCCAGGCGGAGATTTTGAAGGGTGAAAAGTACGCCCACCTGGACTCGGCATACAAGTTTGTACCTGTGGCTGTAGAGACATGTGGATCCTTTGGGCCTCAAGCAAAGGCATTCTTCAGGGAGTTGGGACGCCACCTGAGGTCAGTGACTTATGAAGAGGACTCCCATCAACATCTTCTTCAACGGATTTCTGTGGCTGTGCAGCGTGGGAATGCAGCCTCAGTAATGGGATCTTTGCCATCAGGGTTGGGGGCGAGCCATTTCCCTAGTCATCGCATGAACTTTTTAACTTTTTCACTTTAGTGTGTTATTCCTCTGTCAAAATTCGAAAGAAAGTTTTCACATTTGTATATAAAAACTAACCTATAAAATATATAAGCAATAGATCTCCTAAATAATTTATATACTATTATGCCTATTTCACCTTCTGCCAGCTTCCATTTTTTCCATTTTACTTCCATCCAATATGACTTTCACTTTAGTATGTTATTCCTCTGTCAAAATTCGAAAGAAAGTTTTCACATTTGTATATAAAAACTAACCTATAAAATATATAAGCAATAGATCTCCTAAATAATTTATATACTATTATGCCTATTTCACCTTCTGCCAGCTTCCATTTTTTCCATTTTACTTCCATCCAATATGACTTGCCTAACTCATTCCACTCACCGTAGCAAAAAATGCATCTGCCAGCGTGATTATAGTTTGTATTTTAACAGTAATTTTTTTGTAACATGTGGGATATTTACAGTCAACTTAGCAATTCTTCTCTCTGCATCATTTATCCTGATTTAATACTTTGTTTTGCCAGAGGCCCATGAACGTATGCACAATACACTCTATGCACATTATTATTCAATGTACTTAGATCTGGTAGCTGCATGCTTATGTACTCAGAACTCATCACTTAGCAATCAAGAATGTGTTCGGAATGTAAGGCTTCTACATGTGTTCAATAGGAATTAATAGGTTTGATATCGTGTTGGTAAACATGAATTGAATATCAATTGATATGTATATAGAGCATCAGATTAATAAAACAAACAAGATACCACACAAGATACAGCATCAAAGTATCGTTTGAACTGGGTCTGGAAAACACAAGTTAAAACTATGATGCCTCTGGCACTTATAAGGCAGGCACTTAGAGCTGCTAGATATATTTGGGCATTTTTGTATCATAATTGACCAAATGGTAATAAAACACTGAGTTTCAAATACACTCCCTTTGCATTATTATGAGGAGGAAAAAAAATTGCCCCTGAAATTCGAAATGGCCACTATGGTGAGGTGGGGTGTGGAGTTGGGTTTGTGGGGTGTGGGGCTAGTATGTAGCTATATGCTATAGCATGAATCTTCTTTAGTCATGTCATGATAACCATGTTTGATGTGTGCATTTCAGAGTGGTGTTTTGTTGGCATCATGCAGGAGGCTCTGCCATTTTTGTGTCATGTTAATTCCAGTTACCCTCCTTCTGACTCTATTTCCTCACTGTAATCTTGTAAGCAGAATGGAGGCACATATTAAAGACAGGGTCTGTTCTCTTGTTGGCAGAAATTGCTTTCACAGGTGGGATGATATTTACTATGGCATTGGCATTGTCATCAAATGTTTATGATGAATATGGAGGCAAGTGTTTACTGATGCTGAGAGATTAACATCTGCTACTGGCTCTGTGACTGAGTGTTAGGGTATGCACCACCCCCAACAGTCTAGCTAAGGCTTTACACACTTAGTGCTTTAGGCAACTAGTTATAACAACTTTATTCACTTCGACAAGATACAACTCAAGACCGAATAATCTGTCCAGAGGGAGGCTGCCCTTAACTAGGCTGGCCTCCCCCCCAGGGACATGACCATATAAGGTAAAATACATGCATGTGGTAGATTGACTATCCAATGGAATACAAGTAGCAGTTGTGTGTTTGTTTATGCATGCGGCTATTAACATAAGTGTGGTCAACTTTGCGGTCAACAGTTTGTTCGTGAGCTTTCTGCAGGTTAACACCTGCAGGTTGCTCCTGTGTTGTTAGGGCTGTTAGGGTGTTACCTAACAAGGTCCCTAACACTTCCCTCCCCTTCCGGAGGTCGGGCGTCATCATCTGTCCATGCTTGGCGAGATAGCTCATCAGCATTGGCATTTTGTGCACCAGGCCGATAGGTTACTGCGTAATTGTAGGGTTGCAAGGCTAGTGCCCAGCGCATAAGTCGACCATTAGTGTTCCTCATCTTCTCTATGTATGCTAGAGCACGGTGGTCGGTCTGGACGTTGAAGAGTTGTCCCAGCAGGTAGGCTTGAAAATGATGTAGTGCCACTACAAACTGCTCCATGCCATCCAGCACCTGGTCCATCAGTCGCTGGAAGGTGGTGGATGCACCCTTCAAGCCGAATGGCATGGTCTTGAAACGGTACTTCCCATGAGGAGAAATGAACGCCGTCTTGTCACGATCAGCCTCTCGTACGGGCACGCCCTTGGGCAAGTCGAGGGTTGACAGGTACCGAGTATTTCCCAGTTTGTCGATTAGATCATCGACCCTGGGCATTGGGTATGGATCATTCTTGGTTCTTGGAAGAGGCCCCACGATGTCTATGGCTACCCTTTCAAACGGCTCAGAAATCACCGGCAAGGGATGTAACGGTGCTTTGGCTGACGACTTCCTGGCTGCTTTCTGGCAAACAGGACAACTTCTGCATGCCTCTGCCACAGCCTTGTGGACCCCAGGCCAAAAAAAACCTCGGAGTAGCCGGGCTATTGTCCGTTTTCTCCCGAGATGTCCTGCCATCGGCACAGAGTGTGCCATGGTGATGGCTTGATTCCGCCTTGCCTGTGGTAACACCAGCTGCTCGATCTCATTTCCCAATGGGTCGTAGCTCCTATGGTAGAGCCACTTTCCTTGATAATGGTATGGGGAACCATTCTCTCCTGCCATCTGGCGGGCCTTCTCCAATGACTTATCTCGAGCCTGTTCCCTCGCAAGGTCTGCTCCTTGCGATGCTTCTGCAGGTTGTTGGATGTCGACCGTCAGTAAGTTAGCCCGACTGCGAGCTGCTTCTCGTTTTGCCATCCTGGACATCCGAGGTTTGACCTTGGAAGTGCCAAACATGTCCTCTGGCCAATGGCAGTCAGTCAGCAAGTCCCAGTGCGCATCCTCCTCCTGCACATCCAGGTTCACCTCCGTCAGGTGTACTTCCGACATCTCTGTAGCATGTTCTTCCATCCTGAGTCGCTCTCCCTCGCTTTTTGCTTGCTGTCGGGTGACAGCTGCATTAGCATGCAGTGATGGAGGACGGAACAGGTTGGCTGCCGCATGGAAAGCTGTCCGGATGGGTGGAATATCGATTCCCAGTAGCGCATCATCAGGTAGGTCTTGGCTTGCTGCTGCGTGGCACACATACATCTGTCCATTCAATTCCACAGTGATGCGTGCTAGTGGCAGGCTGTCGATCTGACCATTAGCCATCGAAATATTCGCCATTTTGCCTGTCCACTGGTCATCCTTCACAAACCTGGTATTTACCAGTGTAATGTTGGCTCCTGAGTCCAAGCGTAGTTTGTCACATGTGATGTGGTTAAGCTTGCCTGAAACATGCATACTCCCCTGTTGTTCTTCCAGGGTGGTCCCATCATCCATTGCCGAACCACTGAAAATCTCCGTGGGACAGGCATCATCCTGTCCTCCCATATAACCATTTGCACAGAGTGGTGCATGCTCTGGAATAAGGTCAGCTGCCAAAGCTGTGAAGACCTTCTTGGGGCATGTAGCTCCAATATGCCCCCACTCGTGGCAGTTGAAGCACATGGGGCCCTTTTGATCATCAAAGTATTTGGATAAATCTCGTTTGCCTTCCTTTCTGAGCTGTTTAAATGGTCCTGGTGTTGATGCCATGGTGGTGGTCTGCGCAGGACTGTTCCCGTCATGGGCGGGATCCTCCCTGGTGTAAGTGGTCTTGTCCCAGACTCGTTTGTCTGGTTTGCCAGTCTTTGCTTTCATTAGTACCGAGTAATCTAGGTTTCTGTCCCGCAAGTATTCATCGCCCAAGGTACCTGCCTCCCTTGACGTGGTGGGTTTCTGTGCCCGAATCCAGCATGCTATGTGGTTGGGGAGGGTCCGTAAAAAGTTTTCCTTGGCAAATGCACCTACTATATCCTTCTTGAAGGTGCAGTCGGCTACCGCTTTCTCTCCAAGATCTTGTATCCGGCAGGCCAACTGAGTGAGGGACTCACCTGACTTCACTGTGGATTCCCAGAACTTTTTCATGTGAGCAGACTGGGTGATACCCATCCTGTCCAGAATGGCTTTCTTTGCCTTCTCATAGGTGAGCTCGTCTGGGGGCAGTGTCAGGAATGCTGTCAGGGCGTCTTCCTTAAGGAGAGGTCTCAGGTGGGGCAACCAGTCCTCGGCCCGGATGTCAAAGGTGGCCATGTGGCTCTCAAATCGGGCGAACTCATCATCCAGTGCATCTCCATTTCTCATGGGCTGTAGCTTGGGTGGTTGTAGTCGAGGTCTCGCCTGGGCGACGGTCAGTGCCACTACTGTGTCTGTCAACTGTTGAAATTCTCTCAGTTGCTGTAGCTCTTGACGGGCCTTCTCTTCTTCTTTCCGCTGCTGTTGCTGTCGTGCTGCCTCTGCATCTCGTTGATGCTGTAGTTGTTTCTCCTCCCGACGTTGGCGATCCAGCTCAGCCTGAGCTAACCTAACCTGTCTGTCTTCCTCCCTCCTGGCCGACTCGATCTGTTGTTGTTGCACCAATATGCGCAGCAGATCGGCAGTTGGGTTCAGCTCTGCTGTTGCAGTTTGCTTAGTTTCACTATCCCTCTGGGGATTGTAGTCCGCAGTCCCTCTGTTGGCAGAGGTGATTTCTACTTCATTTTCCTGCCCATTTCTGCTTCGTGTCGACATAGACATCTCAATCGTCAGGTAGTGTGTCGAGTCACTTTATTACAAGTTCACTGGTCACAATCAACAATAAGAATCCAATTTGCCACACTTTACACTTTTACACGTCTGGACTAATACTGAGCAGGCCGTCTCTCTTCGATGTCTCCAAACTGTCGAATACAACGAAATCAATCACTCCAACACTCACTATAGCTAGCACTCTGCCACTACTCAAACTGGGTTCGAACCTATTATGCTGCCACCAAATGTTAGGGTATGCACCACCCCCAACAGTCTAGCTAAGGCTTTACACACTTAGTACTTTAGGCAACTAGTTATAACAACTTTATTCACTTCGACAAGATACAACTCAAGACCGAATAATCTGTCCAGAGGGAGGCTTCCCTTAACTAGGCTGGCCTCCCCCCCAGGGACATGACCATATAAGGTAAAATACATGCATGTGGTAGATTGACTATCCAATGGAATACAAGTAGCAGTTGTGTGTTTGTTTATGCATGCGGCTATTAACATAAGTGTGGTCAACTTTGCGGTCAACAGTTTGTTCGTGAGCTTTCTGCAGGTTAACACCTGCAGGTTGCTCCTGTGTTGTTAGGGCTGTCAGGGTGTTACCTAACAAGGTCCCTAACACTGAGGCAAAACCTCCATAACTAAAGAACTCTCTTAAGTCACACTTCCTGCTCTGGCATGATAATTATAGAGTGCTGTTAAAAGATTTGACACTCTTTCAGTGCCTTTTACAATGGCAACACATTCTTGTTTGAAGAAGTCAACTTGTTCTTGTTGAGGAGTTTAATTGTTCTTTGCTCTCTGGTCCCTTCATAAATTCACGGAATCTCATGCCATTCTTAAGGGATGGGGGGGGGGGGGCTTCACCTTTTTAACCAAAAAATGTTTGTCCTCTTTGTAATTGCCATAACTTTTTTTCTCTTTCCACTATGCAGATAATTTTGTATCAAAGTGTTGCTTATTCAATCTTCTTTCCAATGGTATAATTATATCTGAAATGTCTATATAGACACATTTTCTTAGATGATACAAGTGACAGACCAAGACCCCTACCACTCAAGCATTTGGTAGACCTAACTGAACACCACTAGAAGCTCAGGTTTGGTTTGTGGCTTCCTGAAATACTTGGCTGTGATATTAGCGGAACCAATTTGGATTGCAGGATTGTTGGTCAGTTGCAATTGACCTTGTGGGTTGAGCTCATTAATCCCAAAAGGTCACCTCTACTAATGGGCAATGGAAAAAAATCTGATTCGACTGAGCACAAAAAGAGCTTTCAAATAATACCAACAATTTTTGGGGGTTTAACTGTGACAAAGTTATGATCGCCTACACTTTAAAAAAAATGATTTTTCAATGATTTGTAGAAATAAGCAGTCGAAGTAGACGGTGAAATGTTTGGGTTTGAAATGGCAAAATGTGTTCTAATTCAAGTTAAGTTTCTTGATCTGTTCTTGTACTTCCATGGTTGTATGCACATGTAAGAAGAAAGAAAATTTTGATGTATGCATGTGGAACTTCCCTTTTACAGCTGAACATCTTCGCTCGATGAAGTAGAGCATCGTCCTTCAATAAAGTAAAAGAGCGTCTTCGTATAATGTGCATAGTTTTTATAGGAGGCAACCCAGTGTGGCGGGCACCCGATGGATTCTCAAAAAAAACTAACTGCTAGAACAATCCTGGAATTGAAACCTTTAGAATGCTCGGAAGCATCACAAAAGGCATCATCACTGCCTGCACATAACGGATTGGTACTGGACAGAGACAACCTGGTGCATATTCTCCTCCTTGGACTTCAGGTCTCCTCTAACAGTCAGGGAGAACCACAGACGATGCTAGCAGATTCTCCAGGTCAACTAGCCGTAGCCCTTTCATCTCGCACTAGAAATCAGTCAGGGAATCAGAATTATGTCCGGGTTCACCGTCTGAAAATAATGTCTGAGCTAGCGCTAGTTTCTTCCCAGTAGCTGTCACCAACGGTGCTGGAACAGCTACTAGAGAAGATACCTAACCTATTTGTGAGACTACTCCTTCACGTTGACAGAATCCAGATCTCTTCTTGCGCCGGATAGAGCGATAGGATTAGGAAGAAGACGAAGACATCTTGACCAAAAAATCGAACGCGAGGCGACTGGAAATGCGCGTGCGCGAAGGGCCAGGAAATGACTCGCATACCTTTCAGTGGCATGTGTCATGTGTGCGTCCCTTCCAATTATAAATCGAAATTGCATGGACAAAAAGCAAGATAACTTTGAATGGATGCTCCAATGCCTCTAAAACTTTGGAAATGGCTTAGCCAGTTAAATGATAAAAAAAAACGGGGGGAAATGAAAAGTGAAGTAATGACACTCAGATTGACATTGGCCTTCGTGTCCAAAGTGAACTAGTCATTTGACTCAGCCTGGAAAGCATTGCACGTCATGAAGAACATTGGTTAGCTTGCCTATTTTTAACGGATACACATTTTGCATACTGTTCGCTCATGATGGCAGGTAGCATTTATAGCAACTGATGCTATCTTATACTCAACAACCTAATAACCCACTTCAGAGCCAGCAACCATCTACCTTCTCAGAACTGATGGGGATCATCTATCACACCGATTGCTCCACCATCACCTTTCGAGTGGTTTGTTTGCTATGCCTACCATGATTTGTATGACACATTGTTAAACTCCTTGGCCATCTAAAGATGGTGTTGTTCAAGGGACATCATAACTCTAAAGTGAGATGGAAGCCATCGTGCATAGTTGATATCCTTATTGGCGAAGAATTACGGCATTAATTCAGTGATAACTCACAGTACAATGCAACATCATGCCACAATAGTAATAAAGTGCCAGAACTGAAATTATAGACATGAATTTTTTGTCTCTTACACCAGTTTTCAAAACTGATAACTTCATCGGAGTTCTCTTCATAAGCTTATGCTGATTTGTGAGAATCCATTAAAAAATTAAAATGAGATTTTGGTATGTTTTGAAGCACAATATTGAACTCGACTTACCAACACACCAGAGTCCTGCTATAAACTTTTTTCTCCCAGGCTGCAAACTCGAGTATTACAATAGAGAGAAAAAAGTCAATATATCGGTTGCTAAATCCATAAAGTTGTTGTCGCCAAACTCCTTTGGTCGCCACCAAGTGGGATGTGCTGATAATGGGGTCGCATTCAAAGGCACGACCCCATCCATGGTGTACATTTTTTTCCTGCAGCTTAATCCACTGCTCTTGTACCAAGGAAGGAGTTGCCTTCACTCATCCCCTTCAACCAGCAGTCGCTCAGCTGATATCTTGCACACCAAATGGTAGAGGTGTTAACCTGCTACTTTGGATGCCTATTTTTTCTTCACTCTCCAACACTGGACTCTGAAAGAGCTGCGGTCACTTAAGACCATGCCCTCTCCATTGGCATTGAAAGGAAGAAGGCTTCCCATAGTGAGGCATGTTGGGCTGTAGGTATTACCTTCATTCCTGTGGTGGTTGAGACACTTAGTGGGTGGAGTGATGCTGCAGCTCAGATAGACAAAGGATGCCATAAGACAATATTTGGGTATCCCCCTGTTGGGGTTCAACTATGCCTAGTCCCAATATGGTAGGTATTGCTGCCACCAGAGCCTAACAGCTAGGAGTAAGTAACCTAGTCTACCCAGATAAATTTAGGGTTTAAAGTTTTATTACTCAAAGCAACAACTGTTTTATTACTCAAAGCAACAACAGTAGGCTGAAACAGTTTTGGCTGGCAGGTTTTTTTATAACCCCTCCGAGCCTCACATAGTAAGTGACATTATGGCAAACACCATACAATGCACAGTCCCAAAGTCAAACATACAGATGACAGGTAGAGACACATAAGCATAAATCCAGGTGTGAACCACATCAATAACTAATTAGAACTTACAGATACTATAATAATAACAAGCTACAGGTTATGGCCAAGCGCTTGGCCATGTCAGGTGGCCCCTGACATCTCCCCCCACTAAAGGTGGAACCCGCTGGAGGTCGTTGTTCCACCCGCATCTGGGCATGTAAGTCAGCAGGGCTTGCTCCCAGCTGCAGGCACTGCACCACTTCCTGTCGAGCATCCTTCCCCAGCAAGTCGTTCAGCTCTGGCCATGATTATCGAGATAACCCGTGATGGAGAACGCCAGGACGGTAGAACACCTTATACTTGTACGCTTGGAGTGCAAGTGCCCATCGCATCAATCGACCATTGAGTCTGTGAGAATGCTTCAGGACTGCCAGTGCAGTGTGGTCAGTCGGATGGCAAAGTGGTCAATTGCCTTGACAACTGCTAGACATTCCAGTTCAGTCACGCTGTAATTCCGCTAGGCCGGTGTCAGTCTCTTTGAAAAGTATGCTACTGGTAGATTCTCTTCGTCCCTGACCACTGATAGCAAGGCTCCGATCCCTCCCAGCGAAGTGTCCGTGTGGAGGGCCAGGATGTCAGCATCCCTCGGCAATGTGAGGGTGTGTGCATCACAAAGAACACATATAAGGTGATTAAATGCCCCAATCTGCTTCCCAGTCCACCCTACAAGGTTGGGAGCCCCCTTCTTCAGGGCATCATACAAAGGCCCTGCTATCCGGGCGAACCCGGGAATAAACCTCCGGTAATACCCTGCAGTGTCCAGGAATGCCCTTTACGCTTTCCTGTCTACAAGCCTAGCAAAATCTCTAAGGGCCTTCACCCTTGCCTCAGGTACGCTCACCAGTCCATTCCCTACCTCATGTCCTAGGTATTCAAGAGACTGAGCCCCCCAGACACATTTGTCGGTTAGCCCTGCCTCATTAAGTGCATCCAAGACACCTCTGAGGTGCTCTATGTGCTCCTCCCATGAGCTTGAATAGACTAAAACGTCATCAATGTAAGTCGAGCTAAACTCAGCTTGCTGATCTAAGGCCTGATCCATGCACCGTTGGAAAGTGGCTGGTGCATTAGTTAACCCAAAGGGCATGGGTGTGAATGCTTTACCCCATGGTGAACAGAAAGCAGTCTTCTCCTGGCTTCCAGTCTGCAGGAGCACCTGGTAGAAGTCTTTGTTCATGTCGAGTTTTGACAACCAGGTAGCCTCTGCGACATCATCCAAGAGGTCTTGCACTACAGGCATCTGGTAAGGATCGGCCTTGGTCGCATGGTTAAGCTTCCTATACATAGCCTGATTAACCCTGTGAGCATCCTAACCAGCACCATCGGTGAGGACCAAGGGCTTCTGGTAGGCACTAAGATACCTCGCCTGACCAGAGACTGGATCTCAGCCTTCAGCTCGGCTCTCCAACCTGGCGCAATTCTGTAGGGAGCAGTACGGATGGGCTGGACTTGACCCGTGTCTATCACATGTTCAGTCCCACTAACCTTTCCTAGCTCAGTGGTGACTACATCTGAAAATTCTTCCAAGAACTTTTGTAGCTCAATCTTCTGATCAGAAGTTAACCCTTAGACCGCTTTAGCTGTTATTGTTAAAAATACCCCAGACGCAGTGGCTGTTTCCTCCCCAATAAAGCCGTTTTTTAATTAATCAAAAAACCACCGATTTTTAATCAACGCCTTTTTTTGTCGGTCGGCTGATTTATCACCAGATCTAGGCAGGATGCAAGTCGATCATTACCATTTACAGAACACGAAGGTAAACCGCCCTAAAGAAGTAAAGCTTCTCCAAAGTAAGTTGAGTACTTTGATATTAGTTATTGGGTCAGTTTAGCTTGTGTATAGGCTTCTGCCAACTAGCTAGCTAGCAATGGAGAATTAGCGCTATCTCTGGGATGAACTAAAGGTTCCTAGTTACAGATACTGTGTAGTGTAGATAGCTATGCTAAGCTAGACACGCTAATTATAGGCTTCTGCCAACTAGCTAGATAGCTATGGAGTATTAGCGCTATCTCTGGGATGAACTAAAGTGTTCCTAGTTACAGATACTGTTTAGTGTAGATAGCTATGCTAAGCTAGACACGCTAATTATAGGCTTCTGCCAACTAGCTAGATAGCTATGGAGTATTAGCGCTATCTCTGGGATGAACTAAAGGTTCCTAGTTACAGATACTGTGTAGTGTAGATAGCTATGCTAAGCTAGACACGCTAATTATAGGCTTCTGCCAACTAGCTAGATAGCTATGGAGTATTAGCGCTATCTCTGGGATGAACTAAAGGTTCCTAGTTACAGATGCTGTGTAGTGTAGATAGCTAAGCTAGACACAATAAGCGCTGGCCATATGTTAGCTCCTTCTAGTATTTAGAACTGTTGTACAGAGATAGAAACACTAGCTTGTCTATAGGTTTCTGGCATCTAGCTAGCTAGCTATGGAATATTAGCGCTATCTCTGACATAAACAAAGGGTTCCTAGCTACAGCTGCTGTGTAGTGTAGATAGCTACGCTAAGCTAGATACGCTAAGCTAGATACACTAAGGGCTGGCTGTATGTTAGCTCCTCTGGTCTGTTTTACTAGAGAGAAACACTAAGCGCTGGCATTTTCTTATCTCCTACTGATATTTTGTGCTCTAGCACTGCTAAATACCAGCAGGAGCTATATAGGAAAATGCCAGATCATAGTTTAGCTCATGAACTAACCTATCATTATTACTTCATTGTATACTTTGTGGATATCATTATAGTGATGAAGATATAGTCTGATTAGACTGCTGGAGCTGGAAGAGGTCTGGCTGACAGTTGCACTGCTGGAACTGGAAGAGATACTGCTAGCGGCACTACAAACCCTAACACAACCAACACCACCCTCCACCAACACCACCACTATCAACACCACCATCCACAGCACCAATAGCATCATCGTCACTACCACTATAACCTTCTTCATCATATCCATCAAAATCTTCATCACTGTCTTCAGCATCTAATAATCTTATAACATCATCTCTATTAGCTATAATTATCTGTCCATCATTTGTAACTTACTTCAGGGTACTTGCCTACTTCAAAGAATATCTAAAAACAAAACACAACAGCCAACTAGCTGTCTGTATCCTATGTCAAAAGAAGAATAACAGATCTCTCAGATCAACTACAGCTGTAAGAATAAGCAGCTGCGCAATAAACCAATAAACGCTAATCTAAATCAATTATCAATGTACTTGCCTACTTAAAAAAATGTTTTTAAAAAACATACAACAGTCAGCTAGCTATCGGTATACTTTCTCAAAAGAACAAGAACAGATCTCTCAGATAAAATACAAAGTGCAGCTGTAAGAATAAGCAGCTACGCAACAAACGCTAATAAAAATTTACATATTTAGGAGCGTGTATATACGCCACCTGCGTGTGAGAGTAGATTTCAATTGGCGTGTATAGACGCCACCGGCGGTCTAAGAGTTAAAACACGAGTACCCATTCTCACCTTATCAATTGGGTCAGGGGAGTCGCCACTCTCATCAGCAACCACTACCCGAAAGAGGCTGGCCGTAGGGGTCTTCCATTCCTTAAGCCTATTTATATGGACTACCTCAGTGTGGGACCTCTTATCAGGTAGAGCTAACTAGTCGGATAGCTTAGCAATCACCTCATAGGGACCCACCCAAATACTGTGCAGCTTCCCAGTAAGACCCGGTGTATGGCATAATACCATGTCTCCAGGCCTCTCCTGGGCTCTCTCATCATAGGCAGCTTTGGTCTTAGCTTTAAACTCTTCCTCATTTTCCCGGGCAGCCTCCTGCAGGATAGTGAGAGTCCCCTTCTTAAAGGCCTGTCCGCACTATACCAACGATCTACATCCGATCGATATAAATCCTGTCCGCACTGCACTCACATTTTTCCGGGTACAATCCGATCGCGATCCGACTGGTCCACCTGGGGTAGGTAGATCCGATCGCTATAAGGTCCTATCCGAGTGAAATATATGGTGGGTGTGGCATTCTCACGTGACAAAAACGCGGCTGTTGAGAAGTCTACAGAGTTCTTTGTTCACCCGTCCTATGAACACAGAGCCCTGGTCCGATAATAGCTCCTGAGGGATTCCAGTGTGGGCTATTACCTCCATTAGACCCTCAGCTACTGTGATGGCATCAACCCTCTTGAGGGGAATGGCATAAGGGTACCTAGTGCCAAGGCACATAACTGTCAGGATATAACGGTACCCACTCTTAGTCCTAGGTAAGGGACCCACCATATCACAGGCTAACCGTTGGTATGGGACGCCTATGATTGGGGTGGTCACTAATGGTGCCCTGGGCTGCAGCTGCCTGTTCGACCTTTGACACTCAGGGCATGTGCTGCAGTATGCCCTGGCGTCCTTCCGTAACCCTGGCCAAGTGAAATGCTGGGATAAGGAACTGACCATCTTATTGTGAGAAAAATGTCCCCCAGCTAGGCCCTGGTGGCCTACATCAAGAACTTCTGAACTTCCCTATGCCTACAGATAGGAACGACAACTCTTGTCCACTCCCTCCCTGGGTCTGCTAGCTTTGTGTGTACCAACACTCCCTCATCCAACATACAGTATAGCCATCTACAGTAGGAGACAAAAAAAAGTTCCCGTTCCATACCCGTTCCAACGGTGGGTAAGGAAAACAGAAACGCGGAATCAACGCATAAAAACCCGACGAATAACGCATAACAAACGCCGTTAAGTTTACGTTTCCAATTTTTTAATCTAAGCGCTTATTTTATAAACACGTGTGCATGCGCGCATTGGGCGGGCGCCAGGTGTGCTAAATCTAGCGAGTGTTTTTTCCCTCTCTTTAGTTTTATTCTTCGCTGATATCATTTTGCTCTTCAAGAAGTTTATTGCTGACAGAAGTAAGTAGTAGTTATTTCTCTTCCTAGCCTTTTGGCCTGTGTCCACTAGTATCCTTCAGCTCTACTTGTATTAGCTATTGGCTTTGCCTTCTTGTTGGCAACTACTCAGTTTAGACGAGATGAGGCTTGCCATATAGTTTTGTAGAGGTTAGGTTTTCTAAGCATAGTGTTAGGTAAAGCCTGGTGTAGACTAAGGCTTGCAAAACAAAGCCCTCCCCCCTCCCCCCTTTTTAAATGCCCTCACAGGACCTTTAGTGGCTAGCAAGCCTTGCCTTAGAGAAACTTCACCAAGTAGCTTAGCAGACCTTGCCTTAGAAAGGTTGAAGAGTTTACAGAGCGTCTAGTAGCTTAGCAGGACTTGCATTTAACCTCTAGAACCCCATAGCTAAGCTTTTGTATGCAACAAGCCACGTCAGAATGGCCTCACTTCAACCATGTATAGACCGAGAGCTGGTATGATGCATTTACACATTGATATTTTGGCTAACAGAGAAGAACTCTGTCAGTGTAGCCCTTAAGCATGGTGGAATATGGGTCATGTCTTTGGTGGCAGGTGTACTGGAAGAGTGGAAAAGTTACGTCAAGAACATAAATGCATTTCTCTATTGCATGGTGGATGTCTCATTGTACATGCAACAGGACTCCGGCTTCTATGGTTCGAGTTGTAGGATAAGTTGGTCCTTGATGCCCCCCCCCCCCATCGACTTACACATATTAGTTGATTTCTCTCCTACAATCAGTTTCCAACCTACTTCTCCATGGACCCTATTAAACTGTAATGAGAGAAGAGTCGATCCAGTGTGCTTGCAAAAGAATGGAAAATCATATTGATGGTGAACTGACCGTCATTTTTATTATGTGAAGACGTCTATTATGTGAAGATGTCTACTAACACAAGGCAAGTACATATACGATTCACACAAAAATATACATGTCAGAGAAACGGTGTACACACGAAGATATGCAAACACTTTGTCGTCTTTTGTCATGTCAATTGGGTCATCTTGGTTGTGACAGCCAAGCCTTGTATGATAGTGTGTTTAATTGTCATGAAAGTTCACTGGTGATAGTTATGCATGCTCATTGCTCAATTATTATGGTAACCAGTGAACAAAATTTAGCAATTTTGTAAAGTACAACATTCAAGTTCAAACAATCCTGAGTGCAGTCTGTGGATCTCAAGTTGGACTGCATTCACCAATTCATATAACATCCTCTATGCCACAAGTCATCTCTCCCATCTTCTTTTCATCTGGAAAGGTAGGGTAGGGAGGAGAATTGTAATATTACCTTGCCTTTAAGATTTGGAAATCAAATGTTTCACCAATACAATCTAAGCTTGCCAAAGAGTAGCTAAGTTTGCTAAGGAGTAAACCAAGCAGGCAAGATTGTCTTGGGTCCTTCAAGCCCCCAAACTAAACTCCTAGCCACAACCCAGGCAAAGCTACATATGTTCATAAGCTTACCTTTCAAATTTAGAATAAGCTAATCAATCAAGCTTCCTTAAACTAAGGCAAACCAGCTTATAAACTATAAGCTTAAACCAAGTTGTCAGATAAACCAAGCTTAGCAAGCTTTAGAAATGATAGACAGCATTACCTTGTTCCACGTGTCTGATGAACTGACAGTAGATGGAAGGTCCATCCTAAAGCGGTCCTGCACCACAGAACGGTGCGCAGTGAAATGTGTAGTCCTAGTTTGGTCTGTAGCACAGACGCTGAAGCTAGTCAACAGTTATTTCGTCGGTCCGCTTCGTCAGCTCCTCTATTCCTTCGAGGTTTGCACTAATATCGATGGCCTTTCGCTGCAGAACAACTTTAATAAGCGAGAGGTTGCCAAACGGACGAACAAGCTAGAGAACGACGCCAATTGTAACTTGAAGCACGAGGCTGGAGAACGACCGCGCGAACAAGGGCGAGATAATTGAACCGCGAACGAGTTTGAAACGCGAAGGAAAAAAATTCCTCGCCGTTGTAACGGACCTGTTACTAAACGACGTTGGAACGACGTTGAAAATAGCGCGAACGGAATATTAACGCAACGGAACTGGAACTTTTTTTTGTCTCCTACTGTATATCACTCTTTCCCTTCCTCCACAACTCGGTCAGACTCCCATCTTCTGACTGCTGCTTGATAAGCTCCTTAACATTCGCTGTCCCTTTCCCGAGTGTGGGGAGGGGCAAGGCAATCTCAGATAAATCACCTCCCTGTAATCCATGAAGACTATCTGCCTCTACCACCGAAGAGACTTCTTCCACCTCAACCTCATCCAACGATCTATCAACCTACACATCAACTTCGGAATCGACATCAGCATCAATAGCCATTCCCTCCTCTTGAGGAATGGTAATGGAGCATCCCTTCCCTTCACCCAGAGGCTCCGCTATGCTGCTGCTTAGCAGCTCAACACTAGGGATGAGGACTGGTACATCAGTTGGGGAAACAGGTGTACTTAGAGCCTTCCTAGCTTCCCTGGGCCTACCTCGCCTCTTAGCCTTGAGCTTAGGAGTGGCTAACTCCATCCCCTTGGGCTCGGTCCCATCCCTTGCATCATCTAGTCTGTTCTCCTCCCACTCCCTATCTAATGCCTGGCTTCCAGCCCTAGTAATGTTTGGATGGGAACAGGGATATCACCCTGATCAAGTACGGGCTGTTGGTTAACCCAAGCCTTTACTGCTGGGTGATCCATACCCAGTAATATAAGTGGGGCATCTTCCCTAGCTACAAAAACCTCCATGGACTTCGCGAACCCGTCCTCTTTGATGTTTACTGTGGCTGTGGGCATATCAACAGTGCCAAAGTGGGCTGGCCTTGCTTTCTCATTACCCGTATATTGATCTGGGTCTATGAATCTAGCAGGAACAGTGGTTCGACTAGCACCTGTATCCACCAGCATGCGACCTGTCCTACCACCTATGGTACCCACTCGCTTGATAAGTCTTCCAGCAGGATCCTCATCAGATTCAGACTGAATCATACCCAGAGTTGTGTTAGCCTCAGGACAATCTCTCTTAAAGAGTCCCAACTTCCCACAATTATAGCATGCACCTCCTCTAGCCTGCCCAGCCTGTGAACTGGCACCCTGCAGGGTTTCCCTTCGGCCCTCCCCCCAGTTACCCCCAGCTGACCCGGCCCCACCCTTACATTTAGGAGGCTCACCTTCCCTGAAGGGTGTCCGGTTGGCATCTTTGGGAGAAGTCCATCCATCTCTGTGACGTCTAGGATGGCTGTAGTGGGTACGGGCGTTTGGTCTCAGCTTGTGCATCCTGCCACGCTCCCATATCGGTTTTGATTCCCACATATCCTCAACCATCTGGAAGGAGTCGTTTTGGGTCACTATGCCGCAGGTTGTGGATTGCGTCGGGAGAGTAATAAGCAGATAGACATCCCTGAAACAATTAAGCTGTGAAATCTGCTTTGATTTTCAGGTTCTCTCCTAACCTGGTGATGGCTCTGAGGATAGGCTGAAGGTGTTCCCGTGGACTAGTATTGTTGCCCCGATGGTTACTCCATAGCGTCTTCCTTGCCTGCTTGATGGTGCAACCCATCCGTTCCAGAAACGAAGTTTTGAAGGACAGGTAGAGGGTCTCCTCAGTTACTGCCAGCTCCCGAAAGACAGACAATGCCTTATCCGTCAGAAACTTCCTAAGGGCAGACAGCCAGTCCTTTTCGTCGAAAAATCCATCTGTCATGGCCGCCTCGAATGTCTCTAGGTATGCTTCGGGGTCCGTTGAGTCATCCAAGTTCTGCAAATTGTGAAGTATGTCGGACCACTTCCTGGCAAGCTGTTCCGCTTTGAACAATGCTTCCTTACGTTCCCCAGCTCTAGCTTGTTCCTCAATCGCAGTGTTGCCTCTTTGAGTGCTGAGTTCCTCAAGCCTCTCCATCCTGATTTGTCTTTCTCTCCAAAATCTGTTGTCATCATTTGAAGAAGCTATCAAAGCAGTCATAGCTTGCGCCAACATTGCCATAGGATCCTGGGGAGTAGTTTGCTTTATAGAAGGTGGGTTTCCCTCCACAGATTCAGAGAAGAGGCCATCATCTAGGCCTGGGCGCATGTCCATCGGCAAATCTTCCCCTCCTAGTCGGGCTGAAGGTTGGGAAGCAGCAGCCATTTCCCCTGTACTTGGCTCCTCTTGTTGTCCAGATCTAGTGTTGTAGGGTCTTGGCTGGTTCATGGCTGTGAAATAGCGGTTGATATGATGGCTGATGAACTTCTTGAGCACCGCTGCCACCACATGTTGGGGTTCAACTACTGCCTAGTCCCAATATGGTAGGTATTGCTGCCACCAGAGCCTAACAACTAGGAGTAAGTAGCCTAGTCTACCCAGAGAAATTTAGGGTTTAAAGTTAGACTCAGTTTTATTACTCAAAGCAAACAACAGTAGACTTAAACAGTTTTTTTGCAGGCAGGTTTTTTTATAACACCTCCCAGCCTCACATATGGCTAACACCATACAATGCACAGTCCCAAAGTCAAACATAGGTACAGAGTTGTCAACCGTCCCGGATGGGCGGGACAGTCCCGGAATTTTGGGCATTGTCCAGGTGGTGTCCCCAGGTAATGTCCCGGAATTTACAGCTACGCGAACCTTGCGCTTCCACTCGCTTAGATGGCCACTGCAGTCCCAAGCATGTTTTGTTTAGTCCTTTAACACTCGTAAAGCAACAAAAAAAAGGACACTTTTTAGGAGAGAAAAACTTCAGATAAGCTACAGCGGGTTTGCCAAACAACCTTTGACCTTGTTTCGATTGGAGGTGTGGCACTCACGTGAAACTTCCCAACCTGTGATAATTGCTGCAAAATGGCAAAGAAGCAGAAGAGAGAATGCCATTTTGACCGATTAAAACACTCTCACCGCCATAAGCGCCTACAGGGGCACGAACTCAACATCGCTCACGAACGGAGCTACAGATTATAATTTTTTACCCAGGGGGTGTAGCTCTAAACGTTAAAATTACAATCAAAGAAAAATTCCAGGTAGCACGTGATTCCGAACTGGTCCCCGCAACAAAAATAAATTGTAGACAATGATGACTACTTCACTGTGACCGTCGCTACAGCTTCCGGATGCTCTTCTTCGGTGGAAAGCTGCAGAGCAGACTCCAAAATCCTACGGAGTAGAGAAAAAAGTCGCTCCTGGATGGATCTCTGTTGTTAGTGCTGTTGTAGACATAGAGATGCGTAACTTTTGTTTGCCTACTTCAATGGAGCTGATTCATATACCAAGTTATAGCTCTTTCAATTTGCAATCGAATGATATGCTTTGTTTCAAAATTTAATGTTACAAAAAAAGTTATGAAATTCAAAATTCAAAATTAAAAAAAAAGGTGTTGGGCTAAAGTTGGCGAAAGAATTTCAGGAATTTCAGGGGATAGGCAAGAAAGAAGGACAAAAGTATAAATTACAAAGGTATAAATAAAACAATTAATAACAGGCAAATAATAACATCACGTGCTATTGAGGGGGCGTGGTCGGAAATTCGCGTAGGAAATGTCACGGAATTATAAAAAAAATCCTTTTTTCTTTCTTTTCTGTTCCCCCCCCCCCCATCCCCCCCCCCCCCCCCCCCCGTGACACCGGTGTCACTGGAAATCATAACATAATAACATCACTGTGAATATGTGGCATGGTATATATGTAATTTAACAAGAGCTTTGCATTTTTTCAAGAGCAATAGGAAAGTTGGCAAGTATATATATATGCAGGTAGAGACACATAGCCTGTATAAATCCAGGTGTGAACCACATCAATAACAGTAATTAACCAATGGCCAAGCGCTTGGCCATGTCAGGTGGCCCCTGACCCCCCCCCCCCCCACCCCCCCTGAAGCCACCTGCCATATTTTCTAAATATTGGCTTGTGGAGGAAAAATACCTTTGGACCATTGGCTCCCAATTCGATAACCGGATGTGGCTGATTTATTTTTAATTTACCATGATAATTATTGTGTTGGTATGTTAACCACGTCAACATCACATAATGGAAGTTCAGCAGAATGAAGTAATCAAGTTTGCTCAAGGAAGAAGGAAGGAAAGGAAGAAATTTTTTGGAAGCACTTTCTTGCTGATGTATATAGGTCTGTGCTAGTTATTTCTAACTATGGTTAAGGGCGCTCTAATGTTATTCTATTGAATAACAAATCTTAAGAGTAATTTGTTCCTCTTAGAAGCTCACATCACCAGACAAAAGTGATAGAGTTTATGAATTCCTTACTATCATACCTTAGTTCCATCTAGCAAGCTAGCTAAATGTTAAAAAATATTTGTGATTAAAATCAATCATAAATGTAAAGCACTTGATGTTATTCACAATGGAGAAGCTTTCTTGGGCTCTGGTAAAGGTCCTTCACTCCATCTATCCAAGTTTCTATCAGAGAAGTAGCATCCTATAGTTAGTAATTAACTAAACCTTGAGGATTAACTTTGAAATCTAGAAGATTGAAATTAAAAAAGATTTTAAAGATTGACATGGTGCTCAAAGTAAACTATAGTACAAGCTATACTACACAAAAATCGGTCAGTGTAAATCTGTCATCTGAACGTTCCATTGGCCTCTGATAAACTTCAGAATAACAGCTTTTTGTCGTCCTGCTTTGTAACCTCACCACTTCCATGATTCCCTCAGCCTCCTTCCTAACACCAATTAACCTCTCCACAACATCTGACAACCATCCCTATGATCTGTCAGTAATCTTCTTCCTGCCAATTCCTTTCTCCACTGGCCAAAATATTCCTCTTCCACCTACCCCACACCTCTTCAACTATGTTTCCTCCGAACTCTTGTGCAAGCTCTCTCAACTCCTGTTCCCACCCCATGAACATTTCCTCCACTGCCTCCTGATACTCTTCCCAGTCTAGCCTGTTGTCAACTCTCCATTTATTTCGCTTTCTTCTACCTTGTACCTCTTTCTCCCACCCCACATAATTTCACCCCAAATAATTTTACGGTCCAACCCCTTCCTGAGTCTCCTCAACTTCCTCAGTAAACAAAATATAATCTATGATAGACTTTCTCTCCCCACATTCCCTTGTACACCAACCTCACAGCACTGCAATTCATTTCCTACAACTAGACCTCTAACCCTAACCAACTCCAATAACCTCCTTCCATTACTGTTTGGGTTGTCCTACACTCCTAACCCAATCTTTGCATTGAAGTCCCCCATCATAACAACATTGAAACATTTCTCTTCATACTTTACCACATCCTCCTGCAATACCTCAAACAATCCCTCCGTTTCTCCGACTCTCACTCCTTCTGGGTTCACATAAACTACCCCTACCATAGTTTTCCTTCTCCCAACTCTGCTTAACTCCACCTACTGCAAACCTTCTCTTGACTTCCTCATGCTAGAATCCAAACTCTCATGCACCAGAACTCCCACAACTGCACTTGCCCACCAGCCACCCTCTCTATTCCAGCCGTACCATTCATATCCTGCCACATCACCTCATCCTTTTTCTGCAAAAATATCTCCACTAATCCCGCCACATCAAACTTCTTCATTCCCAACACTACCTTCAAATCCACCCCCTTTGACCACCATCCTCTAAAATCAACAAACACCATACTCAACTGCCCAGTATCCCTATCTTTGGTCTCTCTCCCACCCAAACCTGCCTCAACAAACTTTTTGTACTTACAACTGAGATTTGTACTTCTTATTTGAGATCTTGGACATATTCTTTTTGGCCAACAGGTTCTCTTTCCCTGATGGATGACTCCCCCAGTGGTCCCCAACCTGGTGGTCCTTGTCTCTCTCCAACCCCCTCTGTGTTGTCTGCCAGACTGCTCTCCCTGGCCATCCACATGTACCAAGCTGCGGTGAACATGACATGTTCCACACTCCCACCGCTTCCCCCTCCACCCACAACCCTTTTGCATACCAACTTCTTTCCCTGCGTGCCTTCTCCTGCTGTTGCTGGAGACCCATCATTTCCCGCTGCCAATACACCCACTGCATCATGTACACTCCATTTCCCCCCAGACACCCCTTCCTGCTCTTCTATTTTCCTCTCTTTCTCATGATGATTGGCCTCCCTACCAGATTGCTCAAGACATCCTGAAAAATTTCTTTCTTCTCTCTTTCTAATATCCTCATATATATTGCCTCCATCCTTCACCAACTTTGCTTGTCCTAAACCCTTTACCACCTTCTCTGTTTTATCTTCCCCACCCTCTGGTTTGACTTCCTCTACAACCCCCCCCCCCCCCCCCCCCCCCCCGACTGATTTAGCTTCCTCCCGAAAACTTCGAGCTCTCTCTGCTTGTATTCCACTTCTTTCTCCAACTCTTCCACCCTTAGCAATATATTCATGAGTTCACCTCCTATTTCATGGCTTTCCATTATATTAAAGTTAATCCAGACACCCTATGTTCCAGTTGCTTTAGCACCTACCTTATCAGCAGCTGTATTGTGTTAGTAGTATTAGTGTCTATCTTTTATGAAAGTTAACAGTTCCTCCTCTATAAAAACCTTAAAAAACCTTACCACCTTTTTAATTATTCTCCGTCTTGTGCCTCCTTTTGATTAACATTAATCCCAATAAGTGCTCCTTCCCTCTTTTCCAAGACTTCAGCTACTTTTCTGTCCACATTTGCACTAACAAAACAATTTCCACTCTGGAAACAACGACTACAAATCCAACATTCCTCACCCAACCTCTTGATATCTTCCTCAGCTAACCCAAGCAACTTTGATGATACCGGCATTCCACACAAGAACCTTGTTAAAAATAATAATAATAATAATAAATCCATCTTGAACCTTCCTCGGAGTGTTTTTTCCCGTCCTTAGACACACGCCACACCTCTCTTCCACCTGGTTGCTCACAGTCATTTATTTATTTATTATTTATTTTATGACATGAATCACTAATTTTCAACAATGATCAATATAAAATGGGTAAAGGGTCGGCTACGTGAAACTATGCATTCGTAAGAGAGGCGCAAAACATCCCTGTCAACGTGGAGCTAAACTAATAGGAAGTGCCTGCGCTCGGCGATATAATCCAACGTGGAGCTAAACTAATAGGAAGTGCCTGCGCTCGGCGATATAATCCGGAGCTGCATTGAGGCAGTTGCAGTTGACCTTGAGGTTCAATATCACTTCTTCGAAAGTCGAGGTAAAAGAGATCGTTTTTGTTTTTCTTTCTATCACTTGTTGTCTTAACATTGTGTTAACTATGCATAAAATGCTCATTGCAGAATTGGCATAGAGAATTACAGTTACAGAATGAGGCCAGAAGTATTCTTTCATATACTTGCAGTGCTTGCCAGTGTCACTGGTAAGTGTGCAATTATTGGAAAGTGCAAATCATTTGAAATTGGCAAACAAAAAACCCTACTCTCTCTTCAATATGTAGGCTCTAAGTACCCTCAATTTTTTTTTGTGGTTAACTACTTGATCCATAGATTCTGAAAACTTCAGGTATGGGTCTATATATCTGTGTGCTCTCTTTTTAAACATTTTTGATAGGTATTACTATACCCATGTTACTGGACCTAAAGTGGGGGTACCTCAAAACCCAGTGCTAAATTTTCCATCCCAGATTGCCAAGCAAGAGAGCTACAATTAGCACCTATAGCGATACTGCATGCATGTTTGGCGCTAAAACTAAAGTACGTGGTCAACCACGTGTTTAGAAATGATGTGGTTAGAAATGAATTTCGTCGCATGCTTGACCACATACTTAAGTTTTATCGCATAATTGGGCTTCTAGACGTAATTGGTGCTAATCGTAGCCCTGTCAATCTGGAAATATTTATGCTGAACAATCGGGGCACTGATCCCAGATGTTTCAATTGTTTATTAGCTGGTTCCTTATTAGCTGGTTCCAAATCCTTTTCACACATAGAAGGCATTCAGCTGCACCCAACAGGGCTGGAATCACTGGCAGTCATTTTATTTGCAATCATGTCAAAACGACCTATATCTAAGGCATCCCCCTTTCCATTGTCTCCTGTAAACTTCTTATGGGCTTAGAGGCTCGTAGACATGAGGTACAGTATTGGTCTCCACCATATCATAATCTTAGATCCACACCTGCCCTAATACACCTGTCAAGTTCTGAAGCTTGTATTGGACCTTGCTCTTGATGCAGCCCTAGCTAGAAGATTCACTTCCTGTTCAATGGAGTAAACAAGATTATGGTTTAAAGTTCCACCCAGCATAAAACGACCATTGAAGTCAACCACGAGGTAGTTAGCACTCCTACCCACATATAAATTGTGGTACAAGTGTATTGCATTGAGCAGGAAGTGACTCTTCTAGCTAGGGTTGCATCAAGAACAAGGTCCAAGACAAGCTTCAGAAAAATAGACAGGTGTGTTAAGGCAGGGATGGAGCCAGAATGTTTTCCCTTTGAGATGGGTTGTTTTGACATGATTGCACACACATACTGACTACCAGTGACAGTGTTCAGTTTCTGAGAAATGGTAAGACAGATATATGATGATTTGTTTCACATTAGCACCTAAGCATGGCACAGCATGAAAGCAAGCTAGTGTATTGATTTGGCCTGATCAATTTATACTGTTGGTCAATATTGCAGGGAACTTCAGAATCCTAACACCTGTTAGATTACCTAATAGTATATATAACCCAAATTTGGAATAATGGACCTGAGAACATACAAGCTGCATTATGGTATAATTCCCTACCAACTCTGAACTGTGTCAAACCTGGAACTATAAACTCCTAATGGTAGTGAGATGATCGTAGCTTTTGTGAATAAGGACTGAATGTAAGGAGTGAATGATGGTTTAAGTAGTGACATAATTATTATATGTTATCAAGTTGTTATGTGATTGCTGGTTCTCTGATCCCTTCTTGTGTATCGAGGGCATACCAATTCTGGCAAAAGGGCACTGAATTAAAACTTCCACAGCTTTGTCATCTATACCCACACATTTTTCTCCCTGTGTATGCATTCTATATGCCAATCCTTAGTACAAAGTCACACCAGTTCATGTTTGCAGAGTAGAGCTTGTTTTGAACATTATTTCATATTATTATCAGTTTAAATGTTATGTGTTGTCTCTATTTTCAAGACAAAATGCAGAGTTCTTGCAAGCTTCAGCAATAGAGCTTCCCTCTTGCACTGTAGGGGTGGTTTCTAAGTGACCCAAATTTTAAGATATCTCACTAGGCTTCTGTACAGCACCATTACGGCTTGCTGCAAGATGGAAATTTATGAGGGAGATGTAAATTTAAGGGGTGGACTGAGTCTGATCTCTATTAGGTTAAATATAAAGTGGGCCAATACTTTTTATACCAAGTTATAGACAATCAAAGTTGAGGATCTGCATGGCCAAATTCACTGCAATTGTGACAGTTTTTAAATAACTGTCAGTGGCAAGAGGAAGCCCTACTACTCTACAAAATGAGTGGTTTTATGGCGGTAAAATGTAAGTAAGTGGTGTAGTGGTGGGCTGAAAAATTAATTAACAAATTAATTTTCAACCTGGGCGCTTCACCACATACTTAGTTAAGCTTCATCACATACTTAGTTAAGCTTCACCACATACTTAGTTAAGCTTCACCACAGAACTGCAGTTTTGAGGACCACAAATTTTGACCAACTCTAACTTTGGGATGGTTAAACTTATTTAATACCTTTTAGAATTACTAGAGAACATATAATTATAGAGAGAGCCATCTTTTGAGCAGTTTATAGAGTGAAGAGTGCAGGATCTATGTAGCTCCAAAGTTTGAACCACCCGTTTTTAAGGTTTTATCAGATTTTTGGTTTTGAAGCCAATGTTTCAAACAAAATCCTTTGGTCTTTACATGGAAAATAAATGAAAACAACACAATGGTATCCATATGTAGTGGCAACGTGTTTCACAAATGCACGTGATTCATGAATTGTCCGAAAAATGGCACAATAATACTTCAGACAGACACATCCGTAGTCTTGAGAGTTGAGATCCAGGAACAGGGTAACTCCTGCCCTGCATTTTGATTGAAGCAATGATCCCTCAGTGTGAGATAGATATCAGAGCCTCTTTCATGAGCAACTCTCTCTATTTGCTGGCTCTATCGATCACAGAGGTCTCTTCCTTGAACAATAGGTGGTGTTGGTTCTTGCTCTATGATATCAGTCTTCTCAAGTTCTCCACTTCTGCAAGCAACAATATGTTCCTTGATATGGGTGTCCAAACTACTCATTGTTTCATCAATGTACACTTTCCCACAGCTGCTAGGAATCCTATACACAACTGATGACATTATGGTAGTATCCAATATATCTTTGACCCTGGTAATCTGAGATCGTATTTGAGCCTAGTAAGATGATATCTTAATGTTCAACCAGATTTAGAAGAAACTATAACATCAAACTTTCCACACACACATCTGAAATCTTCACTGAAGCCTGCCACATAGGGGATGAAGCATAAGGGAGGAGGATTCACTCTTTTCGGTTAGATTGTCCTTTTTTCGTCCTTTGTCTGGTAACTTTCTTAAAGCCAGGCAGATGAATGGCATTTGGTAGCCATTGTTTTAAAATACTCGGCAAAGATAGCCAGTCTCCCAATTTAATTCTTCTTGTGTGGTAGTCACTGTTTTGGCTCTCTCATAGAGGTTCTTAATAAACCCTCTTCCAACATGAATTGGGTGCTGTGAACCATAGTGAAGGTATCTATCTCTCTGTGTCTTTTTTCTGATGACCTCAAGGCCAGCTCCTCAAAGAACTTCATAGATTGCCTGAGACAGGGGATACCACTATTCTCTGTTCCTAGAAGTTTCTATCTATATTTCTGTGATAGATAGAGCCTGTAAATGGAGAGAGTTGTTCATCTGTACAACCATCTCACACTGAAGGATCAGCACTACAATCGAGATGTAGGGCAGGTTGCTGGATCTTAACTCTCAAGACTTATGCACGTGAAGGCATGCCCATCGTCGTCTCTCTGATTGCTGTACTGGTTGCTGGATCTTGACTCTCAAGACTTATGCACGTGAAGGCATTCCCATCCTCATCTCTCTGATTGCTGTACTGTTATTCAGGCAATTCATGAATCACGTGCATTTGTTACATTAAAAGCATTGCCTGTGAGTGTGGATGCATTGTATGTTTGGTTTTTTAATTTGCCCTGATGAACACCAAAGTATTTCGGTTGAAATGTAGACTTCAGTGACCTTTTTCCAGAATTGATATGGCATCGACATCCAGGGTGATCATAAAATCAGTAGAATTTGATAACAGATATTAAATCTACTTCATCACTCACACCTTTTTCATAAAAGTTAGAATCATCTTACTATTGTTAGTAGTTTCTAGTATCAGGTTTGAGACAGTTCAAAGTTGGGAGCTAATCATAGAACATGCTCAGGTTCTAATTTGTGTAACAGTATCATATTTCAGTCCACCATAAGTCAGTAACCACTAACATTCAAATATGCGCAATCAAATCAAAACAAACCATCTCAAAGGGAAAACATTCTATAGATCCAGCCTGCCTTAACACACCTGCCAAACCTTGTTCATGATACAACCCTAGCTAGAATAGTCACTTCCTGCTCAATGCAAGAGTCACTTCCTGCTCAATGCAGTACACTTGTACCACAATGTACATGTGGGCACTGGGCAAGAGTGCTAAGTGCCTAGTGGTTAACTTCAGTGGTATTCATATTACTTCACACACCATGTAACCTTGGGAAAACGGTCCGACTAGGGCTGATATCAATGGGGTTTGTTTTTTTTGTCCTTGCTCACATTCCTAATTTTATACCCGATTTAGTATACTTTCAAATGGTGTGTGTCTCCAGATTGGAAAGTGCTAGACAGTTTGAAAGTGGTATTTGTAGCGAGAGGAAGTCCTTGACGAGTTCGTCTAGTATGGGAAATGAATTTTTTTTTTTTTGGCTTCATGAATTTGATTTTCACACTAGACCACCTACTCACATTTTAGCCGTATTGAAAACAGTCATATTGTCGAGTTAGGCTTCCTCTTGTCACAGATAACAATGTCAACAGTCTATCACTTTCCAAAAAGAGCTGCAGGTAAATTTTTGGCATGTTTATAAATACCTATGCAACATGTTTCAATGTTGTAAGACAATGCAGAGATTTTCTTGTGAGAGGAAATATTTAGTGGCCTCCCTTGACTATTTTGGAGCCTCATGTGAAAACTCTAATAGAGTGGGCCTTCCTCTCAACACATACTAGTTTAGCACTTACAAATCAAAAGTCACAACTGTAGCCATTACATTTGCTCAGATTTTGAGGTATCCCCAATTTGGCTGCAGATTAATTTCGCATTGTTACTCATTTTTAGATCAAAAGAGAGCACTCAGAGACATCCATCTTTTGATCTATATATTAAATAGATATAGTAACTTTGCGGAATCAATAGAGCTCCAAAACCATAACTAATTGTCAGTGTTAAAATTATGCCCACTGCCACTCTGAACATATTTTATCGACTTTATGTTTTCTTAAATCGAAAACATCAATTTCTAGTGCTTGATAGAGCAGTTGTTATATCCACTAACAACTTGATTGGAATATAGTAGTTTTTGCTGTGATTGATTTCACATTGCATAATGCAATTTCAAAATAAAAAATCAGTAGAGAGCAATTAGTAGAAAGCATTTGAATTCGCCACATTTTTGATACATAACTCATAATTCACAACCATAGCATGAATATGACCATAGAATTTTTAACAAACCCACATTGATGTCTGACCAGTTCTGACCAGGTCAGACCAGATATGAATTTTCTTATAGAGTGTCTTATTTTGCACTCATCCCATCTACACTCTATATTTAAATACCAAATTTTATCCCATTCAATATGCTTTCTGAATGCACTTTTTTCCCTTCTTGTTGTGCAACTGCAGGTTGGAATATGAATTCTAATACTTAACAGTAGCTGTATAGTCCCATATCAAGTCTTGAGTGCATATAAATACTTTGATTGCTAGCAAGCTCTATAGATTGATTTTTGCAAACATGTGTTAAAGTTGACTTGTATTCATATGAAGTGGGGGGTTGCTAAATACAAACACTAACAAGACTTTGTGGTTACAATTTTTAGAGCTCCATATGAGTATGAGGAATTTTAAACTGTGGTTGGAGGGCGAAGTTGAAATTCTATTTTATTCTCTTATTATGTTTGTTTAATTAGAGCAACCCGGTAGTGGGAGCAACCTGGTAGTGGTCATATTGCTCTTCTCTATTTGTTCTTGCATTAATAACTTTATATTAATATTTTTAGTATCAAATATTGAAACCACAACGGTCATAGTTTCTTCATCTGAAGGTGAGTTACTACTAATTATTGTTTTATTGTTTTATGATCATTAAGGAATAAATGCTTTTAGTAAGCTAGGCGATCCCATACCTCTCTGTCAGTTTAAAATTCATGTTGATTTAAACTAGTCTGGTTTTAATATATTTTATATTTGTGGCTGCTATTTAATTTGAATTTATATCCATGATCATTTTCATGTTAGTCTTTGCATCAGCTGAAGCCATCACTGCTAAAGCTTGTACACCTTATAATTGCAGTTGTGGTCTTATTTTAAGTTCTATCCAGTCCAGTATTAATTTGCAACTATCACTTTTTATCAATCATATATAAAAAGATTTGAGATCTTGTCTTGATATCCACAAATATATTTAGCTACAGCAAAGAAATTCATCCAGGACTGAATACTTTCTGAACACAAACGGATTCAGAATGGTTCTAAACACACAACACAGATGGCTGTTTGGCTTTTAATCAAAGAAGGGATTCCAAATACAGCACTAATGAACAGCAAGACACACTTAATGATGGTGGTTGCAGTTTTTAAACATCATTCAGCATGTTTGCTTGCTCTCTCAAACTGGAAGTATAGTTTTAAAACTATTTTATATAATTAAAGCTATCTATATCATAAAGAATACATAAATCTATATATCTTAATTTTCTTCTCTGAGATTTATTTCATTAACTAATATCGTTACCATTTCCTAGGTGCAAACGTTTTATTGCATTTATTTTATTTTATTGGTGTATCTAATTGTGAATAATTGCATGATCTAACTCGTAAAACTTTATATAATTTCAAACTTATTATGTTGATGAGGTAAAGGTCAGTATTTTACAATACTGTACTACATGTTGATATATCCAGAACAAACAGTCGCCTAATTTTTTATATGTTACTTTTATTTATGCTGATATTTCATACACTTATATTTACACAAATTTCAAACACTCTCAAAACAGTTACTATTTTGGTGATATATTTTCATATTGTTGGAGGGCAAAGTGAATGCTATTATAAGTAACTTATTATGTTTGTGTTTGATATAGTGCATTCTATTATTAATTTTAAAGTTATATTTTTTCTCTCGAATCCAACATTTTTATCGGTTCAAATTCTCATTAGCTAAAAGAAATTAGAATTCATGTAGGTAAAAAGTTAATTATATTCATGAAAGTGAATGTGCTGAAAATAGACACACCTTACTAAAGGCATCCTCAAAGTTGGAGGCAAGTTGTTCTTTCCTCATGCTATAATATAAAACTTGTCAGTTATATTGAGTGATTAGAATTATCTCTTCTTTAAAAATCATAGAGAGTTACTAGTTGAAGTTATAATTATATATTTTTATATACTACTAATTAAAGTGATTTCTATTGAATCTAGTACAGCTGAAGTATCTCCAACACAAGGTGAGACTTTTTTTAATGATTTAATGACTTTTTTGGTAACAATTATATATTCATAGCTATAACATCTTTTATATAAAATTTTAAAACATTCTAAACTCTCACATCTTGAGAATGCAAATATAATTATTTGTAGGTTGGTATAAGAATTAGTTCCATTCTGTTAAGCAGGCATAACTATAATTATAGTGATTCATCTAAGGAGCAAATTGCGGAATTCTAGATTGTTGCATGTCCAGCTTTCTTCAGATAAAAATTAATGGCTTCCAAAAACAACCATAGAACCTGTTGTAATGTAAGAGAGAGCAAAGATTTCCCTTGTTAATTCCAAACATATTTAGATATTTAAATGTATAACATTTAAAATTAGTATACACCATCTCCTTTACCTGTTGCACATTGAACTCTTCTTGTAATAATAACAAAAGTTCTAAAAGTTCTAAATGTTGATTCTTGTATGACCAGAGCAAGAAAAATGATTATATTTTAAAGTTATAATTTAATACATTATAGGGGAAATAATCTTTCTGTTAATTTATATTTTGTTTCTTAAGAATTAAATTTTGGTATAACTTTTTATTTATGTTGAATTAGCAAATTTAGTAAAATAATCACCTGATATTTATTTTTTATCGTTTTTATATTTCTTTTATTTCTTTCAAATCAGTAATTAATACATTTTTTCATTTCCATTTTAGTCACTACCCCAACCATGACTGCAGTATTATCTCCTACACAAGGTAAGACATTTTTTGTTTGTTATATTTACACAAATTTTAAACTGAAGCATTTTGGAGGGTAAATTGGAAATTCTATTTTATTTCTACTGTTGTGTTTGTGTTTAATTAGATCAACCTAGTAGTTATCATATTCCTCTTCTCGTTCTTTCATAAATACCAAATATTTTAGTATCAAGTATTGAAACCACAACTGTTGTAGCTTCTTCATCTGAAGGTGAGTTACTGCTAATTATTGTTTTATGATTATTAAAAAATAAACTGTTTAAATACTTTTAGTGAGAATGAACTAGGCAATCTCATACTTCTCAGTCAGTTTAAAATTCATGTTGATTTAAACTAAGCTGGTTTTATATTTGTAAGCTGCTATTTTATTTGAATTTATACTACCTTAATTATTTGTTTACTTTTTCATGTTAGTCTTTGCATCAGCTGAAGCCAGCACTGCTAAAGCATGTATACATTACAGTTGTGCACATATTTTAAATTGTTTCCAGTCAAGTATTAATTTGCATTAATAATTTGCATTAATAAGTGAAATGTTAGTTTTATGTTACCTAACTGTTTACTAAGTTCATACTAGTGGATGTAATAACTAGTTACACAAATTTTAAACTGAAGCATTTTCAAATGGTTGGAGGGCAAAGTGGAAATTCTATTTATCTTGTTTTTTAAATTTAATTAACGCAACCTAGTAGTTAATCATATTGCTGTCCTCTATTTTTTCTTTCATAAATACAATTTATTTTAAATATTTTAGTATCTCTAAATCTCTAAACCACAATTGTTGTAGCTTCTTCATCTGAAGAAGAGTATTAAGGAATAAAGTGTTTAAATGCAGTTAACAATTTAGTCTGTAGTATTGAAATGAGCTAGGAGATCTCGTAGTTCTCACTTATCTAAAAATTCATGTTGATCTAGACTAGGCCTTAATGAATCAAGCTTAGTAAAATAATCACCTAATATTTTATTTGTTGTTGTAGTATTTTTTTATTATATATTTCTTTCAAATCAGTAATTAATACATTTTTTCCTTTCCATTTTAGTCATTACCCCAACCATGACTGCAATATTATCTCCTACACAAAGTGAGACTTTTTTGGTTTTGTTATATTTACAACTGGAGCATTTTGATATGGTTGGAGGGTAAAGTGGAAATTCTATTTTAATTCTCATATTGTGTTTGTGTTTAATTAGAGCAACCTAGTAGTTATCATATTCCTCTTCTCGTTCTTTCATAAATACCAAATATTTTAGTATCAAGTATTGAAACAACTGTTGTAGCTTCTTCATCTGAAGGTGAGTTAGTGCTAATTATTGTATTATTTTATGATCATTAAAGAATAAACTGTTTAAATACTTTTAGTGAGAATGAGCTAGGCAATCTCATACTTCTCAGTCAGTTTAAAATTCACGTTGATTTAAACTAGGCTGGTTTTATATTTATAAGCTGCTATTTTATTTGAATTCATACTACCTTAATTATTTGTTTACTTTTTCATGTTAGTATTTGTATCAGCTGAAGCCAGCACTGCTAAAGCATATACACATTACAGTTGTGCACCTATTTTAAATTGTTTCCAATCAAGTATTAATTCGCATTAATAAGTGAAATGTTAGTTTTATGTTACCTATCTGTTTACTAAGTTCATACTAGTGGATGTAATAATTAGTTAACATTATAATTAAATTCTACAAATTGTTGCACTCACAACTGTGGCAGCATCTCCTACTGGAGATGAGTCATTGTTAACTGATTGACCGCAACCTTTTTTTTTTAAATTGTATAAGAGTTAAATTTACAACTAACCCTTTTTCTCAAAGTTATAGAATTATGGGAAAAAATAATTGAGATCTAGTATTGATATCCACAACTCTATTTAGCTACAGCAAAGAAATTCACCCAGGACTGAATACTTTCTGAAGACAATGGGATTAAGAATGGCTCTAAGTACACAACAGAGGTGGTTGTTTAGCTTTCAATCAAAGAAGAGATTGCACTAATGAACATCAAGACACACTTAATGATGGCGGTTGCTATCATTGGCAGTTTTTAAAAATCATTCAGTATGTTTGTTTGTCCTCTAAAACTGGATGTATAGTTATAAAACTATTATATATAATTGGAGAAGTCTATATCATAAAGAATACATAAAAATCTAAATCTTGATTTTCTTCTCTGAGATGTATTTCATTAGGTAATATTATGCTTACCATTTCTTAGGTACAAACATTTTTTTTACATAATTTTTTTGTGTATCTAATTGTGAGTAATTGCAGTGAACCGACTCATAAGATTGTATATATAAAATTTCAAACGGCAAGACTCCCTATATGTGGATGAGGTAAAGGGTCAGTATTTTACAACACTTCATGTTGATATATCCAATACAAACAGACAACTAATATTTTTATCTATGCTCATATTTCATGTACTTTTTCCTTTCAATTTTAGTCGTTGCCTTACCAATTTGTTGTTGTTTTTATAATTTTTATATCTCTTTCAAATCAGTAATTAATACATTTTCCCTCCATTTTAGTCATTACTCCAACTACAACTGGAGTAGTTTCTCCTACACAAGGTAAGAGATTTTTATTAATTTGTTATGTTTACACAAATTTTAAACTGAAGTCATTTAATTTGGTTGGAAGGGTAAAGTGGAAATTCTATTTTACTTCTCTTCTTATGTTTGTGTCTACTACTAGTTATCATATTGTTTTTCTCTTCATAAATACAAAAAATATTTATATTTTAGTATCTCAAAGTGTTCAAACACCAACTGTCATAGCTTCTTCATCTGAAAGTGAGATACTGCTAATTATTGTTTAATGATCATTAAAGAATAAGATGTTTAAATTCATAATATTAAAATAAACTAGGAGATCTCATAGTCTCTATCAGTTTAAAATTCACGTTGATTTAGACTAGGCTGGTGATAATTTATTTTATAATATTGTAGCTGCTCCTTTATTTATATACACAATTCTACAACCTGTTGCACTCACAACTGTGGCAGTTTAATAAAAAATATTATGTAAAAGATGTTTTACACTATAACATCTTTTACATAAAATTTTTAAACTTTCTAAACTCTCATATCTTGAGAATGCAAATAATTATAATTATTTGTAGGTTGGGATAAGAATTAGCTCCATTCTGTTAAGCATGCATAACTATAATTATAGCGATTCATCTAGGAGCAATTGTTTGATAAAGAGTAAATTATGGATCTATTCAAGGCAAGTATTGTTGCATGTCCAGCTTTCTTCAGATAAAATGGCTTCCAAAAACAGCCGTAGAACCTGTTGTAATCATCAGAAAACTTAAAAATATTATCATATTTCTTGCTCTATAGTCAAGCATGAATAATTATTTAGAACTTTTGTTATTAAGAGTTTAATGTGCAACAGGTAAAGGAGACAGTACATATATACAAATTTTAAATGTTATCCGGTCAAATATCTAAATATGTTTGCAACTAATAAGGGAAATTTTAGCTTTATCTACACTATGGGGGAAATAATCTTTATATCAATTTATTTTTGTTTCTTAAGAACTAAATTGTTTTTTATTCTTGTTGAATTGGACAAGTTTAGGGAAATAATCACCTGATCTTTTATTTGTTGTCGTTTATATATTTTTTATATTTCTTTCAAATCAGTAATTATTACATTTTTTTCTTTTCCCATTTTAGTCGTTAACTCAACCATGACTCCAGTAGCATCTCCTACACAAGGTGAGACTTTTTATTTATTTGTTATATTTACACAAATTTTAAACTGAAGCATTTTCAAATGGTTGTATATAGGGAAAAGTGGAAATTCTATTTATCTTGTTTTTTATTTAATTAGCGCAACCAAGTAGTTAATCATATTGCTGTCCTCTATTTTTTCTTTGATAAATACAATTTTTTTTAAATATTTTAGTATCTCTAAATCTCTAAACCACAATTGTTGTGGCTTCTTTGTCTGAAGAAGTATATTAAGGAATAAAGTGTTTAAATGCAGTTACAATTTAGTCTGTAGTATTGAAATGAGCTAGGAGATCTCGTAGTTCTCACTCAGCTTAAAATTCATGTTGATCTAGACTAGGCCTTAAAGAATTAGGCAAGCTTAGTAAAATAATCACCTAATATTTTATTTGTTGTAGTATTTTTTTAATTTTATATTTCTTTCAAATCAGTAATTATACATTTTTTCCTTTCCATTTTAATCATTACCCCAACCATGACTGCAGTATTATCTCCTACACGAGGTGAGACTTTTTTGGTTCTGTTATATTTACACAAATTTTAAACTGAAGCATTTTGATATGGTTGGAGGGTAAAGTGGAAATTCTATTTTAATTCTCATATTGTGTTTGTGTTTAATTAGAGCAACCTAGTAGTTATCATATTCCTCTTCTCGTTCTTTCATAAATACCAAATATTTTAGTATCAAGTATTGAAACAACTGTTGTAGCTTCTTCATCTGAAGGTGAGTTAGTGCTAATTATTGTATTATTTTATGATCATTAAAGAATAAACTGTTTAAATACTTTTAGTGAGAATGAGCTAGGCAATCTCATACTTCTCAGTCAGTTTAAAATTCACGTTGATTTAAACTAGGCTGGTTTTATATTTATAAGCTGCTATTTTATTTGAATTCATACTACCTTAATTATTTGTTTACTTTTTCATGTTAGTATTTGTATCAGCTGAAGCCAGCACTGCTAAAGCATATACACATTACAGTTGTGCACCTATTTTAAATTGTTTCCAATCAAGTATTAATTCGCATTAATAAGTGAAATGTTAGTTTTATGTTACCTATCTGTTTACTAAGTTCATACTAGTGGATGTAATAATTAGTTAACATTATAATTAAATTCTACAAATTGTTGCACTCACAATGTGGCAGCATCTCCTACTGGAGATCAGTCATTGTTAACTGATTGAACGCAACCTTTTTTTTTTTTTTTGTATAAGAGTTAAATTTACAACTAACCCTTTTTCTCAAAGTTATAGAATTATGGGAAAAAATAATTGAGATCTAGTATTGATATCCACAACTCTATTTAGCTACAGCAAAGAAATTCACCCAGGACTGAATACTTTCTGAAGACAATGGGATTAAGAATGGCTCTAAGTACACAACAGAGGTGGTTGTTTAGCTTTCAATCAAAGAAGAGATTGCACTAATGAACATCAAGACACACTTAATGATGGCGGTTGCTATCATAGACAGTTTTTAAAAATCATTCAGTATGTTTGTTTGTCCTCTAAAACTGGATGTATAGTTATAAAACTATTATATATAATTGGAGAAGTCTATATCATAAAGAATACATAAAAATCTAAATCTTGATTTTCTTCTCTGAGATGTATTTCATTAGGTAATATTATGCTTACCATTTCTTAGGTACAAACATTTTTTTTACATAATTTTTTTGTGTATCTAATTGTGAGTAATTGCAGTGAACTGACTCATAAGATTGTATATATAAAATTTCAAACGGCAAGACTCCCTATATGTGGATGAGGTAAAGGGTCAGTATTTTACAACACTTCATGTTGATATATCCAATACAAACAGACAACTAATATTTTTATCTATGCTCATATTTCATGTACTTTTTCCTTTCAATTTTAGTCGTTGCCTTACCAATTTGTTGTTGTTTTTATAATTTTTATATCTCTTTCAAATCAGTAATTAATACATTTTCCCTCCATTTTAGTCATTACTCCAACTACAACTGGAGTAGTTTCTCCTACACAAGGTAAGAGATTTTTATTAATTTGTTATGTTTACACAAATTTTAAACTGAAGTCATTTAATTTGGTTGGAAGGGTAAAGTGGAAATTCTATTTTACTTCTCTTCTTATGTTTGTGTCTACTACTAGTTATCATATTGTTTTTCTCTTCATAAATACAAAATTTTTTTTTATATTTTAGTATCTCAAAGTGTTCAAACACCAACTGTCATAGCTTCTTCATCTGAAAGTGAGATACTGCTAATTATTGTTTAATGATCATTAAAGAATAAGATGTTTAAATTCATAATATTAAAATAAACTAGGAGATCTCATAGTCTCTATCAGTTTAAAATTCACGTTGATTTAGACTAGGCTGGTGATAATTTATTTTATAATATTGTAGCTGCTCCTTTATTTATATACACAATTCTACAACCTGTTGCACTCACAACTGTGGCAGTTTAATAAAAAATATTATGTAAAAGATGTTTTACACTATAACATCTTTTACATAAAATTTTTAAACTTTCTAAACACTCATATCTTGAGAATGCAAATATAATTATTTGTAGGTTGGGATAAGAATTAGCTCCATTCTGTTAAGCATGCATAACTATAATTATAGCGATTCATCTAGGAGCAATTGTTTGATAAAGAGTAAATTATGGATCTATTCAAGGCAAGTATTGTTGCATGTCCAGCTTTCTTCAGATAAAATGGCTTCCAAAAACAGCCGTAGAACCTGTTGTAATCATCAGAAAACTTAAAAATATTATCATATTTCTTGCTCTATAGTCAAGCATGAATAATTATTTAGAACTTTTGTTATTAAGAGTTTAATGTGCAACAGGTAAAGGAGACAGTGCATACTAATTTTAAATGTTATCCGGTCAAATATCTAAATATGTTTGCAATTAATAAGGGAAATTTTAGCTTTATCTACACTATGGGGGAAATAATCTTTATATTAATTTATTTTTGTTTCTTAAGAACTAAATTGTTTTTTATTCTTGTTGAATTGGACAAGTTTAGGGAAATAATCACCTGATCTTTTATTTGTTGTCGTTTATATATTTTTTATATTTCTTTCAAATCAGTGATTATTAAAAAAAATTCTTTTTCCATTTTAGTCGTTAACTCAACCATGACTCCAGTAGCATCTCCTACACAAGGTGAGACTTTTTATTTATTTGTTATATTTACACAAATTTTAAACTGAAGCATTTTCAAATGGTTGTATATAGGGCAAAGTGGAAATTCTATTTATCTTGTTTTTTATTTAATTAGCGCAACCTAGTAGTTAATCATATTGCTGTCCTCTATTTTTTCTTTCATAAATACAATTTTTTTAAAATATTTTAGTATCTCTAAATCTCTAAACCACAATTGTTGTGGCTTCTTTGTCTGAAGAAGTGTATTAAGGAATAAAGTGTTTAAATGCAGTTAACAATTTAGTCTGTAGTATTGAAATGAGCTAGGAGATCTCGTAGTTCTCACTCGGCTTAAAATTCATGTTGATCTAGACTATATAGGCCTTAAAGAATTAGGCAAGCTTAGTAAAATAATCACCTAATATTTTATTTGTTGTAGTATTTTTTTAATTTTATATTTCTTTCAAATCAGTAATTATACATTTTTTCCTTTCCATTTTAATCATTACCCCAACCATGACTGCAGTATTATCTCCTACACGAGGTGAGACTTTTTTGGTTCTGTTATATTTACACAAATTTTAAACTGAAGCATTTTGATATGGTTGGAGGGTAAAGTGGAAATTCTATTTTAATTCTCATATTGTGTTTGTGTTTAATTAGAGCAACCTAGTAGTTATCATATTCCTCTTCTCGTTCTTTCATAAATACCAAATATTTTAGTATCAAGTATTGAAACAACTGTTGTAGCTTCTTCATCTGAAGGTGAGTTAGTGCTAATTATTGTATTATTTTATGATCATTAAAGAATAAACTGTTTAAATACTTTTAGTGAGAATGAGCTAGGCAATCTCATACTTCTCAGTCAGTTTAAAATTCACGTTGATTTAAACTAGGCTGGTTTTATATTTATAAGCTGCTATTTTATTTGAATTCATACTACCTTAATTATTTGTTTACTTTTTCATGTTAGTATTTGTATCAGCTGAAGCCAGCACTGCTAAAGCATATACACATTACAGTTGTGCACCTATTTTAAATTGTTTCCAATCAAGTATTAATTCGCATTAATAAGTGAAATGTTAGTTTTATGTTACCTATCTGTTTACTAAGTTCATACTAGTGGATGTAATAATTAGTTAACATTATAATTAAATTCTACAAATTGTTGCACTCACAACTGTGGCAGCATCCCCTACTGGAGATCAGTCATTGTTAACTGATTGACCGCAACCTTTTTTTTTTTAATTGTATAAGAGTTAAATTTACAACTAACCCTTTTTCTCAAAGTTATAGAATTATGGGAAAAAATAATTGAGATCTAGTATTGATATCCACAACTCTATTTAGCTACAGCAAAGAAATTCACCCAGGACTGAATACTTTCTGAAGACAATGGGATTAAGAATGGCTCTAAGTACACAACAGAGGTGGCTGTTTAGCTTTCAATCAAAGAAGAGATTGCACTAATGAACATCAAGACACACTTAATGATGGCGGTTGCTATCATTGGCAGTTTTTAAAAATCATTCAGTATGTTTGTTTGTCCTCTAAAACTGGATGTATAGTTATAAAACTATTATATATAATTGGAGAAGTCTATATCATAAAGAATACATAAAAATCTAAATCTTGATTTTCTTCTCTGAGATGTATTTCATTAGGTAATATTATGCTTACCATTTCTTAGGTACAAACATTTTTTTTACATAATTTTTTTGTGTATCTAATTGTGAGTAATTGCAGTGAACTGACTCATAAGATTGTATATATAAAATTTCAAACGGCAAGACTCCCTATATGTGGATGAGGTAAAGGGTCAGTATTTTACAACACTTCATGTTGATATATCCAATACAAACAGACAACTAATATTTTTATCTATGCTCATATTTCATGTACTTTTTCCTTTCAATTTTAGTCGTTGCCTTACCAATTTGTTGTTGTTTTTATAATTTTTATATCTCTTTCAAATCAGTAATTAATACATTTTCCCTCCATTTTAGTCATTACTCCAACTACAACTGGAGTAGTTTCTCCTACACAAGGTAAGAGATTTTTATTAATTTGTTATGTTTACACAAATTTTAAACTGAAGTCATTTAATTTGGTTGGAAGGGTAAAGTGGAAATTCTATTTTACTTCTCTTCTTATGTTTGTGTCTACTACTAGTTATCATATTGTTTTTCTCTTCATAAATACAAAAAATATTTATATTTTAGTATCTCAAAGTGTTCAAACACCAACTGTCATAGCTTCTTCATCTGAAAGTGAGATACTGCTAATTATTGTTTAATGATCATTAAAGAATAAGATGTTTAAATTCATAATATTAAAATAAACTAGGAGATCTCATAGTCTCTATCAGTTTAAAATTCACGTTGATTTAGACTAGGCTGGTGATAATTTATTTTATAATATTGTAGCTGCTCCTTTATTTATATACACAATTCTACAACCTGTTGCACTCACAACTGTGGCAGTTTAATAAAAAATATTATGTAAAAGATGTTTTACACTATAACATCTTTTACATAAAATTTTTAAACTTTCTAAACACTCATATCTTGAGAATGCAAATATAATTATTTGTAGGTTGGGATAAGAATTAGCTCCATTCTGTTAAGCATGCATAACTATAATTATAGCGATTCATCTAGGAGCAATTGTTTGATAAAGAGTAAATTATGGATCTATTCAAGGCAAGTATTGTTGCATGTCCAGCTTTCTTCAGATAAAATGGCTTCCAAAAACAGCCGTAGAACCTGTTGTAATCATCAGAAAACTTAAAAATATTATCATATTTCTTGCTCTATAGTCAAGCATGAATAATTATTTAGAACTTTTGTTATTAAGAGTTTAATGTGCAACAGGTAAAGGAGACAGTGCATACTAATTTTAAATGTTATCCGGTCAAATATCTAAATATGTTTGCAATTAATAAGGGAAATTTTAGCTTTATCTACACTATGGGGGAAATAATCTTTATATTAATTTATTTTTGTTTCTTAAGAACTAAATTGTTTTTTATTCTTGTTGAATTGGACAAGTTTAGGGAAATAATCACCTGATCTTTTATTTGTTGTCGTTTATATATTTTTTATATTTCTTTCAAATCAGTAATTATTACTTTTTTTTCTTTTCCCATTTTAGTCGTTAACTCAACCATGACTCCAGTAGCATCTCCTACACAAGGTGAGACTTTTTATTTATTTGTTATATTTACACAAATTTTAAACTGAAGCATTTTCAAATGGTTGTATATAGGACAAAGTGGAAATTCTATTTATCTTGTTTTTTAATTTAATTAGCGCAACCTAGTAGTTAATCATGTTGCTGTCCTCTATTTTTTCTTTCATAAATACAATTTTTTTTAAATATTTTAGTATCTCTAAATCTCTAAACCACAATTGTTGTGGCTTCTTTGTCTGAAGAAGTGTATTAAGGAATAATGTGTTTAAATGCAGTTAACAATTTAGTCTGTAGTATTGAAATGATCTAGGAGATCTCGTAGTTCTCACTCAGCTTAAAATTCATGTTGATCTAGACTAGGCCTTAATGAATTAGGCAAGGTTATTAAAATAATCACCTAATATTTTATTTGTTGTAGTATTTTTTTATTTTATATTTCTTTCAAATCAGTAATTAATACATTTTTTCCTTTCCATTTTAGTCATTACCCCAACCATGACTGCAGTATTATCTCCTACACAAGGTTAGACTTTTGGGGTTTTGTTATATTTACACAAATTTTAAACTGGAGCATTTTGATATGGTTGGAGGGTAAAGTGGAAATTATATCTTAATTCTCATATTGTGTTTGTGTTTAATTAGAGCAACCTAGTAGTTATCATATTCCTCTTCTCGTTCTTTCATAAATACCAAATATTTTAGTATCAAGTATTGAAACCACAACTGTTGTAGCTTCTTCTGAAGGTGAGTTACTGCTAATTATTGTTTTATTTTATGATCATTAAAGAATAAACTGTTTAAATGCTTTTAGTGAGAACGAGCTAGGCAATCTCATACTTCTCAGTCAGTTTAAAATTCACGTTGATTTAAACTAGGCTGGTTTTATATTTATAAGCTGCTATTTTATTTGAATTCATACTACCTTAATTATTTGTTTACTTTTTCATGTTAGTATTTGTATCAGCTGAAGCCAGCACTGCTAAAGCATATACACATTACAGTTGTGCACCTATTTTAAATTGTTTCCAATCAAGTATTAATTCGCATTAATAAGTGAAATGTTAGTTTTATGTTACCTATCTGTTTACTAAGTTCATACTAGTGGATGTAATAATTAGTTAACATTATAATTAAATTCTACAAATTGTTGCACTCACAACTGTGGCAGCATCTCCTACTGGAGATCAGTCATTGTTAACTGATTGACCGCAACCTTCTTTTTTTAAATTGTATAAGAGTTAAATTTACAACTAACCCTTTTTCTCAAAGTTATAGAATTATGGGAAAAAATAATTGAGATCTAGTATTGATATCCACAACTCTATTTAGCTACAGCAAAGAAATTCACCCAGGACTGAATACTTTCTGAAGACAATGGGATTAAGAATGGCTCTAAGTACACAACAGAGGTGGTTGTTTAGCTTTCAATCAAAGAAGAGATTGCACTAATGAACATCAAGACACACTTAATGATGGCGGTTGCTATCATTGGCAGTTTTTAAAAATCATTCAGTATGTTTGTTTGTCCTCTAAAACTGGATGTATAGTTATAAAACTATTATATATAATTGGAGAAGTCTATATCATAAAGAATACATAAAAATCTAAATCTTGATTTTATTCTCTGAGATGTATTTCATTAGGTAATATTATGCTTACCATTTCTTAGGTACAAACATTTTTTTTACATAATTTTTTGGTGTATCTAATTGTGAGTAATTGCAGTGAACTGACTCATAAGATTGTATATATAAAATTTCAAACGGCAAGACTCCCTATATGTGGATGAGGTAAAGGGTCAGTATTTTACAACACTTCATGTTGAAATACAAACAGACAACTAATATTTTTATCTATGCTCATATTTCATGTACTTTTTCCTTTCAATTTTAGTCGTTGCCTTACCAATTTGTTGTTGTTTTTATAATTTTTATATCTCTTTCAAATCAGTAATTAACCCTTTCATGGATGGATTCCAGAAAGAAAATATCAATTTCAGTAAAAAATCTATATAAAATCAGGAATACATATGTGCCCCTTGTAATTGACTATGGGATAGCACCATTGTTTACAAACATTGTGGTAAATTCTCAAACCACAAACAAAACCACAAACAAAAACCACAGACATGAATATAATTATATAGATTATAGTGTTTATAACTTGTTTTATCAATACAAGAACATCTTTTTTCTTTGATTTACAGGACACACACACTCTACAGATAACTATTACAGTGCTAGAGAAAGTTCAGAGTATCTGAGATGAAGATGATAGAGTTAGAGTAAGAACAATCACTTGGAATAGGTATTTAGCACAAAGTTTACACTTGAATTTGAACAAAAAAATCTTTCCAATGGTGAACCACATGCTAATCCATTACTGCAGCTACATATATACTTTCCCAAACCTGGGAAGCCTTCGTGGTCATCCTGGCCCATGTCTTCCTCATCAGAGAGCAGGAAATCGCTATCAGACCCAGCCTGCCTCCATGGCTAAGCTTTCCGTGGCGGTCCTTTTGGAGCTCGCGTTTTCCAGGTAATCATAGATGCCTTCACCCTCTTCTTACTCAGATTCATCCCCAGAAAGGGCAATATCGTAGTCTGCAACCTCAGCAAGCACTTCCTCGAGAGTAATAAATCTTCGGATATTTTCGGGGGCGTGGCTCAACCGACTAACCCAATGAACCTCTCTTACTTCCTGGACGTTTACGGATTTGAAATTTCTTGTGTATGTGGAGTATTAACGTAGGTTTTTTTAGATATATAAATTATTGCTCTACGATCAACGAGTGATTTATAGTGAGCTCCTCCGCCATATGGCGCTTACATCCGTTAAAGGGTTAATACATTTTCCCTCCATTTTAGTCATTACTCCAACTACAACTGGAGTAGTTTCTCCTACACAAGGTAAGAGATTTTTATTAATTTGTTATGTTTACACAAATTTTAAACTGAAGTCATTTAATTTGGTTGGAAGGGTAAAGTGGAAATTCTATTTTACTTCTCTTCTTATGTTTGTGTCTACTACTAGTTATCATATTGTTTTTCTCTTCATAAATACAAAAAAATATTTATATTTTAGTATCTCAAAGTGTTCAAACACCAACTGTCATAGCTTCTTCATCTGAAAGTGAGATACTGCTAATTATTGTTTAATGATCATTAAAGAATAAGATGTTTAAATTCATAATATTAAAATAAACTAGGAGATCTCATAGTCTCTATCAGTTTAAAATTCACGTTGATTTAGACTAGGCTGGTGATAATTTATTTTATAATATTGTAGCTGCTCCTTTATTTATATACACAATTCTACAACCTGTTGCACTCACAACTGTGGCAGTTTAATAAAAAATATTATGTAAAAGATGTTTTACACTATAACATCTTTTACATAAAATTTTTAAACTTTCTAAACACTCATATCTTGAGAATGCAAATATAATTATTTGTAGGTTGGGATAAGAATTAGCTCCATTCTGTTAAGCATGCATAACTATAATTATAGCGATTCATCTAGGAGCAATTGTTTGATAAAGAGTAAATTATGGATCTATTCAAGGCAAGTATTGTTGCATGTCCAGCTTTCTTCAGATAAAATGGCTTCCAAAAACAGCCGTAGAACCTGTTGTAATCATCAGAAAACTTAAAAATATTATCATATTTCTTGCTCTATAGTCAAGCATGAATAATTATTTAGAACTTTTGTTATTAAGAGTTTAATGTGCAACAGGTAAAGGAGACAGTGCATACTAATTTTAAATGTTATCCGGTCAAATATCTAAATATGTTTGCAATTAATAAGGGAAATTTTAGCTTTATCTACACTATGGGGGAAATAATCTTTATATTAATTTATTTTTGTTTCTTAAGAACTAAATTGTTTTTTATTCTTGTTGAATTGGACAAGTTTAGGGAAATAATCACCTGATCTTTTATTTGTTGTCGTTTATATATTTTTTATATTTCTTTCAAATCAGTAATTATTACATTTTTTTCTTTTTCCATTTTAGTCGTTAACTCAACCATGACTCCAGTAGCATCTCCTACACAAGGTGAGACTTTTTATTTATTTGTTATATTTACATAAATTTTAAACTGAAGCATTTTCAAATGGTTGTATATAGGGCAAAGTGGAAATTCTATTTATCTTGTTTTTTATTTAATTAGCGCAACCTAGTAGTTAATCATGTTGCTGTCCTCTATTTTTTCTTTCATAAATACAATTTTTTTAAAATATTTTAGTATCTCTAAATCTCTAAACCACAATTGTTGTGGCTTCTTTGTCTGAAGAAGTGTATTAAGGAATAAAGTGTTTAAATGCAGTTAACAATTTAGTCTGTAGTATTGAAATGAGCTAGGAGATCTCGTAGTTCTCACTCAGCTTAAAATTCATGTTGATCTAGACTAGGCCTTAAAGAATTAGGCAAGCTTAATAAAATAATCACCTAATATTTTATTTGTTGTATATAGTATTTTTTAAATTTTATATTTCTTTCAAATCAGTAATTATACATTTTTTCCTTTCCATTTTAATCATTACCCCAACCATGACTGCAGTATTATCTCCTACACGTGGTGAGACTTTTTTGGTTCTGTTATATTTACACAAATTTTAAACTGAAGCATTTTGATATGGTTGGAGGGTAAAGTGGAAATTCTATTTTAATTCTCATATTGTGTTTGTGTTTAATTAGAGCAACCTAGTAGTTATCATATTCCTCTTCTCGTTCTTTCATAAATACCAAATATTTTAGTATCAAGTATTGAAACAACTGTTGTAGCTTCTTCATCTGAAGGTGAGTTAGTGCTAATTATTGTATTATTTTATGATCATTAAAGAATAAACTGTTTAAATGCTTTTAGTGAGAATGAGCTAGGCAATCTCATACTTCTCAGTCAGTTTAAACTTCATGTTGATTTAAACTAGGCTGGTTTTATATTTATAAGCTGCTATTTTATTTGAATTCATACTACCTTAATTATTTGTTTACTTTTTCATGTTAGTATTTGTATCAGCTGAAGCCAGCACTGCTAAAGCATATACACATTACAGTTGTGCACCTATTTTAAATTGTTTCCAATCAAGTATTAATTCGCATTAATAAGTGAAATGTTAGTTTTATGTTACCTATCTGTTTACTAAGTTCATACTAGTGGATGTAATAATTAGTTAACATTATAATTAAATTCTACAAATTGTTGCACTCACAACTGTGGCAGCATCTCCTACTGGAGATCAGTCATTGTTAACTGATTGACCGCAACCTTTTTATTTTAAATTGTATAAGAGTTAAATTTACACTAACCCTTTTTCTCAAAGTTATAGAATTATGGGAAAAAATAATTGAGATCTAGTATTGATATCCACAACTCTATTTAGCTACAGCAAAGAAATTCACCCAGGACTGAATACTTTCTGAAGACAATGGGATTAAGAATGGCTCTAAGTACACAACAGAGGTGGTTGTTTAGCTTTCAATCAAAGAAGAGATTGCACTAATGAACATCAAGACACACTTAATGATGGCGGTTGCTATCATTGGCAGTTTTTAAAAATCATTCAGTATGTTTGTTTGTCCTCTAAAACTGGATGTATAGTTATAAAACTATTATATATAATTGGAGAAGTCTATATCATAAAGAATACATAAAAATCTAAATCTTGATTTTCTTCTCTGAGATGTATTTCATTAGGTAATATTATGCTTACCATTTCTTAGGTACAAACATTTTTTTTACATAATTTTTTGGTGTATCTAATTGTGAGTAATTGCAGTGAACTGACTCATAAGATTGTATATATAAAATTTCAAACGGCAAGACTCCCTATATGTGGATGAGGTAAAGGGTCAGTATTTTACAACACTTCATGTTGATATATCCAATACAAACAGACAACTAATATTTTTATCTATGCTCATATTTCATGTACTTTTTCCTTTCAATTTTAGTCGTTGCCTTACCAATTTGTTGTTGTTTTTATAATTTTTATATCTCTTTCAAATCAGTAATTAATACATTTTCCCTCCATTTTAGTCATTACTCCAACTACAACTGGAGTAGTTTCTCCTACACAAGGTAAGAGATTTTTATTAATTTGTTATGTTTACACAAATTTTAAACTGAAGTCATTTAATTTGGTTGGAAGGGTAAAGTGGAAATTCTATTTTACTTCTCTTCTTATGTTTGTGTCTACTACTAGTTATCATATTGTTTTTCTCTTCATAAATACAAATTTTTTTTTATATTTTAGTATCTCAAAGTGTTCAAACACCAACTGTCATAGCTTCTTCATCTGAAAGTGAGATAATGCTAATTATTGTTTAACCCTTTCACCGCTGACTTTCCTGGACATTTTTCCTAAAGTATACCAGCTACCAAATTTTTTTTTATATAAAATCAGCAATCCATTCATATCAGTTGTAATTTTGTCATGTGATAGCACCATTGTTTATAAACAATGTGATCTCATTAGTTAACCACATTATCAACCACAAAATATGAATATCATTATGCTAAATTTCTCTATCAATATCTTACATTTAATCAACAAAAAATGTTTATAATATATTTACTCATTTAGTTAGCATTTAGTAAACATTAGTCATAATAATTTAGGCACATAGCAATATATAGCGGTGGGTTTTTGACAAAATTTGATCATATGATTCTATAGCCCAGTAATACAATGGTTTATTATGTTATTGAAATTCAACTATTTGAGAAAGAACATGCAAATACAAATATGTAGATACTTTAGCTAACCTGAGAAGGCTTCCTGATCAATTTCATAATAACTAGAGAGGTGGTCATAGCAAAAGGAAGAATCCTGAGGGTATAAAGTAGGGTCAACTACAGCGGCTAAAGAATGCACTGCTGCACGGTCAGAACTTGCATTTCCAAGGTAGCCACATATTTCTTCACCTTCTTCTTCCTCTGACTCATCCTCAGTGAGAGCAAAATCCTCGCTAGAAACCAGGGAAAGTACTTCTTTAAGCGTTAAACATCCACTCATTTTTAGGTCGTCAAAACCGCGAACCGTCGGTAGTTGCACGTATTTTTCGCTAACTAATCGGGTGTTTCCGGATGTAATTTTTAGACGTCATATAGAGTAATAGTTGCTCTTTCCGGTGGTATGCAAATTATGACTATACGCTAAGCGATCGATTTATTAGCGATTTTTAAAGTCCATTACGCCATATGGCGCTTACAGCGGTGAGAGGGTTAATGATCATTAAAGAATAAGATGTTTAAATTCATAATATTAAAATAAACTAGGAGATCTCATAGTCTCTATCAGTTTAAAATTCACGTTGATTTAGACTAGGCTGGTGATAATTTATTTTATAATATTGTAGCTGCTCCTTTATTTATATACACAATTCTACAACCTGTTGCACTCACAACTGTGGCAGTTTAATAAAAAATATTATGTAAAAGATGTTTTACACTATAACATCTTTTACATAAAATTTTTAAACTTTCTAAACTCTCATATCTTGAGAATGCAAATATAATTATTTGTAGGTTGGGATAAGAATTAGCTCCATTCTGTTAAGCATGCATAACTATAATTATAGCGATTCATCTAGGAGCAATTGTTTGATAAAGAGTAAATTATGGATCTATTCAAGGCAAGTATTGTTGCATGTCCAGCTTTCTTCAGATAAAATGGCTTCCAAAAACAGCCGTAGAACCTGTTGTAATCATCAGAAAACTTAAAAATATTATCATATTTCTTGCTCTATAGTCAAGCATGAATAATTATTTAGAACTTTTTTTATTAAGAGTTTAATGTGCAACAGGTAAAGGAGACAGTGCATACTAATTTTAAATGTTATCCGGTCAAATATCTAAATATGTTTGCAATTAATAAGGGAAATTTTAGCTTTATCTACACTATGGGGGAAATAATCTTTATATTAATTTATTTTTGTTTCTTAAGAACTAAATTGTTTTTTATTCTTGTTGAATTGGACAAGTTTAGGGAAATAATCACCTGATCTTTTATTTGTTGTCGTTTATATATTTTTTATATTTCTTTCAAATCAGTAATTATTACATTTTTTTCTTTTCCCATTTTAGTCGTTAACTCAACCATGACTCCAGTAGCATCTCCTACACAAGGTGAGACTTTTTATTTATTTGTTATATTTACATAAATTTTAAACTGAAGCATTTTCAAATGGTAGTATATAGGGCAAAGTGGAAATTCTATTTATCTTGTTTTTTATTTAATTAGCGCAACCTAGTAGTTAATCATGTTGCTGTCCTCTATTTTTTCTTTCATAAATACAATTTTTTTAAAATATTTTAGTATCTCTAAATCTCTAAACCACAATTGTTGTGGCTTCTTTGTCTGAAGAAGTGTATTAAGGAATAAAGTGTTTAAATGCAGTTAACAATTTAGTCTGTAGTATTGAAATGAGCTAGGAGATCTCGTAGTTCTCACTCAGCTTAAAATTCATGTTGATCTAGACTAGGCCTTAAAGAATTAGGCAAGCTTAATAAAATAATCACCTAATATTTTATTTGTTGTAGTATTTTTTAAATTTTATATTTCTTTCAAATCAGTAATTAATACATTTTTTCCTTTCCATTTTAATCATTACCCCAACCATGACTGCAGTATTATCTCCTACACGAGGTGAGACTTTTTTGGTTCTGTTATATTTACACAAATTTTAAACTGAAGCATTTTGATATGGTTGGAGGGTAAAGTGGAAATTCTATTTTAATTCTCATATTGTGTTTGTGTTTAATTAGAGCAACCTAGTAGTTATCATATTCCTCTTCTCGTTCTTTCATAAATACCAAATATTTTAGTATCAAGTATTGAAACAACTGTTGTAGCTTCTTCATCTGAAGGTGAGTTACTGCTAATTATTGTATTATTTTATGATCATTAAAGAATAAACTGTTTAAATGCTTTTAGTGAGAATGAGCTAGGCAATCTCATACTTCTCAGTCAGTTTAAACTTCATGTTGATTTAAACTAGGCTGGTTTTATATTTATAAGCTGCTATTTTATTTGAATTCATACTACCTTAATTATTTGTTTACTTTTTCATGTTAGTATTTGTATCAGCTGAAGCCAGCACTGCTAAAGCATATACACATTACAGTTGTGCACCTATTTTAAATTGTTTCCAATCAAGTATTAATTCGCATTAATAAGTGAAATGTTAGTTTTATGTTACCTATCTGTTTACTAAGTTCATACTAGTGGATGTAATAATTAGTTAACATTATAATTAAATTCTACAAATTGTTGCACTCACAACTGTGGCAGCATCTCCTACTGGAGATCAGTCATTGTTAACTGATTGACCGCAACCTTTTTTTTTTTAATTGTATAAGAGTTAAATTTACAACTAACCCTTTTTCTCAAAGTTATAGAATTATGGGAAAAAATAATTGAGATCTAGTATTGATATCCACAACTCTATTTAGCTACAGCAAAGAAATTCACCCAGGACTGAATACTTTCTGAAGACAATGGGATTAAGAATGGCTCTAAGTACACAACAGAGGTGGTTGTTTAGCTTTCAATCAAAGAAGAGATTGCACTAATGAACATCAAGACACACTTAATGATGGCGGTTGCTATCATTGGCAGTTTTTAAAAATCATTCAGTATGTTTGTTTGTCCTCTAAAACTGGATGTAGTTATAAAACTATTATATATAATTGGAGAAGTCTATATCATAAAGAATACATAAAAATCTAAATCTTGATTTTCTTCTCTGAGATGTATTTCATTAGGTAATATTATGCTTTAGGTACAAACATTTTTTTTACATAATTTTTTTGTGTATCTAATTGTGAGTAATTGCAGTGAACTGACTCATAAGATTGTATATATAAAATTTCAAACGGCAAGACTCCCTATATGTGGATGAGGTAAAGGGTCAGTATTTTACAACACTTCATGTTGATATATCCAATACAAACAGACAACTAATATTTTTATCTATGCTCATATTTCATGTACTTTTTCCTTTCAATTTTAGTCGTTGCCTTACCAATTTGTTGTTGTTTTTATAATTTTTATATCTCTTTCAAATCAGTAATTAATACATTTTCCCTCCATTTTAGTCATTACTCCAACTACAACTGGAGTAGTTTCTCCTACACAAGGTAAGAGATTTTTATTAATTTGTTATGTTTACACAAATTTTAAACTGAAGTCATTTAATTTGGTTGGAAGGGTAAAGTGGAAATTCTATTTTACTTCTCTTCTTATGTTTGTGTCTACTACTAGTTATCATATTGTTTTTCTCTTCATAAATACAAAAAAATATTTATATTTTAGTATCTCAAAGTGTTCAAACACCAACTGTCATAGCTTCTTCATCTGAAAGTGAGATACTGCTAATTATTGTTTAATGATCATTAAAGAATAAGATGTTTAAATTCATAATATTAAAATAAACTAGGAGATCTCATAGTCTCTATCAGTTTAAAATTCACGTTGATTTAGACTAGGCTGGTGATAATTTATTTTATAATATTGTAGCTGCTCCTTTATTTATATACACAATTCTACAACCTGTTGCACTCACAACTGTGGCAGTTTAATAAAAAATATTATGTAAAAGATGTTTTACACTATAACATCTTTTACATAAAATTTTTAAACTTTCTAAACTCTCATATCTTGAGAATGCAAATATAATTATTTGTAGGTTATGATAAGAATTAGCTCCATTCTGTTAAGCATGCATAACTATATAGCGATTCATCTAGGAGCAATTGTTTGATAAAGAGTAAATTATGGATCTATTCAAGGCAAGTATTGTTGCATGTCCAGCTTTCTTCAGATAAAATGGCTTCCAAAAATAGCCGTAGAACCTGTTGTAATCATCAGAAAACTTAAAAATATTATCATATTTCTTGCTCTATAGTCAAGCATGAATAATTATTTAGAACTTTTGTTATTAAGAGTTTAATGTGCAACAGGTAAAGGAGACGGTGCATACTAATTTTAAATGTTATCCGGTCAAATATCTAAATATGTTTGCAATTAATAAGGGAAATTTTAGCTTTATCTACACTATGGGGGAAATAATCTTTATATTAATTTATTTTTGTTTCTTAAGAACTAAATTGTTTTTTATTCTTGTTGAATTGGACAAGTTTAGGGAAATAATCACCTGATCTTTTATTTGTTGTCGTTTATATATTTTTTATATTTCTTTCAAATCAGTAATTATTACATTTTTTTCTTTTTCCATTTTAGTCGTTAACTCAACCATGACTCCAGTAGCATCTCCTACACAAGGTGAGACTTTTTATTTATTTGTTATATTTACACAAATTTTAAACTGAAGCATTTTCAAATGGTTGTATATAGGGCAAAGTGGAAATTCTATTTATCTTGTTTTTTATTTAATTAGCGCAACCTAGTAGTTAATCATGTTGCTGTCCTCTATTTTTTCTTTCATAAATACAATTTTTTTTAAATATTTTAGTATCTCTAAATCTCTAAACCACAATTGTTGTGGCTTCTTTGTCTGAAGAAGTGTATTAAGGAATAAAGTGTTTAAATGCAGTTACAATTTAGTCTGTAGTATTGAAATGAGCTAGGAGATCTCGTAGTTCTCACTCAGCTTAAAATTCATGTTGATCTAGACTAGGCCTTAAAGAATTAGGCAAGCTTAGTAAAATAATCACCTAATATTTTATTTGTTGTAGTATTTTTTTAATTTTATATTTCTTTCAAATCAGTAATTATACATTTTTTCCTTTCCATTTTAATCATTACCATTTTAATCATTACCCCAACCATGACTGCAGTATTATCTCCTACACGAGGTGAGACTTTTTTGGTTCTGTTATATTTACACAAATTTTAAACTGAAGCATTTTGATATGGTTGGAGGGTAAAGTGGAAATTCTATTTTAATTCTCATATTGTGTTTGTGTTTAATTAGAGCAACCTAGTAGTTATCATATTCCTCTTCTCGTTCTTTCATAAATACCAAATATTTTAGTATCAAGTATTGAAACAACTGTTGTAGCTTCTTCATCTGAAGGTGAGTTACTGCTAATTATTGTATTATTTTATGATCATTAAAGAATAAACTGTTTAAATGCTTTTAGTGAGAATGAGCTAGGCAATCTCATACTTCTCAGTCAGTTTAAAATTCATGTTGATTTAAACTAGGCTGGTTTTATATTTATAAGCTGCTATTTTATTTGAATTCATACTACCTTAATTATTTGTTTACTTTTTCATGTTAGTATTTGTATCAGCTGAAGCCAGCACTGCTAAAGCATATACACATTACAGTTGTGCACCTATTTTAAATTATTTCCAATCAAGTATTAATTCGCATTAATAAGTGAAATGTTAGTTTTATGTTACCTATCTGTTTACTAAGTTCATACTAGTGGATGTAATAATTAGTTAACATTATAATTAAATTCTACAAATTGTTGCACTCACAACTTTGGCAGCATCTCCTACTGGAGATCAGTCATTGTTAACTGATTGACCGAAACCTTTTTTTTTTTAATTGTATAAGAGTTAAATTTACAACTAACCCTTTTTCTCAAAGTTATAGAATTATGGGAAAAAATAATTGAGATCTAGTATTGATATCCACAACTCTATTTAGCTACTGCAAAGAAATTCACCCAGGACTGAATACTTTCTGAAGACAATGGGATTAAGAATGGCTCTAAGTACACAACAGAGGTGGTTGTTTAGCTTTCAATCAAAGAAGAGATTGCACTAATGAACATCAAGATACACTTAATGATGGCGGTTGCTATCATTGGCAGTTTTTAAAAATCATTCAGTATGTTTGTTTGTCCTCTAAAACTGGATGTATAGTTATAAAACTACTATATATAATTGTAGAAGTCTATATCATAAAGAATACATAAAAATCTAAATCTTGATTTTCTTCTCTGAGATGTATTTCATTAGGTAATATTATGCTTACCATTTCTTAGGTATATACAAACATTTTTTTTACATAATTTTTGTGTGTATCTAATTGTGAGTAATTGCAGTGAACTGACTCATAAGATTGTATATATAAAATTTCAAACGGCAAGACTCCCTATATGTGGATGAGGTAAAGGGTCAGTATTTTACAACACTTCATGTTGATATATCCAATACAAACAGACAACTAATATTTTTTCTATGCTGCACTTTTTCCTTTCAATTTTAGTCGTTGCCTTACCCATTTGTTGTTGTTTTTATAATTTTTATATTTCTTTCAAATCAGTAATTAATAATTTTTTCCTCCATTTTAGTCATTACTCCAACTACAACTGGAGTAGTTTCTCCTACACAAGGTAAGAGATTTTTATTAATTTGTTATGTTTACACAAATTTTAAACTGAAGTCATTTAATTTGGTTGGAAGGGTAAAGTGGAAATTCTATTTTACTTCTCTTCTTATGTTTGTGTCTACTACTAGTTATCATATTGTTTTTCTCTTCATAAATACCAAAAAATATTTATATTTTAGTATCTCAAAGTGTTCAAACACCAACTGTCATAGCTTCTTCATCTGAAAGTGAGATACTGCTAATTATTGTTTAATGATCATTAAAGAATAAGATGTTTAAATTCATAATATTAAAATAAACTAGGAGATCTCATAGTCTCTATCAGTTTAAAATTCACGTTGATTTAGACTAGGCTGGTGATAATTTATTTTATAATTGTAGCTGCTCCTTTATTTAAATTCATACCATTTTTGGCATCAGTGCTAAAGCGTGTACACATTATAATTGTGCAATTGTGGACTTATTTTAAGTTCTATCCATTCAAATATTAAGTTGCATTAATAAGGGAAATCTTAGTTTTATGTAATCTGTTTACTAAGTTCATAGTAGTGGATGTAATAATTAGTTAACAATTCTACAACCTGTTGCACTCACAACTGTGGCAGTTTAATAAAAAAATTATGTAAAAGATGTTTTACACTATAACATCTTTCACATAAAAATTTTAAACTTTCTAAACTCTCATATCTTGAGAATGCAAATATAATTATTTGTAGGTTGGGATAAGAATTAGCTCCATTCTGTTAAGCATACATAACTATATAATGATTCATCTAGGAGCGATTGTTTGATAAAGAGTAAATTATGGATCTATTCAAGGCAAGTATTGTTGCATGTCCAACTTTCTTCAGATAAAATGGCTTCCAAAAACAGCCGTAGAACCTGTTATAATCATCAGAAAACTTAAAAATATTATCATATTTCTTGCTCTATATATAGTCAAGCATTAATAATTAATTAGAACTTTTGTTATCAAGAGTTTAATGTGCAACAGGTAAAAGAGTCAGTGCAAACTAATTTTAAATGTTATCCGGTCAAATATCTAAATATGTTTGCAATTAATAAGGGAAATTTTAGCTTTATCTACACTATAGGGGAAATAATCTTTATATTAAGTAATTTTTGTTTCTTAAGAACTAAATTGTGGTATAATTTTTTATTCTTGTTGAATTGGACAAGTTTAGGGAAATAATCACCTGATATTTTATTTGTTGTCGTTTATATATTTTTTATATTTCTTTCAAATCAGTAATTATTAAAAAAAATTCTTTTTCCATTTTAGTCGTTACCTCAACCATGACTCCAGTAGCATCTCCTACACAAGGTGAGACTTTTTATTTATTTGTTATATTTACACAAATTTTTAACTGAAGCATAATCAAATGGTTGGAGGGCAAAGTGGAAATTCTATTTATCTTGTTTTTTATTTAATTAGCGCAATCTAGTAGTTAATCATAATATTATTGCTGTCGTCTATCATAAATACAATTTTTTTTTTATATTTTAGTATCTTAAATCTCTAAACCACAATTGTTGTAGCTTCTTCGTCTGAAGAAGAGTATTAAGGAATAAAGTGTTTAAATGCAGTTAACTATTTAGTCTGTAGTATTGAAATGAGCTAGGAGATCTCGTAGTTCTTACTCATCTAAAAATTCATGTTGATCTAGACTAGGCCTTAAAGAATTAGGCAAGCTTAGTAAAATAATCACCTAATATTTTATTTGTTGTAGTATTTTTTTAATTTTATATTTCTTTCAAATCAGTAATTAATACCTTTTTTTCCTTTCCATTTTAGTCATTACCCCAACCATGACTGCAGTATTATCTCCTACACAAGGTGAGACTTTTTTGGTTTTGACAAATTTTAAACTGAAGCATTTTGATATGGTTGGAGGGTAAAGTGGAAATTCTATTTTAATTCTCATATAGTAGAGCAACCTAGTAGTTATCATATTCTCTCTTCTCGTTCTTTCATAAATACCAAATATTTTAGTATCAAGTATTGAAACTACAATTGTTGTAGCTTCTTCATCTGAAGGTGAGTTACTGCTAATTATTTTATGATCATTAAAGAATAAACTGTTTAAATGCTTTTAGTGAGAATGAGCTAGGCAATCTCATACTTCTCAGTCAGTTTAAAATTCATGTTGATTTAAACTAAGCTGGTTTTATATTTGTAAGCTGCTATTTTATTTGAATTCATACTACCTTAATTACTTGTTTACTTTTTCATGTTAGTCTTTGCATCAGCTGAAGCTAAAGCATGTACACATTACAGTTGTGCACCTATTTTAAATTGTTTCCAGTCAAGTATTAATTCGCATTAATAAGTGAAATGTTAGTTTTATGTTACCTATCTGTTTATGTTACCTATCTGTTTACTAAGTTCATACTAGTGGATGTAATAATTAGTTAAGTAACATTATAATTAAATTCTACAAATTGTTGCACTCACAACTGTGGCAGCATCTCCTATATATTGGAGATCAGTCATTGTTAAACTGATTGACCGCAACTTTTTTTTAAAATTGTATAAGAGTTAACTCTTTGACTGCGGTGGACATATATATATGTCCGGCAAAAATTGCACTCGTACGCGGTGGACATATATATATGTCCGTAAAGGACTAATGCTTTATCGACTCGCAGTAAGGTGCTGCTTATCGATACAGCCACTCACGAAGCATCTGCCTATTGTCTGCTTATTGGTACAGCTGCTCACGGTGTTTAATTCACTTGTACTGACCTGGAATTATCAACTATCTTTGGACAAAGCGTGGTTAAGTAAGGTGGTTATGTACCTTCACTCTAGATGCTTGATAAAGTATTGTGCTGAATACAAGTGATGGATAGATAATTATTATAATAGAGCTGAAGTGCTGTGTATGTTAAAAAGAGATGACAGTGATGATGATTTTGGTGGATATATTGATGAGAATTATTGTGAAGGTGTGGAGGATGGTAAAGAGGGTGTGGAGGATGGTGAAGATGTTGTGGATAGTGTAACGATGAAGAAGGTCGTAGGAGTAGCTCCAGTGAAAGTTCAAGCAGCTCCAGTTCAAGCAGCTCCAGTGCCATCAGCTCCAGTGCCAGCAGCTCCAGTGGCCAGCAGCTCCAGTACCAGCAGCTCCAGTGGTAATCTCATTCAGGCAGACATCTGGTTGATATGGAAGGAAAAGCGCCCATTGACTTTGCTCAGCTTTTTCTCGATAACACTATCCTAAGGAGAATTGTGGAGGAAACAAATTTGTAAGCAGACCAATTTATAGCTTCAAATCAAGACTTACCTCCTCAATCTAGAATGAGAGATTGGAAAGCTTGGCTCATTTAGCGAGATAAAGAGGTTCATTGCCCTCATTATAGCCATTAGCGTGGACAATCATACCAGCTTGGAAGAGAAATTGCTGTCGATGAATCAATTGGATTCAGGGGGAGGGTCTGGTTCATCCAGTACTTGTCCATGAAGCCCAAAAAGTGGGCTTATGTCCTGGCAGACAGCTCTAGAGGATATACCTATAGTTGGAAGCTGTATGTAGGTGAGGAGACTTTAGTATACACACAATAATATGATATATATACTTGTACTATCTCTAAAAAGTAGTGGCTTTGGTGCATTTGGTACTGTTCGGGTGAACAGGGGGGGACCTGCATGTATCCAGGCCAAAGACAAAATGAAAAGGAATCTCTACGTACAAATGGTGTCCATGCCTTGAAATGGATGGACAAGAGAGCTGTGACCATTCTGAGTACTATCCATGATGATAGCACAGTTGGTAGATCATGCAAAGCTAGCTGAGCTGAGATACATACTAGCACTAGCTATAGAACAACTTGGTTTGCTTGGTAGTCTACTAGCTACCTCCAATGCTAGCTATTGCTGGCTATATATCAGCTACAACTGCCTTCTTCAAGCGCTAGCTAATTTGCTAGCTATAATGATCATCTAAAACTGCCAACTTCAAGCGCTAGCTAATTTGCCAGCTATAAAGATCAGCTCAAACTGCCTATACACTTCAAGCGCTAGCTACTTGGCTATCTCAAACTGCCAACTTCAAGCGCTAGCTAATTTGCTAGCTATAAATATCAGCTAAAACTGCCTGTACACTTCAAGCGCCATCTAATTTGCTAGCCATCTATGTAACAAACTGGTTAGCTTATCCACATAATAATACTAACTTGGAGTCTGGCTTCACTTGTCTTGCCATCTCAAAAGGTTCTTCTAGCCTGGTGGTGGGTAGAAAGTTAGGAGATAGTCAGAATATCACTCGTATGCTCACCTAAACAAGCCTCAAATATTCAAAACAAAACCAATTAAAAATCAGGTGATTTCAAAAACGGGTGATTCAATAAACAGCCTCCGCGTGCAGGGGAAATTACTGGGTAAATCCCTTCGCAGCCAAAGAGTTAAATTTACAACTAACCCCTTTTCTCAAAGTTATAAAATTATTGGGGAAAAAATTGAGATCTTGTCTTGATATCCACAACTCTATTTAGCTACAGCAAAGAAATTCACCCAGGACTTAATACTTTCTGAAGACAATGGGATTAAGAATGGCTCTAAATACACAACAGAGGTGGTTGTTTAGCTTTCAATCAAAGAAGAGATTGCAGTTACAGCACTAATGAACATCAAGATACACTTAATGATGGCGGTTGCTATCATTGGCAGTTTTTAAACATCATTCAGTATGTTTGTTTGTCCTCTCAAACTGGATGTATAGTTATAAAACTATTATATAGAGAAGTCTATATCATAAAGAATACATAAAAATCTAAATCTTGATTTTCTTCTCTGAGATGTATTTCATTAGGTAATATTATGCTTACCATTTCTTAGGTATACACATTTTTATTACACATAATTTTTTTTCTGTATCTAATTGTGATTAATTGCAGTGAACTGACTCATAAAATTGTATATATAAAATTTCAAACGGCTATATGTGGATGAGGTAAAGGGTCAGTATTTTACACACTTCATGTTGATATATCCAATACAAACAGACAACTAATATATTTTCTATGGTGCACTTTTTCCTTTCAATTTTAGTCGTTGCCTTACCAATTTGTTGTTGTTTTTATCATTTTTTTATTTCTTTCAATTCAGTAATTAATACATTTTTCCACCATTTTAGTCATTACTCCAACTACAACTGGAGTAGTTTCTCCTACACAAGGTAAGACAGTTTTATTAATTTGTTATGTTTACAAAGTCTTTTAATTTGGTTGGAAGTGGAAATTCTATTTTACTTCTCTTGTTATGTTTGTGTCTACTACTAGTTATCATATTGTTCTTCTCTATTTCAACTTTAATTTTTTTTTATATTTTAGTATCTCAAAGTATTCAAACACCAACTGTCGTAGCTTCTTCATCTGAAAGTGAGTTACTGTTAATTATTGTTTAATGATCATTAAAGAATAAGATGTTTAAATCCATAATATTAAAATAAACTAGGAGATCTCATAGTCTCTAACACTTATAAATTCACGTTGATTTAGACTAGGGTGATAATTTATTTTATAATTGTAGCTGCTCCTTTATTTTAATTCACTATTCTACAACCTGTTGCACTCACAACTGTGGCAGTTTAATTGTAAAAGATGTTTTACACTATAACATCTTTTACATAAAAATTTTAAACTTTATTAACTCTCATATCTTGAGAATGCAAATATAATTATTTGTAGGTTGGGATAAGAATTAGCTCCATTCTGTTAAGCATGCATAACTATATAGCAATTCATCTAGGAGCAATTGTTTGATAAAGAGTAAATTATGGATCTATTCAAGGCAAGTATTGTTGCATGTCCAGCTTTCTTCAGATAAAATGGCTTCCAAAAACAGCCGTAGAACCTGTTGAAATCATCAGAAAACTTAAAAATATTATCATATTTCTTGCTCTATAGTCAAGCATGAATAATTAATTAGAACTTTTGTTATCAAGAGTTTAATGTGCAACAGGTAAAGGAGTCAGTGCATACTAATTTTAAATGTTATCCGGTCAAATATCTAAATATGTTTGCAATTAATAAGGTTTAGCTTTATCTACACTATAGGGGAAATAATCTTTATATTAATTAATTTTTGTTTCTTAAGAACTAAATTGTGGTATAATTTTTTTTATTCTTGTTGAATTGGACAAGTTTAGGGAAATAATCACCTGATCTTTTATTTGTTGTCGTTTATATATTTTTTATATTTCTTTCAAATCAGTAATTATTAAAAAAAAATCTTTTTCCATTTTAGTCGTTACCTCAACCATGACTCCAGTAGCATCTCCTACACAAGGTGAGACTTTTTATTTATTTGTTATATTTACACAAATTTTAAACTGAAGCATTTTCAAATGGTTGGAGGGCAAAGTGGAAATTCTATTAATCTTGTTTTTTATTTAATTAGCGCAACCTAGTAGTTAATCATATTGCTGTCCTCTATTTTTTTTCTTTTCATAAATACAATTTTTTTCAAATATTTTAGTATCTCTAAATCTCTAAACCACAATTGTTGTAGCTTCTTCGTCTGAAGAATAGTATTAAGGAATAAAGTGTTTAAATGCAGTTAACTATTTAGTCTGTAGTATTGAAATGAGCTAGGAGATCTCGTAGTTCTCACTCATCTTAAAATTCATGTTGATCTAGACTAGGCCTTAAAGAATTAGGCAAGCTTAGTAAAATAATCACCTAATATTTTATTTGTTGTAGTATTTTTTTAATTTTATATTTCTTTCAAATCAGTAATTAATACATTTTTTCCTTTCCATTTTAATCATTACCCCAACCATGACTGCAGTATTATCTCCTACACAAGGTGAGACTTTTTTGGTTTTGCTATATTTACACAAATTTTAAACTGAAGCATTTTGATATGGTTGGAGGGTAAAGTGGAATTTCTATTTTAATTCTCATATAGTGTTTGTGTTTAATTAGAGCAACCTAGTAGTTATCATATTCCTCTTCTCATTCTTTCATAAATACCAAATATTTTAGTATCAAGTATTGAAACCACAACTGTTGTAGCTTCTTCATCTGAAGGTGAGTTACTGCTAATTATTGTTTTATTTTATGATCATTAAAGAATAAACAGTTTAAATGCTTTTAGTGAGAATGAGCTAGGTAATCTCAGTCAGTTAATAATTCATGTTGATTTAAACCAGGCTGGTTTTATATTTGTAAGCTGCTATTTTATTTGAATTCATACTACCTTAATTTATTTGTTTACTTTTTCATGTTAGTCTTTGCATCAGCTGAAGCCAGCACTGCTAAAGCATGTACACATTACAGTTGTGCACCTATTTTAAATTGTTTCCAGTCAAGTATTAATTCGCATTAATAAGTGAAATGTTAGTTTTATGTTACCTATCTGTTTACTAAGTTCATACTAGTGGATGTAATAATTAGTTAACATTATAATTAAATTCTACAAATTGTTGCACTCACAACTGTGGCAGCATCTCCTACTGGAGATCAGTCATTGTTAACTGATTGACCGCAACCTTTTTTTTTTTAATTGTATAAGAGTTAAATTTACAACTAACCATTTTTCTCAAAGTTATAAAATTATTGGGAAAAAAAATGAGATCTTGTCTTGATATCCACAACTCTATTTAGCTACAGCAAAGAAATTCACCCAGGACTGAATACTTTCTGAAGACAATGGGATTAAGAATGGCTCTAAATACACAACAGAGGTGGTTGTTTAGCTTTCAATTAAAGAAGAGATTGCACTAATGAACATCAAGACACACTTAATGATGGCGGTTGCTATCATTGGCAGTTTTTAAACATCATTCAGTATGTTTGTTTGTCCTCTAAAACTGGATGTATAGTTATAAAACTATTTTATATAATTAGAGCAGTCTATATCATAAAGAATACATAAAAATCTAAATCTTGATTTTCTTCTCTGAGATTTAATTCGTTAGCTAATATGCTTACCATTTCTTAGGTACACACATGGTTATTACATTATTTTATTGCTGTATCTAATTGTGAGTAATTGCAGTGGACTGATTATAAAATTCCAAGTAAAGGGTCAGTATTTTACAACACTTCATGTCCAATACAAACAGACACCAAACACTAATATTTTATTTGTTATCCTTATCTATGCTGGTATTTCATACACTTTTTCCTTTCCATTTTAGTCGTTGTCTTACCCACAACTGCTGAAGCTTCAACTACACAAGATGAAACATAATTATTGATTATTTTTACACAAATTTCAAACACTCTCAAGAACAGTTACTATTTTTGGTGATGTTGGAGGGCAAAGTTAAAATGCTATTATGTGTATTTTTTTATGTTTGTGTTTGTGCACATTCTAGTAATTAATTATTTTATCTTTTATCAAGGTTTTTTAATTTTATTATTCGAATCCAACATTTTTATCGTTTCAAAAACAAATTAGGTAAGAGAAATTAGAATTTAAAACCTGTAGGTTAAAACTTTTTAATATATATATATATATAAACAGAATAACAAACAAACATTAACAAACAACAACAAACAAACATTAAAACAAAAAATCTTAATACACTACTTATAAAAAATAATCGTCATTACAACTAAAGCTGGTGGTAAAATGTAATTATATTCATGAAAGTGAATATGCTGAAAAATAGACACACCATACTAAAGGCATCCTCAAAGTAGGAGGCAATTTTTTCATTTCTCCATGCTGATATATTGCATAATATAAAACTTGTAAGTCATATTGATTGCACTAGAGTTATCTCTTGTTTAAAAATCATAGAGAGTACTAGTTGAAATATTTATCTGTTACTTTTTTTATATTTCTTATATACAACTAATTAATGTTTTTTCTCAGTGATTTCTATTGAATCCAGTACAGCTGAAATATCTCCAACACAAGGTGAGACTTAAAAAAAAGATTGATTGACATTTTTGTTGCTGATATATTGCATAATAAAAAGGCATAATTGTTCTATAGTTATCTAATGTCATTTCAATTTACACTGCACTATATATCTGAACCCAGCTTTACTAAAGCTTGCACCCATTATAATTACATTTGTGCACTCGTTTTAAATGGTGTCCTGTCAAGTATTGTAAATATCTTATGGGATTAACAATTATATTCATATATAGCTATAAAATATTTTATATAATATTTTAAACTTTCTAAACTTTCATATCTTGAGAATATTTGTAGGTTGGGATAATTTGTAGTTTGGGATAAGAATTAGTTCCATTCTTGGAAATTCTATTTATCTACTTTTATTATGTTTGTGTTTCATTAGAGCAACCTAGTTAATCATAATATTATTGCTCTTCTCTATTTGTTCTTTCATAAATACTAAAAATATATTTATCTCAAAGTGTTGAAACCACAATTGTTGTAGCTTCTTCGTCTGAAGATGAGTTACTGTTAATTATTATTTTATTATCATTAAGGAATAAAGTGTTTAAATGCTGTTAACTTTTTAGTCTGTAGTATTTAAATGAGCTAGGAGATCTCATAGTTCTCTGTCAGTTTAAAATTCATGCTTATTTAGACTAGATAGGCTGGTGATAATTTATTTTATATTTGTAGCTGCTCCTTTATTGGAATTCATACCACCATCATTATTTGTTTTCATTTTCATGTTATATAGTCTTTGCATCAGCTGAAGCCAGCACTGCTAAAGCTTGTACACATTACAATTACTAATTTTAAATGGTGTCCTCTCTATTAAAAAGATATTTGGTTTTATGTTACCTGTCTGTTGACCAAGTTCATACTAGTGCATGTAATAATTATTTAATACTGTAATTAAATTCTACAACCTGTTTTACTCACATCTGTTGCAGCTTTTCCTACTGGACATTAGTCAGTATTAACTGATTGACCGAAACTTTTATTTTTAGATTAATATAAGTTTTCAATTTACAACTAACACTTTTTATCAAAGTTATATAATTATTGAGAATTGATTTCTTGTCTTGATATACACAAATATATTTAGTTACAGTGAAGAAATTCATCCAAGAGTAAAAACTTTCTGAGCAGCAAAGGGATTCAGAATGTTCTAAATATAGAGAGTCTGATGGCTTTGACTTTCGAGATTCTAGATACAGTACTAATGACAGCAAGACACTCTTAATGATGGCAGTTGCTCTCATCAGCAGTTTTTAAAAATCATTCAGTATGTTTGCTTGCCCTCTCAAAATGTACGTCCATTTTTAAAACTAATTAATATCATAAAGTACATAAAATTAAATCTTGTTTTTCCATTGTGGGATTTGTTTCATAGCTAATATCCTTACCATTTCTTAGTTGCACACCTGTTATTTCATTTATTTTATTTTATTGTTGTATCTAATTTTGAGTAATTGCAGTGATCTCACTCATAAATTTTTATTAAATATCCTACTGCAAAACTGTCCCAGTTTAATGTGAATGAGGTAAAGGGTCAATGTTTACACCACTTAATGATAAATGATAAATCCAGTGCAGTTTTTATTTGTTAGTTTTATTTTTGTTGATGTTTCATACAATTTTTTCCCTTCCATTTTAATCATTGCCGTACCTACAACAGCTGTACTTTCAACTACAGGAGGTGAGACAATTTTATTTCTTAATTTATACAAATTTCATCAACTCTTAATAAAGGTTACTGTGTTGGGTGAAGTATTTTCATTGGAGGGCAAAGTGGAATGTCATTTATTATGATTGCATTTGTGTAGAGCATTCATTATTTTATCTTTAAACCAGCTTTTTGTTTTTGAATCCAACATTTCTACCAAAATACTTCAGTTTTCATCAGGGCAAATATTAATATGATTCATTAGATAAAATAAATTAGAATTTAACTGTATATTATATATTATTATATTCATTAAAGAAGACATGCTGAGTAATAGCCACACCATACTAAAGACACCCTAAAAATAGTATATAGACAATCCATTTTTTTGTTATATGGCACAATAAATTATATGGCACAATAAAAAGCAGAATTAATGCTATTGCATTATAGTTATCTCATGTTTAAAAATTATCTCCATTTAGACAGCACTAGTTGAAATATTTATCCGTTAATTTTGTACATTTCTTACATGCTACTATTTAAAGCTTCTCCTACTCAAGGTGGGACATTTACAAATTTTTTAATATTTACAGGAACAGTTACTATTTGTGGGTGAAATATTTTCGTATGTTTGTAAAGTAAAATGGGTAAGTATTTTAACGTGAGTATAAGGTTTGTCTTTATTTAGAGAATTCTAACAGTCAATTATTCTTCATCTATAAATCAGTTTTTTTCTTTTTTGAAGCCAAAGTTTCAACTAAAATACTTTGGTTTTCATTGGGCAATTAAAAATAAGAAACAATACAACCTACCCACATTCTCTGGCAATACGTTTCACACAACAAATGGATCTGATTCATGAGTCATCTAAATAACAGCACACCACATCAGAAAGAAGAAGATGGACATGATTTCATGTTCATAGTCTTGAGAGTTAGACCCAGCAACCGGATAGATCTGACCCTATATCTCAATTGAAGTACTGATCCCCCAGTGAGAAATTAATGCACAATGCCTCTTTCACTAGTAACTCTTAAATCTATTGATCACAGAGGTCTCTCCCAAAAAGATTCGGTGGCGTGTCTCCTTCCATAAGAAAAAGTTGTAATTTGGCAATTAATGCTGATTGCACTATCACATTTAAATATCATTTTGATTTAAACAGCACTAGTTGAAATATTTATCCCAGTAGCTTTAAGTTTTCTAATTAGTGGGCGTTGGAGGGGTGGTTCATATAAGTAACTGGTATTGAATCTACAACAGCTGAAGTTTCTCCAACATTATATTTAAATGGAATAACTGATTTTTTGTGTTAACTATTATATTCATGGTTCATGGCTATTCATGGCTAGAACATCAATATAAACTTTCCATACTCTTTTATCCTTAGAATGCAAATATTATATTCTGCAATTTGGGATAAGAATGAGCTCCATTGTGTTAAGCAGTCATAACTATATTGTAACTCATCTAGGAGCAATTATTTGATCAAGAACAAAGTGTCGATCTATTCTAGGCAAGTATTGTTGAATATCCAGCTCTCCTCAGGTAAAATAGCTCCGCCAAAAAATAAGAGTAGGAGTCATTTATGACGATCATCAAATTTTTCAGTCTTCATTTTTCTTGTTCTTGCTCCTGTCAAGCAAGAATAAATATTTAGATTATTATCACTAGAACCATGGGCATTAGGTGAAGGTGACAGTGTTCATTTTGCACTAATCTTAAATGGTGTTCAGTTAAGTGCTTAAATGTTAAGGAAAAATCATAATTTTATGTTAATAATATATATTTAATTTCATAAGCACCATATATAGATCATTTTTCATGTTTGAAGTCTAGCGGAAGTAATCACCTGATTTTTTAGAATGCTAATCTGCTGTTTGGGATAAGAATGAGATCCATTGTGTTAAGCTGGCAACACTACATAGAAATATATCTAAGAGCAATTTTTTGATCAGGAGCAAAGTGTTGATCTATTCAAGGCAATTATAGTTATGTCCAGCTTTCATGGCTTCCATAATCAGCAGTAGAAACATGTTCTGATCATCATCATTTTTTAATATTGTAATTTTTCTTACTCCCATCAATGAATATTTATTATCACTAATGTTTATCAGCCAGTGTTTAACAACAATTTAAACAAGTCCAGTGGAAAGATTTACATGATTTTTTATTTGTTACTTGTTACACTTATTTCTTTCGTACAATTTTTCCATTTTAGTCATTACCCATGAACACTGAAGCTTGCAGAAGTTAAGGCATTTTTATTTATTTACATAAATTTTAAACACTATCAAGGACTGTTACTATTTTTGTAAATATCTTTGAAGGGAAACGTGGAAATTCTATTGTGTCACATAATTATTATGTTTGTGTTTATTATTGTTTGTGTTTATTATAGTAGAATTTATGATTATTTTTCATCTACTGTGTTCTTTCTTAATTTTTTTAATTGTAATTCAAAGTTTCGAAACCCCAACTGTTGTAGCTTCTCCAATTGAAGGTGAGGTACAGTGAATTTTTGTTAATTGATCAATATGTAAAGAGCTGTTACCTTTTTAGTCTGTAGTTTTGAAATATATAATGCACCGGACTGGCCCACTAAATGTAACCCACTCAACTATCAGTACGTAGTTGAATAATACAAAGACAACTGACAGAGTAGTTCAACTGAAAAAAACTGCTACAGCAATGGTTCTTGGGATCTTAAGGCATGATACAAACCCATAAATACAGAGTTCAAAGTTTACATAAATTATTTGTTCATATAATACTCCCACCCTCATGAGTTCACACCCATGGAAGCACCTCTTTGGCCGGGCATAGACATGGGAAATTTCTTCAACCTTTTTTTCCAATGTGCTTCATTAATCTAGATCTATCCTTTTGAGGACCAAGCCAAAATATGTTCAGTAGCTCATTAGGAAATTATGGATAACTCTGTCCAAGTTGACTGGAATGGGTTCAGATTGTAGTAAATGAACTGGTATAACCAGGACTGAGTTAGAGCTCATTTCCATTATCTGGTATTGATCATGATATGGTAAGGTCAGTTAAGTTTCTTACCTTGGTTTTCATGGAGCATGTAGACCGTAACCGGATTACCAACTGAAAATGGGTGAACCATCTGACTGTTTCTCATATTGATGGTTTTGCTTCTTCCGAAAGCATAATTGCTGGTACTTCTTTTGTCTCAAAAGAACATGACAAATTCTTCATATATTTTAGAGTAGAAACATAGTAATCTGTAGAAGATTGATCTCCATGTGTTAAGCAAACAAATTTAGGCATCACAACATAGCAACATATCCAGGAGCAAATTTTTGATTAAGAGCAATGTGTCGATCTATTATAGGCAAGTATAGTTGTATGTCCAGTAATTCTCCAGATAAATAAAATGGCTCAGTAGAATCCAGTTGTTATCAACTTTTAAAATCTCTTAATTTTTCTTACTCCCATCGATGAAGAATAGAAATTTAGTGCCTGGTATGCTTTATTACCACTAGAGAAGTATAATGTGCATCAGCCAATGTTTCACAACAATTCATGATTTAGGCACGTCCAGTGGAAACATTCATCTGATTTTTTGTTTACTCATTAATTTTTTTATATTTATTCAAACCATTTAAAAAATCCCTCCATTTTAGTTATTGCATCACCTACGACTATTGAAGCTTCTACTACAGAAGGTGAGACATTTTTATCAATTTTGTTAGACATTATCAAGAACAGTTACTATTTGTGTGAATTTACTCATGGGGTTGGATGGGAAAGTGGAAATTCTATTTAATATCAGTTATTATGTTTCTGTTTATTTAGAGTATAGAAATTATTAGTTCTACTAAAAATTTATATAACTATATGTATATATATATTTTAGTCCTTCAAACAGTTGGACCCACACCTGATGTAACTACTACAACTGAAGGTGAGGTACAGCTGAAGTCGAGCATGCAAATTAGGCACACATTCTTAGCAGACATATATACTTTCTTCTGGTTTTAATTTGGCCATGATTTACAGAGATGACTTGTGTAGAAAGCAGTAAATGCTCCATTTTCCCCTTCTTCTTCTCTACTCTCCCCCCAGTGCTGAGCACCCATTACTAGTATATCTAAAGAGTTGGGCCCAGAAAAACCAGGGAGCTCCACAAACTCGATCAAATTATTAGTACATGACTTCACCTTGGAACTCACATCGCTTGTGCCCTAGCAACATATTAAAAATACAAACCATTTAATTTTCAAGTGCTTGCTTTAGGATTGATACAACTCAAATGCAAACAATTCCAATCTTTAATGACATGATCTTGATTTTTCTCCTCTATTGCTTTCCTCTCATAAAAACAATAGTCCAAATATTGAAGTAGCAACTGCATATTGTAAAATATTCATGTTTCGCATTTTAATGGCTAGGCAAACAACTATTACCACAATGTTGGTCCATATATGGTTGCTGGGCAAACAACAATAAGCTCAATGTTGGTCCATATATGGTTGCTAGGTAACTTCCTTTCATCCAATCAAAATACAGTATAATTGCTAGGCAAACTACTGTTTGCACAATGTTGGTCCAATCTAGTGATATACGTTTGTTAGGTAGATTTTTCCTACTGATTTTATATTGAATACAATATTGTAGTCACAGGATTTCTTTATATATTTGGCAGTGAGTGGGATTATATATTTTACTAGTGTTGTTAGTCCTGCATTCCAAATTTTCATGGATTGTGAAATGGGATGTATCAAATCAACGACAACATATATACATTCCAATTCCACAGGTTCTGCATCCTGTAGCATCAACCAAACTGTGCACTTTGATATTGATTTCACTTGGCCAGAGACTGAAGTTGGAGCCATCGCTAGCTTGCCATGTAACATTTCCTTTGATGTGATCACCAGGGAATGTACTGCTGGAGGAGTATGGCTACAACCAAATACCTCACTCTGCAAAATAGCTGAAGATCGCATCACTGCTGTCACTAACCAAACTGTAAGAGGACCAGCTATATTGTTACAGCTCTTCATATCCGATTGTGATAGTAATTTTAAATTTTAAAAGGGGAGGATAAACCATAAAAAATATATGTGGTTATGTCTTGGAGCTCCATAGATTTTGTATACTTCGCTGTATGAACTTGATATTAGCTTAAGACATTGATCCCTTAGTTTGCTTTCTTTACTAAATATTGCATAGGTATAAATTATGTAAAAGTGACATGCAGGTATACCTTAAAATTTAAGTACCTGAATTGGCTGCAGGTGGTAAGTGCAGGCAGCCGTAAATGTCAATAATTACTTAACCTGTAATTGCTCCATGTATATCCATGGCTACTTATCAAACATTTGCAATAGCCATGCCATACTTTTTAGCCACTGATTGGCGATGTCTAGTAGAGAAGAGCTTCTTCTAACTCCACTTGCATTTTCAGCTGCCTAGCATATTCCAATCGGGAGCAATACTTGCAGCAAATTAAGGCACTCAGATTCTTAAATGCTCCAATTTTGTCTGCATGTAACTTTAGCATAATTGTAATTATCTAACATAAGTAAAAAGTTAGCACACAGGGAGATCTATCTTTTGAATTCATAAATTAAAGTTTGCAGAACTTATAGAACTCCAAAATCATTTGTTTCCCTCACCCCTTTTTATGGTTTAGTCCATCTCATTAAGAGGTAATTTTACAGAGAATTGTTTGCTATAACCTGTCACGTTTCAGAAGAAAACCTCAAAAATGACTCTTGCACATATTTATATAATAAATAATGTTGCACAGCCTTCCTTAGATTCTAGAAAATTATGTTAGTGAATGAAGGAGACCTTAGAGATATTTATGAGTTAGAATATTCTCAACCAACAGTTGACAGTCGAGATACAATGACTTTCTTGATAATCATTCTCACTCTCAAAGTTTTGAGCCCCGATGAAACTTGTCAAAACTAGCTTGCATGGTGAAATCGAACGTAAGCTGTTTACTAGCGAGTATGTAACTAACCAAGTCCACTAGGAAAAAAGTGTGATTTACAAAAGAAGCTTTGTAATTGGCTTCAACCAAAAAGGAGACAAGTGAGTAACCATCGCTGATCCAAGTTGAAGGCAGCAATAGAATCGAAGGAATCTGAGATAAATTCATTTGCTGCCATATTAGAGCTTAAAATATTATAGTTAAAGCAAAAATGTCTTTGTCGTATAAACTAGTGTGCTAGAGACACCAAAATGTATTCCGTGTGTCTGGTTTACTCTCGTTGTGGAGCTAGCATAGCAACAGTGTTTTCCTGATGGATCTGTCATGTGATGAAAATGACATACTTGTACTTGCTGTTGATCCATCACATCAAATGGAATAGAATTCAGGTACATGGGTATGTCTAATTCTTGGCCCTAAATAATAAATAGCGGTTAATCCTCATTAGTGAATGGAAAATGATTGGTGTGCATGGCCATATCCATGATGTATGTGTTAGGCAATCAATGAGTCTGTCATAAATTTAATATAACAATTTAGCTTATCTCAAATATATAAGCAATGGAGTAGTTGTCTTAGTCAAATAAGATCGAATCACAAAGATTACAGATTAGAGTTGGAATAAATAAGAATAAAAAAATTCATCCTTTGCTTCCACATGACCTCTATTTCTGTTGGTATAATAGTGTCATATCATTCTTGTTTTCAACTAATTTTCTTTGCCTCAGGCTAAAACAGCACATAATCAAACTCCTGGCCAAGCTGTCATGCAACATGCACCCACCAACTCTTTCCACGCCAGCTCCAATGTAGCAGCAATTCATTAAAGTGATTATCTAGTGCTCATGATTAGCACCACCTTTACAAAATCTTGTATATTGACAAATGACAACTACTTGCACATAATTAAACATTTTAATGTGATGGATGTTGGGCCCAATAAAAATTCATGGCATAAATATATACATGCCTTTTATACGAAACTATAACAACCTTGTTGTTTTTCATCAATGACCTCCTTATTTGCCTAGATCAGTGCAGCTGCTATTGAGTCATCCTTGGTTAACCCTTTGAACATGAGCGGCCATTATTGTGGCCGTCAACTACTGCCGCTAGAAGTCCGAGCGGTCTATAACTTACAAATAGAAAACATTTAAAATATTATTTAAATTTTTTGTGAAATTTGCTTCCTGGAAGTCAGTGTATAGGCTACAAAAGGTTCAGGAACTCAGCGTTCAAAGGGTTAAGAATAGTTTTCTCACAGCACTACAGTTCTCATCTGAAAACAAGACATATATTATATAATATACAATTACAGGTAAGAAACCTAGCTAGCCTAAGATGTGGGCCCTTATCAGCTAATCAGGTTAAAAAAATTGTAGTTGTCTTTCTTCAAGCCCCAATCAGTGCAACTGCTCTGCAACTGCTCTAGCTACAGCTATACTTTAAGTTTAGTAGCTATTCATTTATATATGATCTGATAAATTACATTCTTAGGCCGAACCTAGTCCAGCAGTAGGTACAGTTATGGAGTAGCTATAATTTCTCAGTGATGTATTGAAATTGAGCTCAACATCATAGGATGCTGTCATGAGTAGCAAACTAGCAAAGAACCATATTTAAATAAGTTGTTCAATAATGCATTAGATAAAGTGGCAAGCAAAATATAAGCTTCCTAAACTACTTATAGTAAATGCTATGACTAGAATTCTTACCAGGAGAGCTTCTCAGATATTTGTCCTCGCAGAGTTGTAGATCTTGTATGGATGAGAAATGCACATTTGTTTTTGTACAAGTGAATTGCATTAAACTAGTTGTATTTTCTATTTCTGATAATATCCATAACTCTTTCAGTGTGTGTTTGGGATAGAGGGGGGGGGGGGGGGGGGATTTACCATGAATTCTACTTCCATATTAAAAGTGTTTTATTTGCTAATATGGAAAATATACTGAATAAAATAATCAAGCATGTATCATAATATATAACATAATATCAGAAATGCTTGACAGCTTCTGGATGGTATTCTCTTGTGAGCTACATATCATGGCAACAACTGCTTCTAGTTGATTTTTAACAAGCAGCTATTTCTCAGCCACATGTCACATTGCCGTTCTATAACCAGCCATTTATTGTGTTGAACTGAATCTCATTGTGCATCCACACATATATTCCAGGATAATATATTCCATAGTTAAAAAACAAGGAAAGCGAGCCAGTGGATATTCTATCATGGAAAAGGTTTTCTTCACTGAGCCAGAAGGGATTCTTTTATGTATATGATGTGCGATGTACCAACCTAGTTAATCTGTCTTGGGGCCAAGCAGAGAAATATCAGACATATTTACTGCGACGCTCATTGTTTACATGTACAAGTCTCAAGCCATAGCATTTATCGATTCTCTATGCTGGGAATTGTTAGAGTGTCAGGCTCATGAGACTTATTTTCTCAGACAGCCAAAGTTAGATTGACAGGTAAGTGCTCACATGAATTTAATTGCTAGAGGCACCAACGTCATTCTTGAAGGTAGGAAATACTTCTCCCTTTGTCAGTCAAATCATGATGCCGTATAAGAGAGTATATTACTTTATAAATGCAAAATAGAGGGGAGAAAATATCCCAGTGTAATGTCACCTGAGGTACCTTGTTCATCTTCCCACTGGTTATTACGGTCCTGCTTAGCATACATAAAAATAAGCAGGAAAAAATCTTGCCAAGGTGTTAATTCACCACACTATCTATAGCTTGCAGTTATTTTGGGTAATTATTTTTAATACTGCAAACTATAACACAAAGAAATCATTTAATTAAATGACTGTCACTTTGCTGTTAAATTTCAGAGTGTTACTAATTAAATCCCATCTTTGACCTTTATGTTTTAGATAAACTTGGGAACATTAGATATACAGCTTACCGAAATAGCCACTGCACTTGTGGTTACTGTGGATAATGAAGTCCAGCAGTCTTCAATGCTCTTGGAAATTCTATCCAACTATTTCGCTAATGTGTCTGATGTGATTGAGAAGAACCAAACTGCTATTATCTCAACTCCAGTGAGTTGGTCATCACCTTAAAAAGCAGTAATTATAGTAAAACCATTATGAATTTAATATTCTACTATTGAGTTCACCTTCTGCATTATCACCAGCTAGATATAACTAGCATTCATTGCTAGAGCATGTTGAAGAAATTAAAGTTTAAATTTTCCTTTAAACATGTACTTCATCTGTATAGCCGGGAACCAGCATGTACATAACAAGATCTTGTATCAAGATATGACCTGAGTGTCAAATTTTCTTCTATTGAATATGTATAGGTGATTCAGGAAATAGTAGAGATTGTAAATTCACTCCTACAGTGGAGAGCTGCACTGTTTGTGGCAAGTGATGCATCTTCCAGGTGAGTTCATTTCATCCTGTTACCAGATTCAGTAAACAAATTCATAAATATTTTTATTTTGTGATTTCATATACAGTATTGTTATGTCTATTGAGTCGATATTCTCGGAATATTCTCAAGATTTACAAATGAATAAAAATATCACCATAACAACAGCTACATTTGTTCTTGTGGCACAAAATGTAAGTTAACATCTTATACACTTTATAAATTATTCATATTTATTTTTAATATGTTATAGACTCCTGTAGCACAGCTGCAGCAAGATGGTGTCTCTATATCTTTCAGTCAAGGTAAAATTTTAATCATTTACTTGATTTATTAAAGATAAATTATGCATGCATGTGGCATTAAAAAATAATGTAATCAGAGCATTGGCATGCTATCATAATAATATTATATTCAGGGACAAACACAGATGTTATTCAAAATGCACAGATTCTAAACACCTTTTGTACATAAACTGAGGTTGCTGCATTATTGTATAATTAATAGGAACTTCCATGTTTGTGGAAATGGTAACAAAATTGACGTCATTTTTAATTACCCTCTTAAACAGTGACGCATATTTACTTATCTTTCTCAAAGCTTTTTCGTGACAGTATTGCCTTCACTATGAATCCTTTCTTAAGAAATAAGGCTCTATTAATGGCTTACATTGCTGCAAGTTTTGTTGTAGACATAGTATAATGCAGATCAGTAAAGCTTTTGTTAGCTAATTTCAATGAGCCAAAATTGTATCTTGGTATGAAGAATTTGAAAATTATTCGTGAAGTAAAGTTTATTGCTATAAATGTAATGGCTATTAACCATAACTTATGTCAAGGGTCAATCAGGTAAGGATAAATCATATATTATTCTCTGTGTTTCCCAACTGTGTGCCATGTAGCACTTCCTGACAATGAAACTGATGATGGAGCAAAAGACCTAGTGGCTTCGATAACACTGCCATCAAGTGCCTTTGATAATATCAGCAAAACAGAAGTCGGAATCTTCTTTACATTATACAGACAATCCAATTTCTTTCCTGTCCAGGTTGGGTTAAATGATCCTTCAACTGGTGAAGTTTCTAGTAGAAAAACTATAGTGGCCTCCAGTATCCTTGGTGCAACTGTGGGGCAAGGACTATCATTCACCAATCTCCAACCACCAGTGATGATAAACCTGAGTATTCCTACTGAGATTAATGGCAGTGTAAATATACCGTTATGTGTTTATTTTCTGTATAAACTAGAGATATTATAGTACGTTGCGAAATATTCGCCACAATTAAAAAAATTCAATCAATTTTAAATGGTGTCAATAAAATTGTTTTGGTGACACCTTGCTCATCAATCGCTAGCTATTGCCAGACCAACAAACTAATAATTAATTATAGTAGGTAAGCTACTGTAAAGCATTTTAGATTTTAGGAGATGATTAGTTTTAATGAATTGCTGTGCTGAATAATTCCTGGGCCTTATTATTGTGACAGGAATTGGAGGGCAGAATTTTAATGTCTGGTATCAAGCCTTGAAAACCTCACAACTTTAGCTCCACAAAAGAAGTGCTATACGGTATGTCATTATGTAAAATTGCAATTAAACTTCAGGTGATTCGTGAAAGATCTATGACGTGCGTTTCCTGGAATTTCAATACAGCAGGAAACCCTGGTTCATGGACAACAGAAGGCTGTGAAACATTCGCCATTAATGATGGAGTAGTTTCCTGTAGGTGTACTCATCTCACCAACTTCGCCGTTCTTATTGTGAGATATATATATATATATATTATGTGTTTTAAATACAAATTAAATATACTTTTCTCATTACAAGAGTAATTGATCATGCAGGTTTTATTAAAAAACACCATATTTATCGCACAAATAACAAGCAGTTCTTGAAGCTGTTATTTATTTAATTTACTATATATTTTCACGAGTTATTATTATAGGTTATAGGTTATTCATTAATTAATGTTTCCTGTTGAAGTTTATTTTATTTAAAAAAATCATATACTGCAACATTATTGATAAAGACAGCAAGATATCATGAATTTTCTGGAGAGAAATGATGTGGAGTTTGAAATGGGGCTGGCCAATGAGCGTACAAATACAATAGTCATGGTTAAAGGTTATTAATATATTTGGCATGTCTATGAGTACAGTTAATTGTTGTGCCTATTATCTCCATTGTTGGTAATAGAGGAGAGAATGTACCTATATAATAAAAATATGCCATGTAATAATCATCAATTCTTTGGAACATCAACTGCGGAGATTTGGTGTATGAACACAATGCAAGTTCACAGCAGATGATTTTACAGCACATAATTGGTTTGGTGTACATAGTATACCATATTTTCATTATTTCTTAATGGTATTCATAGTCATCAAACCCATCAAACTTCTCTTTTGTCATATTGAATATGGTCAATCATTGAAAAATATCCATAGACACAAAAATAGTGATGTCTTTCAAGTTGTTTAACTTCTACATAAACACATCACTTGAGGTGGCATCCAATTTGCCTCTCCTTCAAATTTTCTTGTCTGTATATTATACATCCAATAATTTCAAAGGTAGTTGCAAATAAAATGTGCACTACTGCAAATGTTGTGTTCTAAATGGGTTAGGTCAGAACTACACAATTGTTCTGTTCTATTTGTGTTATGGCGATTAAAATGTTTGTTTGTCTATCTATAATATTGAAATGAGCCTTGAGCAGTTTTTTGGTTCAGGCCACACCAAAAAGAATTAAATTATAAACCTTTCTATTATATATAAAACTAGAGATATAAAAAAATCCCACATTTTATGATCAATTGACAACAGAATAGGGGGGGAAATGATTTAATCCCTTACTGTTGGAGTATAGACCATTATTTAATTGCAAAAGATTGTAAAATAAATTCTTTTGTGTATATTCAGATTGACAAGGCATAAACAAAATCCAGTTATGTCTTTCACCACTGCTGGTTTATAATTAGCCAGCTACAGAATTATAATTACGATAATATATTTTGGCAATTGTTTTTTAATGGACTATTTTGTACCAAAGCTACATAGCTGTACTTAATATTGCCATTAATATTCCCTTTCTGGATTTCTTTATTATGAACAACAACAACAAAAAAACCTTCTACACGTCTGAGTTTAATTGGAAGGTTGTGACTATTAAGAGCAGTTTATTATAGCAATTGCTACTGCACTGAAGTTAGCCCTCAAAACAAGGACACAGTTTCAAGTTTTCTATGGAGCTTCCTTAGCAAAAATCTTGTCGTAAAATTGTGCCTGTCACAGAATTATCTCCTGTCACCATCTCATGACAGCCACTTAGAGAATTAGTTCTGTAGTGTGCAACAATTTTATTTAAATGAGATAAGTGCATAATAAGAGTGGCTGCTTAGTTTGCTGTAGCTTGGATGGACACAACATGAAGTGTATAATAAGAGTGGCTAGTTAGTTTGCTGTAGCTTGAATTGACATAGCATTGAACAAGAAAATAGATTCATTAAAAACAAACAATTTCTCCGGCCAAATAAAAAAGTAAACAATTGTGTACGTATTTAACCACAAAGAATCAGATGAACCTTTACATTTTATAATCATCTCCCCATATGCACTAATTGAATACTGATTTTTAAATCTGTATATGGATAAATTTTATATTGTGTCATCCAACACACATTTTTCCTACCCATCAATCAAATGTGGCTGTTTATTATTATTATTATTATTATTATTATTATTATTATTATTATTATTATTATTATTATTATTATTATTATTATTATTATTATTATTATTATTATTATTATTATTATTATTATTATTATTATTATTATTATTATTATTATTATTATTATTATTATTATTATTATTATTATTATTATTATTATTATTTATTATTATTATTATTATTATTATTATTATTATTATTATTATTATTATTATTATTATTATTATTATTATTATTATTATTATTATTATTATTATTATTATTATTATTATTATTATTATTATTATTATTATTATTATTATTATTATTATTATTATTATTATTATTATTATTATTATTATTATTATTATTATTATTATTATTATTATTATTATTATTATTATTATTATTATTATTATTATTATTATTATTATTATTATTATTATTATTATTATTATTATTATTATTATTATTATTATTATTATTATTATTATTATTATTATTATTATTATTATTATTATTATTATTATTATTATTATTATTATTATTATTATTATTATTATTATTATTATTATTATTATTATTATTATTATTAATTATTGTTTACCATGAACATTTTGAATTGTTCCTACACTGACTTGATCAATATCACATTATGAGTATATTATATACAGAGGTTGAGGTTGTTCATAATATTATAGTACCTTGTGTTTAACATCATTTCTATAATCAGCTAAAGGATCTGCAAAATTCATGGATTAAAGTCCAGTCATACATTGCCTCCTCTATGTAGTTATGCCTATAATCTATTTCCATATATATTCCTTTTTGTGTGTGTGTGTGTTCTGTTCAGGATATTTGCCTCCGAGATCAACCAGAAGGCTGCATGAACAGTGAAGCATTAGACTCTGCTCTTACTTACATCACTTATATTGGAGTAACCCTCTCTATGATTGGCCTGATTAGTACTGTGATCACATTGCTGATATTTAAGTGAGTATAACTGGAGTACAGATCTAACAGTTGTATAATTTTCACTTAATATTACATAGTATGTCATTTGCATCATTAATCCTTGGTTCAGTTTATCAATCTTTGTTATACTTGTTCCTTTCAATGTCTGATGCTCTAATTATCTACGAAAATATAATCTTTCATGAACAATTTCATAGGATCTGTTGTATTATTTTAACATCAGCAATAAGCATCAGCCACACATTTCCTTCAAGTTTTTATTTAAAATTATTTTTATACAGGAGATTGAGAGTTCGTCATCCGACCAAGTACCACGTCCAACTCTGTCTTGCCATGCTGTTCATGCTAGTTGCATATGTAGGTGGACTGGATAAGACAGCAGTAATAAAGGGATGCATAGCTGCCTCGGTCTTCATACACTACTTCACCTTGACATCCGTTCTGTGGATGTTAGCCGAGTCTCTACTCATGTTCCAGAAATTGGTGTTTGTCTTTCATAAAGTCCTCAAGAGAGAGATTATTATTACTTCGCTTCTGTGCTGGTGTAAGTTATACCATTACAAAATTGAAGTCATCTCTTACATGAACTTAATTGTAATAAACTATAATTGATTTTTGTCGATTGAAAAAAGTTTTATTATAAAAAAATCATATAAAAACAACACTTGTTCTCTATCTGTTCCAGTAATTCCTATAGTTCCTGTGGCAATAACTCTAACAATTGATTTGGCCAATGGAAGGGAAGAGAGTAATGACCTTATCATCAATAGAAAACAATTGTAAGTTTTTATCTTTAATCCATAGACAATGACTTATCTTAATTCCTGATACAATTATTACATAGATCACTTTTGAACTAAGAATAGTACCTGGAAAGTCTAAGATATTATGTCTATGCCTTTTCTTTTACTTTTTCACTAAACCTACAATTCATGGTAGCCAGAACTTAAAATCCAAAGTCAAGGAGTATTGTATCTTTAAAATACAATTCTTCCAAGCCTCAACATGTTCAAGTATTTGTAGGATCTCATTCGTGATACATAAACATGGGACTATCCTCAGGCAAAGTATGTTAATGTCTGAAAGTCTCATACCATTCACACTGACAAGTTCCTTTGGCTTTTCATTAGGCTGTGAATTATTAATGTTTCTGGCTCAATTCTCTGATGCTAAAGGACAAGTTGGCAGGAAACTACAGTCCTTTGAATTTGAAGAGGGAATTACCAGGTTGCAGTAAAGCCATTGAAGAAGATTATGTGCTCCCTTTGTGAAAGAGAGACATCAAACAAAAAATTAAATTAACTCAAAAAAATTCCAGACACGGCCATTGCTTTATTTATATACCTCATGCTGGCCATGGGCTGCTAATTGATTGCAATTCCTAAATTGCATCAACCGGTCTATTTTACTTGATTTTTTATTTGAATACAAGGAGACGTATATAAAGTACAAGTATTACTCGCTTATTGAATTCAGGTCATAGATCATGCCACTTCAGAAGTGTCAATTCAAATTAATTACTAATTTGGTTGTGTAAGCAGCAATAAGTATAATTTTTTAGTTTACAGTATTCATTTCTATATTGTGGAATACAAAAGAAAACATGTTTAACAGAAGAAATTCTGTGTCAATGTTAAAGTACAAGTGCTTGAAGAAAGATCAACACTGATATTGTTTGAATAAATCGAGGAAGTAAAAAAATTATAATAAAATAAATAATCTTTAAAATTAAGGACTAGTGTAGGATATAAATATTCATGAAACCTTTTCACCTAATTATTATTTTTATTACAGGCTGAGATGCACTTTAGTGACATTGAACAGCATCAAAAATAATACTTTCTTCCTATTATAATATAACATGTTTGTTTGAAATACAAATGTTGCATGTGGCTTTGGGTGGCATGGAAAGGTAGTTGGCTTTGCAACTTAAAATATCTGTAACAGCTGTTGTATTCTATAACTCTATAAAAAAACATTCTGTTTGTAAGATGACTAATTACACATAGTAGATATGACATACACATTACATCATTATTTTATTTAAAATATGCTAGGATACTAAAGCTAGCACCTTTGACACATAGTAGATATGACATGCCTATTCCATCATAATAAATCTGTTATTTTAACTGGAATAATTTCCTTGCCAAACCATAATATATAGTATGTTCCTTCACTTTTTCATATCATCATGCTTTCTTTGACATCAATACATTGTTTTATGCAGCTGTTTCCTCAGCAACCCATTGGTCTTCTGGTTGTCATTCTTGGGACCTATATTAGCTGTTGTTCTGGTCAACATTGTAATTATCATCGTAGTTATCGGGATATTGGTTAGACATACTCGAAAAAACGTAGTACGCAACAAAGAATCTTTGAAGATAGAAACTTTTGTTCGTCTTCTGATCAGTCTGGCTGGAATAATGTTCTTGTTTGGAATCTCCTGGTTGTTTGCTGCTCTCACCTTCACTGTAGAAGAAATCCACAACATTGGTCAAGTCCTTTTTACAATTTTCAACTCCCTTCAAGGATTTTTCATCTTTATTTTCCTTTGTGTCATTAGCAAGGAGGCTCGTGAGTCTTGGAAAGAAGTGCTAAGCTGTGGCTATTACAAGTCTGTCTATCTCAATCCCATCCTGAAACTGACTAAAACTACTCCAGGCCAAAACACCTACCAGAGTTCATCTGTTAATTACACACCAAAATTGAATGACAGGAATACTTCTTTTTTAGACCCAAAGAAAAGTTCATCCAGTGATTATTTGGAGATGGAGAACACTTCTACAGGAAAGAGAAATCGTTCCTCTATCGATCCTAAGCTATTAGATACTCGGAGAGACAAGGATCTTGATTTTTCTGATACTGAATTCAGTGCAAAGGATGATATATCTGATCCAAAGGATGATGCAAAAGGGTTACTACATACAAATACCTATGAAATCTATGAAAACATAGGAGTGGTAATGGATGACAAAGGAGAACAAGATGAGGATAAAATATCAATAGAAATGGAGGAAGTCTTTGTTACATTCAATGACTGAAATTATATTGTTTGTAATATTTACAAGGATGATTAGAAGTTTAAAAAATTGTTTGTAGATAGAGTGATAAATGTTGTTATTTTAATGTCATGCATTGGAATTGGAATAAGTGAGCTTATTCGATATTACTATTATGTTTTGTAAACTTCGCTTAAGAATAATATTTTGAGAATGGTGAATTAAGCTAAATGGTACTCATGTGATGTCAATGGCAACAAAAATTGGTCCATTAAAAGAGATGTACACCTACACTGTAAAAGTGAAAGTTTGTGTGGCAAATTAAATATTTGTCAACTGACAATACCACACTGATCGGCATTGATTATTCCTGTAAGGTGATGTGGGGGAACACTGATGCTCAATCTGTATGCATCACTAACTATAGTGTGTCTATATATACCTGGAAGATATATCACATACCAAATAATCATGTGTAAGCTGTTGTCCCTGCAAATGCATAATTATTAGTTTATCATAAATAAAGCAAAATTGTAGGATAATGTTGACTTTCTATTGCATAAAACTAGAGGCTTTGCATTTCAGGGGTGCTCTTTATTTACCTCGTCATTTTGAGAGAATGGTAATTTATAACATAATTTGCCAATATTATCAGAGAGGGTAAGTCTGGATTTATATCTTATGTCCAAGCAATCGGTGCAATAATATCCACATCTGTGTGGATCCAACTCTGCCCAAGCAATGCATATAACAGCTTGCAGATATATCAGAGCACAAGCATGTAAATCTATTCCATGCCAAACAATACAACATACCCTAAAAAAAATTTTTTTTTTTCTTTTTCCCCCCCCCAAAATATGATGACAGTAGCTACATGCAAGATGCTGCCTTCCAAATTGGAGAAGATTTGGATGCTCCATTCTGGACTTATACTAACTTGAGTACTCGTGAGTTTCAATGGCCACGGAGACCGACAAGGGAAGCAAACCAGTGATTCTGGTCATCCCCCTAGGAAGCGGCCTATATAGGACAGACCAAACTTCCCCTCCCTATTCTTGATTTTTTTATTATATGTATACCACTTTTGGTGTTTTTTTAGTGGTACGGTCAGTTCAACCATTGAAATACTACTCTATACTAGTCCTTAATTAAAATGCCTGTCCCGAAAAAGTTTTTTTTAAGCCAAGGACGGTTCTCCCTGCTTCATATTTGGAGTAATCAGACAAAATTATATAGATTCTGTTTCCTCTCAATGAGAGCTACAAGATGACATACTCTGTTTATAATTTTAAGCAAGTATAATGTCAACAGGTACCAAAAAACAATGAAAATGCTACCAAGAAATTGCAATAGTTTTTAAAGTCCATGATCACACTATTTAAAAAAAAACTCAAATGTTATAATTATTGTGTTTCATACTTTGTAATTTCCCCTGTGTTAAGTTGTGAAATCCCAAAGTAAACTAGTCTCCAAGTATGACCGTCCTCGTGAAATCTTAAATGTTCACTAAGTCCGGATTAGTTGGACACCAGAAGGTAGGTCGTACACATCATAAAAGATTTCAAATAAAAATTCTGAAGCAGAGAGAAGTTGTGGTGTTTTTTTGGGGGGGGGGGGGTAGTGGACCCCCTTAAGCAATGGGCACAGTCACATACACATACCTGAGCACCATCAATGGGAAATGCATTCATATTAGCAACAATGTACACCTTTGTATAAGCTATAATGGCTTAGCTTGCACATATTCTAGCTCAGATGATGGGATATATATTCACATGTCCAAAAGCTTTCACATATGCAACAAGCAAAGCACACAAGTACACACATAATCGTGAGAGTATGGCCCGGCACCTACATATGGAGAGTAAATGTCAGTTAGACATACTCCAATGGTCCAATGCAATAGAAATACGCCTTACTTGCAAATTCATAATAATTTATTCTTTATTTGTAAATTATTAATATTATTATTATTACTGCAACAAAAATGTCCATAAATAAATTATAAACACTATACAAATTCTGGCTATAATGATAGAGATGGTTAGATTGACATTATTACAAACAGAATTATTATGCTTATGTTCTGCAAGCAATGCCGAGACTTCAGCCAAGCTTTGCCATGGTAATCTAATGTAAAGCTGGTGTGATAACGAATTCCAAAGGATCAATGTATTTTATTAATCAGACCTATCTTTGCTGCTATAGTTGCTGCTCTTATTCAACAACTATGCCACTTGTTAGCTGAAGAGTCATGTTTTCTGACAGTACGATATGCGACTTAAAAGAGTTAAATCATCAGTGTTTCCTGAACATCAAGACAGGGGTGGTAGTCATGGAGCAAATCCAGATTAAAATCAGATGAAAGCATGCAATGTCTATAGTCTCATCTGATGGACATGTGGATTCTCTGGCTCGGATTAATTTTAAAAAAATCCCAAGCATAATGCTGTTCTTATCATTATTCTGTTAGAATCAAGTGATTATTTAACTAAGACAAAATAAACCCTCTGGAGTAATTGGCAGATGTCTAGCACTTTATGAAACCAAACTACTTCTGATTGTATCCTTTAAAGCATAACTTAAACAAATGAAAGAGCCCAAGGTGGGATCCATTAAACCCTTCATTATCTGCATATAATGCACACCCCTCAAATTGTTAGAGATAGAATGAGCAATGGTTAAGGATTGACTCATTCAAAGGACAATTTTAAGATAATAAAAAATAAGAGATATTCACTTTGAAGTTGATATTGATTTGGCTACACCTCTTTCAATGAGTTAACAAACAATTGCATCCAGACAACTGAGATTCCTAATCTGGTTTGATTTGAGACTCCGAATATTCTTTTTCTCAAAATATTCAACCAACAGTGCCGGTCCAGGGGAGGTTCAGGGGGTTCAAACCGCCCCCTTTTAACAAAATACTGCATGCACAGAGTACAATGTCATTTACATAAATGTGAATACCAGACTCATTAATTAACATACACTAATTATTATAATTATTATGACAAGCACTTCAACTTGCAAATGATGTGGTTATTCATTGACTTTGTATATAGTCAACACTTCATAATTACCAGTACAGGCAAGTTTCAAAGTTTCTACAGACTGAATAGGTTTGTTTGACCATGTCCCAAAGAAAAGGAGTACTTTCTAGAAGCACAAATGGATGCATGAACCTCGCTACAATGTTTAATAGCTAATTTGCTATCATTATATTTTTTTCTTCAAGATCTCTAGAATCTGACAAGCCAAAGATGTCCTGCGAGTGCCCTGTTCCAGAAATTTCACCACCTTTTTAGAGGAGCTATCCTCTGTATGCCAGCTTGAAGTAACAAGTGAGTCCACTATGTGTTTCAGTAGTGCACTGTAAAAATCTGCTACACATCAGACATCAGTCAATCAACCACTGGTAATCTAGTGTCTGTACCTGTAATATGTTCTTCAATTGGACAGATAGACCTGGGAGCCATGGTACATGCTGCACATAACTCCTTCAACTGAGCATACATCTTGTCAGTCATTTTAACCCTTTCATGGTCGGGTTTTAAAAATAAATATTGCTACCATTACTAAAATTAACTGTATTGTCTCAAATATTTATTGAAGTCCATAGCAACCATATATTTTTGGAATCACACATAGTTACTTTATATGTAGGTGTGGTTTATGTTGCCTAGCAACAAAGTATGTGGTTGTAATTGTGGTTTTAGTAATTAATTTTTGAATTTCAAGTCTCTATTTTCAAGTATATTTTATGATAACTTGTTTTATACATTTGCAGGTACACAAATTTCAACCATAATGACCAGACTGCAGCATGGAATTATGAAAAACAGAAAAAAGCTTACATCACATAGCTCAAATACCCATCAGTCACGATGAGACATCGTGACTGATGGGTATCTGTGAGAGGTGGGACTGCTGTGACTTTGTGTAGATCCAAAAACTGTGGACATAGAAACAGATATTTTTATATTCTATACCTTTTTGAACAGTAATACTTACCTAAAGGCTGAGTAAGACTCTTATCACTAGAGCTGGAGCTGTCATCAGAAACTATATCTATTGGATCTTCATCTTCCTCCGTTACTTCTGAGTGACTAAGCTCAGGCTTTGCTCTGGGAAGGTAGCTCTCAACACCTTCGCCTTCAAAATCACTGTCAACCGCTTCAGAAAGGCCGAAATCGTCGTCTTCCAGTAAAAGCAGCACATCGCTAACGTTCAAGCGCTTAGCCATGATTTCCGTGTGAGCTTTCCGGGTTCAAAGTCCTTAGCAACCGTTACGCTGTCATTGTTTTGTGAATACCACGTGATAGAGCAACGTTTTAGGCATCGTTTAATAAGATTTTTATGGGGGTAAGTTCGAACGATCAATTTTTTATGAATTTTTTAACAGCGAGACTTCTTAGGGCGCTTTAAAGCGCCCGTGACCGTTAAAGGGTTAAGCCAGCTTCAAATGATACTCTACATTCTCATTCAGTAATCAAACAAGGCAGATGCTGAAATGCCTCCTTTCAGCAACAATGGCTTGAGAAATTCCAATGGCTTTCAAATAGTTATGAGCTAGAAGGTGGTCTTTGTCGTTACTGTATTCTTTTTCCTGAACATCAAGACAGGGATGGTAGTCATGGAGAAAATCCAGGTGTTTTAGTGCTTGCACCCTATCAAAAGCCATATACAAAGGCACTTGGTAGGGATGGTCTTCTTATTTCTCATGAAAGGAGTGCACCATCATGCAACAGAAAGAGCTGATTTTTTTGTTCAAAATTTTAAAACCCAGGATTTACAACAGGTTTATGAAACAGCAATCTGAACAAGAACAATAGAATAAAGAAGTTCTGCGTCGAATGTTTTTGCCGTTGAGTTCTTGGCAAAGCAAGTCTTACCTTTCAGATAAAATAGTGAGGATAGAGAGAATTTCACTGATGAGAGTGCTTATAGAGGAAACTTCATTGCTATTCTGCAGCTTTTGGCGAAAAGGAATGCCTGTCTTCAGGATCAACTCTTATTCCCCAAATGTAATGCAATTTATATCAGCAAAACAATGCAAAATGAAATAATTCACATATATGCTTGTAAGGTAAGGGAACACCTAACCAAACAGACTAGAGATAGAACTTGCCCTTCACTGTTATTGCTGATAAGGTCACTGATTCTTATGCTAACCAAGAAATTAACTTAGTGTGTTTGAGATTTGTGGATTTAACTTCCTTAAAAAATCCTCACATCAGGGAATGTCTCATTAATTTTATGTTTTTAGAGAGAGCCAATGCTTCTACTATATCCTAAAATATCTTGGAATCTCTCTCTCATCCCTCAGTCTCTCTGGATACAACAAAAATCCGTGGTCAGGCATATGATGGAGCTGCGGTAATGTCATCCAAGATGGCAGGTGTACAAGCCAAAATCAAGGACATTTTGCTTTGTACACACACTGCTTTTCTCACTGCCTTAATTTATCTATTGCAAAGTTCAAGCAGTAAGTAATCTTATTGACATAATCAATGAAGGATATCTTTTTTGACAAATAGTTCAAAGAGATAGAGGTTGTTTGAAAAAACCATAATGGTATACTTGCCTGACTTCACATTCCAAACTTCCTGGTCTGTATAAGACACGGTAGGTGGAAGGGCATACATGTTTGGAGGTCTTCCTTGAAATGTATGAAGCTATTGTCACAAGATGGAAATTAGAATTGGGACAGAGACACAAAGGTGAAAGCACAAGGGCTGAAAGCTTCACTCTCTTCATTCCAAATGATTGCAGTGGTTTATTATAACAAACAATGTCCTTGATGAAGTCAAAGTCATATCACAAAAGTTACAAAAATGTGAGCAAGATGTGATGCTTACAAGACACAGTTATTGAAAATATCAATAGAACATGAAACAATATTGACACAATTTTTGATCTGTGGAATAATGAAGTTCTTACCCTAGCAGAACATGTCGGTGTTACTGAATCTGCACCCAGGAAGAAGAGCTTACAGAGGAATAGAACCAATGTTCCCTTTTGATACTCCAGGTATCTTTATATACTACAAACAAGCCATTGCTATTCCAATTCTTTACTCACTTTACAGTCAAATGAAGGAGAGATTTTCAGACGAAAGAATTCCTGCACAATGACTGCTTTTTCTTGTTCCATCAACAGTAAGTAATGACTCAAGCACAGCATCAGCTGAAGATGCCATGGCCTTGTTTTATTGGGAAAAAGACCTTCCTTTCCCCAGATCTTTAATAAACAAGCTTAGAAGATGCAAGTTATATGGAAAATATTCAGTCACACCAGGCTGAAAGACAAAGTGAGTGCAATAGCCCAATTCCAGATACTTTCCTTCTGGCACTTGCATCTTGTGATATTGATTCATTTCCTAATATTCCCCAGCTATTTGTAAGAGCATGCACATAACCTATTATAAATGCTGAAGCAGAGTGTTCTTTTTTGTTATTGAGGATCAAAACATACGTGCAATCTACTATGACCGAGGAGCAGCTGGCTGATCTTGGAGTAATTGCCATGCACTATAGTGAGAGAATTTCCATAGATGATGTTTGCCTTGCTTTTATTCAAGCACACATGAAGACTCTTTCAACCTTCACTTTTTACTAACTAACTCATATTTACTGTATACGATTGATTTGTCTGGTGTATATTATATTTAATATCCCTGGGAGCAATAACCTTGATACTGACAGTAGACTTGTTCTGTTCAAAAAAAATTCTATGGCATGCAACCCTACATTATAATTAGCAAGCCTTTACAATTAGCAGATCCATTTATAAGTGTGTGGTGGTGTGTACGACTAAGCAGTGTTTCTTTCACAAATATGGTCAAGGGGGGGGGGGGGGGGGGGGGGGGGGAATGGCTGCTGCAGAAAAGGATGGAGGGGGAAACCCACTGAGAAGATAAGGGAAACCCAGAGAAAAAAGGGATGGGGGGATGGAGAGATGAGTTACTTAGATGTGCAAATCTAAAATCTAGCATATCTTTGTATATGCTTAATTACTTGTAAAATTTCCAATTTATTCACCACATGCAAGCATAGTCATTTTCAAGTGGTAGTGACGACGTTTCAAAAGGGGGTAGAACAGTTTCGAATGGTGGGAGAGCAAATGGACCCCTAGCCCTTCTAGAAGAATGAAACTCCCCTTTTTTAAATCCATGGATCCGGACTTTAGCAATATGTTTCCTATCTCCTTAAATGGGCATGGGCTATATTGATGCCAGTGTAATTATCATGCTACCTGTCAATATGAATTTGTATGTGGAAGAAAATTACAGTATTCAGAGTTTGTCTGGAGATAAAATTACTATGAAATTGTGCAAGGCTTATATATAGCTTAGTTTATAATGTACAAAATTCACCACATAGAATAATAGTACAGGGGCAGATCCAGCAATTTTTAATAGGGGGGGTTGTTGTGGCCATACCCTTAACCACACCCACATAATGTGGCCACACCCTTAACCACACCCAAATATGGTAGGCCATGCACCGGCACCCACAATTCAGATCAGTAAAATAATCATTAATTAATCACACACAAAAAAATAATGAATCAGTTGTCAAACAATGAAGGGGGGACTCGAATTGCCTTTTTTTCTTCTTTTTTTTTGTTTCCCATCATTCTCTACCTTCACTATTAAACTAGCTGCATTTCAAGTTTCAACATTAATTTTTATTGTCAACCATTCTTGAGTTATGATACTTTTTATCCTCCCATTTCATTGCACAACTCTGCGCGATGAACAAGAAGAAGCCTGAATAAACGCAGTAAGTTGGATCGTTCATAATTATAATAACCGTTCATGGCCAAGACTTGAAACTTGGCTAAAATATCGCTCAGTACTATTCCGTCATTTCCGTGCTCTCTGTGCAAAGGGGGGTATAAAGGTCTGCTCCTGCGCACGCCACGTTGTTCTTTCTCAGTTCTCAACTTTGCGAACTTCTGTGTGATTCTATGCGCTCCTAAAGCTATTATTATGCATCGTTCCAGTTGTCGTCGGAAGAAGAGACCCAAAGTCTTCCCTGGGGTACGACCGGTGAAGAAGATGAGAAGAGAAGCTGAAGACACGAGGATGCTGGCTCTTCTTCACCGTCAAACCCTCCGGTTCGGACTAGTAGCGAGTCCGTAGTAGGTCCTCCCCGAGTACCAGCTAGAACAGGTCAGTCTGTTGTTCAGGCTGGCCTTTGCATGTGAGCGCTGAACTTGTTGGTTTGGGGCAGGCTGCTGGGGAGCCTGTGTCAAGCATGAGGCAGATTGCTGGGGAGTCTGCTTCAAGCGTGGGGCAGATTACTGGAGAGTCTGCTTCAAGCGTGGGGGAGATTTCTAGGGAGTCTTCTTCAACCTTGGGACAGATTGCTGGTGAATCTGCTTCAAGAGTGGGGCAGATTGCTGGAGAGTCTGCTTCTATCTTGGGACAGATTGTTGGGGAGTCTGCATCAAGATGGGGCAGATTCGTAGGGAATCTGCTCCAATTTTTAGGCAGACTGCTGTGGAATCTGATTCAACCTCTGTGGAATCTGTTCCTGTTACCATGCACTCTCAGACTGCTAGTCAACGTAAATTGAAAAGGTTGCTAGTGGGGCTGGTAAAGCCAAGCTACTCGATGAAGATTGTATGGGTACAGGCAATCGCATTGTCAGCATTTCTACCTTGTCCCACATTGCTGACTTTGTGAGATGTCCAACCTGCAATAATTCAAGTGTTAGTCTTTCTGAAGGTGTAGGTAACCGAAGAGGGTTAGTCACAATGTTGTCTCTGGACTGTAATGGGTGTAGCTGGAAATATAACATTACTGATCCATGCAGCAGTGAGGCTAAGGGTTTGAACAGCAAATTAGTGTTCGGAGCTAGGTTGATGGGAAAGGGGAGGACAGGACTTGCCACATTGTCTGCAGCTCCAGATTTGCCCCCTCCAGTGACTGGCAACTCTTACTCACAACACACCCAGCATGTCTGTTGTGTTCTGTTTGGGGTGATGATGATGCTTGTACTTATAGTGCTGAACCCCAAACTGAAATTCATATAGTCAATTTATCATAAAATAACTCTTTCATCAATATTTTCATGTTATTTTATTGTTGTACTTTTCAAACGGATTTATTATGAAATGTAATTTTCATGTAGTGACATCACATGATACCGTGTAACTCATTCAATTTTTGTCTGTAGTAAATAATTTTTATATAATTATTATGAAAGCTCTTGCATTACTCCTTGTTTTCAATACATTTATAACCAATACAGTCATTTTCTGATGAGATATAGTCAATCTGATGCATACAAATGAAATTGGGGGTGTTGGGGGGAATAAAAAATAAAAAATAAAACAAACTATTCAAAACACGTATCTGTGATCACTCTAATATCACCATAAATAGCAAGTGTTGAAGACCTGTGGTTTGGGTACAGGAGCGCATCTAAACATTTTAAAGGACCTTTGTGGTTTTTCCCATGTTTCAGTCCTAGTTTATTGCAACACCATTATTCTTATGTCATTGGAAAGCTCCTAGAATGAGCTACATTTTGAGACCATAATCTTTGGAAATGGATTAAGCATTCAATAGTTATGACATGTTTGTTTTTTAACCCACAAAAGGTTCGATTCTCCCCTTAAGCTTGAAAAAGTCTCCTTGGATGGGCTTGAACAAATGCCTGACAGACTTCATCTACAGGTATTCGTTCCCCATAGTGCATGGCAATAACAGAAAGATCTGACAAATGCTCCTCACTCATAGTAGACCTCAAATAAGTCTTTATTATTCTCAGAACAGAAAACGACCTATCTGTCTCGGCACTAGAAATGGGTAGTGTGCAAGCAATTACTAGGAGGCAATGAATATGGGGAACGAATCCTTATCACAAGCACCAAGAGCTAGGAGCAGTAGATGCGTTTCTGTATCAGCTGAATCAAATTCACATTTCTTGCTATGCCAGAGAACATTCCACCTTCTGAGCTCATTCCCGAGGGACATTGGAAATGGAAGGTCACTTTCCCAATGAAGTAAACTTTCAATCACACGCTGGTCAACCGCATAAGTACTTTTTGTTATAACAGAGGGTACAAGATGGAGCAGGCCATGAGCATAACACTGATGATCTTCTGAAAACCGGTCCTTCATTTGACCCAGGAGAGAATCCAAGAGAGGGATGGCAATTGCTCTTTTATAGTGTTCTTGTGGGCTGTCACTTGGGACATTTGTACGGTTCCGCTGAAGGCTCGTCTTTCTGGGAACACATTCAGAAACACCAATGGCATCAGCAAGTGGAAGGATCTCAGAATTGTACCAGGACCTGAATATTTTGTCATTGGTTTCTCTGGTGGTCCTTATATTTTCAATACTGGAATCTACCATCTTGTAGGCGTCAACAATATCATGGTCTTGCTTCTTTAATTTTGAAGCCAGTGACTTCACTTCATCAAGAATATTTTTTGTGACTATAAATACAGAAAACAAGAAAGTGAAGACTTCAATCCTTGAGCTTTCACTTTCGTTTCTCTGTCCCAATTCCAGCTTTTGTCATCCAAAAGCAAATTTTGATACTCACTGGGTGAAACAATAGCATCCAAAAAGGTCACAAAGCATTCATACATCTCCAAAAATATTTCAAAACAAGTATGGCGCTCCACCCAACGCGTCTTACAAAGACCAGGAAGCTTAGAACGTCAAGATGCTGGCAAATATACATCCAAAGCTCGCTAAAAAAAACTTTGTCTCTTAGGACTGTGGTTCAAGAACAAATACGACTCATTAATAAGGCCAATGAGGTTCCTCACTTCTTGGACCTTGCATGAAGCTGCAATAGAAAGGTTGAGAGAGTGAGCAAAGCAATGAGTGTACAAAGCCAGAGGAGAAATTTGTTTGATCTTTGCTTGGATACCAGCTATTGCAGAAGATATCACAGCTGCTCCATCATAAGCCTGACCTCGAATATTACGAGCATTTAAAGCAATGGAAGGGTGTGAAATGGATTCTAAGATTTTTTCTGCAATTGTAGAGGCATTTGCTCTCTCAACGTTAATGAGATTGATTAGGTAATCCTTAATGTGAGGCTCTTGTAGAGTTGTTAGATCAACAAACCGAACACACACAGAGAGGATTTCCTGATTTGCATGAGGGTCAGTTACTTCATCTACTATGATGGTAAAAGGTAAGTTATTTGCCCGAAGTTCACTGGTTAACTTTTCACGTAATTTACAAGAATACACATGAATAATGTCATTTTGTATAGTTTTGCTTGTATATTTGGCATTTGTATCGCAAAAAAGAAGATGCTCTTGTAGAGGAGCATTACCTTTTCCAAGGAGTTGCAATGTGGCTACAAAGTTCCCCCTATTAATAGAGCAGTCCGAAAAATCCACTTTGTCTTCCCTGTGACCTCTAAAAGGTAAGCACTGCTTAGCTAAAAATCGACATAGTATAGTATCTGGCGAATAATTTCTCTGTTTTTCTCTGCATGTTTTTCTTGTTGTTTCAGAAGCCTCCTATCTACTCTATTTGCAGGACTGCAATAATTACACCTGAAGAGATCTGCCTGTTCTGCAGCATGACGATGCATAGAGCTCTGCTCATGACAAATAAAAATGCCATCTTTTCCTAGGGCCTTGCTATAGGGGTTTTGGTATGCTGAAAGCACCAGCAAACCAGGTTTAGCCCCTTGGCAACCTCCCCTATTGGGTTGCTCTGGAAAAAGGACACAATAGCGACAAATCCCTCCTTCAAGCACCTGACTGTAAGACAACCATGGAAACTATTTAAGCCAGTGATGCTGGAAAGATACTTTCCAGGATTTCCCCTGCTTAGTGACATGATGGGAGTGAAGTGTATCAGAAAAAACTGGTGCAGTGTGTGAAGTGAGGTATTGAAATCTCTGGGCATCATCAATACTTTCCCCCAAATCATCTAAAGAGCCACATCCTGCTGTGATCATTGCTCCCAAGTCAATAGCTTCACTGCTTGAAGTGATTTGGGCTGGAACTTCACTTGAAGTGATTGGGGTTGGAACTTCACTTGAAGTGATTGTGGTAGGAACTTCACTTGAAGTGATGGGGTGTTTGGATCACTTGATAGATCATTGCTAGTAGCATAACTAACACTTAGACTACTACCTGGCCCAGAGTCAATTGTGGTAAACATAGCAGGGCATGTTTACTTGGGTGGTGGCTTTTCACAGAATTGGATCCATCAGACCTAGTTTAAAACATTTTGTCAAGTTATATTGGACTATTCCTAGCATCTAATTTGTTACTAAACGAACTGGTTACCTTTTTAACATGGCAGTCAGCTTCAAGCAGCCTCTTGAATCCTTTTTTCTTGACATTTTCATACACTAAAGCTGTTCAGAAATTTTTAACTCTAAATGCAACCCACTGTGACCTTTGATAAAAAAAAATAACAGCTGCAACAGAGTCAGTGTTAATTTTAACATGTCTTTTTTGAGCTCTAATAGCTAGAGTGTAAATGTTAACAATACATGTTGTTGCTGATTAATAATCTTTGATAACCAAAAGGGGGGGCGGTTGCAATCCCCACAACCCCCCCCCCCCCTGGATCTGCCCCAGTTAATTAAGTAGAGGTCAAATTAAATTTGGGATATTGGTCCTGCATTACATACTAGCTCACTCGATGACTATAAATTTATCGAGGGGAAAGTAAACAAATCAAGTTGGAGTAAAGTACAAATGTCTTAAAAAAACATTGACTTTAACACCTGTCATTTTCTTCAAACAACATGGATATAATTTTGTTATCAAAAGATAATTTTATGGGCGTTGAAGTGGTATATAATATGAGGAGTTAGGTGTGAATTACAAGCAGGAGAGTTGAGGTCAATTAAATTTAATCTCTGCGAAGATCTCTCCAAATTATCTAACTTGTTTCGTGGATAGTTCTAATAACTTTACATAAGTTAATCTGTGGTAATGTGGATGTCAATCCTTTGAAGAGGCCACAGGCTTAAAAGTTATGGAAAATTCTTGTGTTTTGCTAAAGTCAAAAGCTTAGAGTTTTGTTGTTTTAAGGGAAAAAGGGCTTTTTTTTTGTTTTTTTTGTCAGTGCTCTATTTTGCTTTATCAGAATGGTAACGAGGACGACTGCATCCTGTCTAGCTGAAGAAGAGAAGTATGTGTATATATGTGTGTTTGTGTGTCTGTGTTTTGTGAGTATAATATACCAAATACCACACACACATATTATGTGTGTGTAGTGTTTGGTTTAACATGAATTCTCAGTTTTTGCATCCTACACTGGTAGAAGAAGAGCGAGAGAGAGAGTGTATGTATGGGTATGGGTGTGAGAAATTGTAAAACCTTTGTACTATTATTATATAACACTTGAGAGTAGAGGTGGGAGGCACATTTATGAGAGCTTGGGACACAAGAGAGAGAAGTCATATTGCAGCTGGATAATAACATGCCATGAATGCTGATCATGCAAAGGGGAACCTAGAAGACATGTATTTATAGAATACTAATGACCATAGTTTTCCAGATTATTATTATATATACTATTAAACCCACTCACAACAAATTTGGAGTTAGAACCAGTATACTAAGTCACAATAGCAGACAAAACTTAACTAATTCTCTGATAGAATTTATGAATCATTCAGCTCTGTTTAACAAGATATGCTAACTAGATAATTGTCAGGGAATCTCTCTCCTTTATCCATGACTGCTTCCTCCCCGAGGCTAAGCCTGAAGACAGAGACAGAGCCACTACGGGAAATGAAGGGGGAAGACATGGAACAAGTGGTTAATGAAGTACTACTGGACATCAACCTTAAAAGAGTGCCAGAAGTCTAAGAAAGTGCAAGCTGACATGACCGCAGAATCCGTTAGTGGAAACCCTGAAAGGGTGTACCTGGAAACATGTGACGTACAAGACTGCCAAGGATTCTGATTGGTTGCCAAGGATGGTGTCCTAGAAGCTGAACTGTTGTAGAGATAGAGAGAACTGTGTAAAGTTGTATCGCCAGAGTATTATTGAGTTATACGTCTGAGCGTCTTATTTATATATATGGTCTTGTTGTAGTAAGTTTACTATTGTCCAAATAAAGCAGTCCTTTTCATAAGGGGTAATACAATCCAGGAAGTGGATTGATTTCGACTAACTGTGGGTTTTGGTGTGAGACTAGAATCTAAGTTGGTGGCGGGTGTGGAGAGCGGATCTGTAGGAAATCAAGTAGCTTTCCTAGTAGAAGGGTTTTCCCATCACAGTGGTGGCAGCGGTGGGATTTTCAAGTGAGAGGCCTAGAGTACAGTGCATTGCTTGAGATATGTCTGAGTAGTTGTTGGCAGCTATCTAAGTGAGAGGTAGTGTCCAGTGACTAGATAGCCTGAGAGAGAGGTGTCTCTAAGAGAATTCTTAGTTGTGATTGTGACCTAAGGTGAGAGGTCAGTTCTTACTAATTGTACCAGACCTAAGGTGAGAGGTTCTGGTAGGGAACACTGTTGAGCAATTGTGTTGCTGTTGACAGGAATTGTCTACACTGCTAGCTACCAGAGTTGATAGCGTAGTGTTAGACAGGGAAATGGTCCAGGTTATTAATACCTTGGGACCTGTGAAACCAGACCCTGAAGTATGAATTTTGAGTGTTTTTTTTTACCTTCGGGTGGATGTATATTTAAGTTGTTTTTGTATTAGTTGGCATTTTTTGTTGTCAACAAGTAAGTTTTCTGTTTGTTATCTACTCGGCTTGAACATCATGTCAGTCGACAACATAGACAGCAGGCAGGGGAGGATCGAACTGAGGAGTCAATCTAGTCAACTTGAAGGACGACAAACTCCAGCTGATCCACCCATCCTGCTGAGAGGTGAAGAGGAACAACCAGCTCTTACCCACTTCATGACTACCTGGCTGGAAACGGAGACAAACCGAGTAAGAAGGGAGGACCAGAGACGAGAGGAAGATCGCAAACAGCTGTTGCTGGATCGGGCAGAGGACAGAAAGCTACAAGCCCAAAAGCAACAACATTGGGCACAGTTATTGGTGGATGCCAGACAACCTGCTCCAGCACTGGTTGTTCCGGCTCTACCTCCCCAACCACCAAGGCTGACAGTACAGAAATTCCTCAAAGGCACGGATGATATGGGTGCCTATCTAGGATCCTTCGAAGTGACAGCCCGAGCAGCAGCCTTGCCCGAGAACCTATGGAGTGTATACTTAAAGGAGTTCCTTGTCAGGACAGGGACTAACAGCGGTGAATGCCTTACCTGCCGGAGACCAGGTGGATTACGAAGAAGTGAAACGTATCCTTTTGGAAACTTAACACATCTCTGAGGAAACTTACAGACGAAGAGTTTTTGAGACCACCTTTGATATGAACAACCCCGATGCTTGGATGAGATCATTCAAACAGTCTTTTTCTCAATGGGTGACCTCGACAGATGAGGATGTTGCAAAGGTGGTGCTATATGAATTGGCATTACAAAAACTCCCAAGATGGCTTCAAACTCAGATGAGGAATTTGAATCCTCAAGGCTATGATGAACTGACTAAGACTGTAGTTCATCGGAAACCAAGGTAAGGAATTTGATGCAAAGCAATCCGAACAGCGAGACTAGTTCCACCCACCGAAGAAAGATACCACGACTCGCACTACAATCCCACAAACCAAGCCGCTGCAACTCAGCACGGAAAGGGATGGTACAACAACCCCTTACCGAGATATGAAGCTGGTAACGTGCTACAGGTGTGGAAAGAAAGGCCACATGCAGAAAGATGTACTCTACAGACGTAATCAAGAGTGAAGGTGCACACTCGGTTAGTCTAATACGGCAACGACAAAGCCAGAAATGGACGAAGTTTGTACGGGTGAATGGACAACCTGTAACCGCTCTCATCGATACCGGGTGCACCAAGTCAATGGTACATCCTCGATACGTTAACAGCAGAGACTATTTGAGATGGAAGATTCCCTTCACCACAGCTAGTTCTGGGAAGACCCTCTTCCCAGCAGCTCGAGTAATTGTTGAACTAGATGGCAAGAAGTGTGAATTGGCGGTGGGAGTTTCAAAACACCTGACCTCAGGTATGCTGTTGGGACAAGACATTCCGAGGTTTAGGAAGTATGTGGAGGAAGCGTTGGAAACCGACATCCAAGAGGAAATGGAGTCAACCCCACCCACATCCAAAGCCACTGAGTCTGAAGTAGTGACGACCCTTACCCAACCACCAAATGACTGTGTCTGAAGTGGTGACGACCCTTACCCTGCCACCAATGACTAAGTCTATACCGAGTCCAGCGACGGGCACAAACTCAAGTCAAAGAGGATGCTGCCATCCAACAAGACCGGGATGGACCAGTGATCCACCCTCTTGAGTCCAGTGACATTGGAGATGAAGCGGAGGAAAACGAGAAAGATTTCGAGGAGGAATTTGAAATTAATACCCAACCCGACCTGGAGAACCTGCACAACAATGAGGAAGAAATTGTCAGAGCTGAAGTGGAGGATAAAGTATTCGAGACCATCACTCCGAACCAACTCCAAAAGTTACAGTGCGAGAATCCTACATTGGAGAACATAAGAAATAAAACAAAGAATAGAAGTAGCTCTTACTTTTGGAAGGACAAAGTACTGATGAGGAAACCATACCATTCCAATGGGAAGGACCTGGTGATGGTACCACGAGATGGCAGAACAAGAGTATTGCAGATGGCTCACAACGCTCCGATTGAGGGACAAGTATCTGCCATTTGTCCTCTGGTCGTATCGGTGCACCGTCCATAAGACGACAGGATTCTGCCCATTCCACCTTCTGTTCAGGAGGTAGATGAGGTTACCATTAGATGACCCAGCAAGCTATTGGAAGGGGAAAGAAAAAGTCAGTGAGATGAACTTGACATGCTATATGCAAGTGATGCGAGCCAACACCGAAATGGTTCGGGAAATAGTGAGAGAGAAAGAAGAAAAGGAAAAACAGACACAGAAATGGCACCACGATCGGAAAGCAATATTGAGAGAGTTCCTCGTGGCCAACTATGTGCTGGTATTTCGACTTCGGAAAATGAACAAACTGTTGAACGAGTGGCAGGGTCCCTTCATCATCACAGAGAACGTGACGGAAGTGACATACTGGGTGGACACCAGGAGGAACATTAAGACCTTCCATGTCAATGCCATGAATGAGTGGGCTTCCCCTACCCCTGCAGTGTTCTTGGCCCTAGAAGAGGAAGACGACGTATTGGATGCGAATGACCGAATAAAGGAGGACTCTGTAACCCTCTGTAAGCGTCCCGCTCCCTACACTCCAGCTGCTTTAGGTTGGCAATGTAGAGGAACACTTTGTTGCCTAGTCCAAATTAGAACCACGCTATTCTAATTTACCACTAGACCAACCCAGCCTACAGTATTCCTGTAGCTACAATTTGAGAGTGAGTTAAATAGCTTTAATTACAAACAAGGCACAAACGAAGTGCGCCACCTTTTAATTGAACAACAATGCAACTACTCTCAGTTCTCAAAAGTCCTAATCACACATAAATCTATCAAAGTTTTTCTCTTTTTCATTCGTCTCTCTCTCTCTCTTCACGTCATCTCTCATCAGACGTGTCCGCAATCTCCCCCAAAATGACCATGTTTGGTATTCTGGAGTGGCCTTCTGGCATGAGTCTCTGACCAATCAGCATCCTTTTCCTAAGTTGACTTGTCCGAGCCATTTGGCAACCTGTGTGGTTCATCAATGTTCGAGACACTTCCGCTGGCCTGTAGATCTGACGACCAGTGTGGTACTCTCTCAGTCAGGGTCGAGTCTGTGAAGATCCCTGACATTCCCCCAACCTTAGTTAGAGACCCCAGACAACCCATCCGCGTTAGCGTTCGACTTGCCACTACGGTATATAATAGTGAGGTTGTAAGGAAAGAGCCCACCGGGCTAACCTGCCGTGGCTGTCTTTCAAATTACTCAGGTGGGTGAGGGGATTGTGATCTGTCTGAATAGTGAATGTTGTCCCCTCTAGATAGATCCTTAAATGTTTGATACCTTTGACTATTGCAAGCGCTTCCCTTTCAATTGCAGAATAGTTCCTCTCGCTGGGTGACAATTTCCTTGATGCAAAAGCAATGGGGTGTTCTTCTCCCTTAGGTTTCACCTGGCTCAACACATATCCTAACCCTGATGCAGAAGCATCGGTCTGTAAAATGAATGGCAAGGTGCAATCAGGGGTAGTTAGAATAGGGGCTGCAGTCAATGCTTCCTTTAGTTGTACAAACGCCTGATCACACTTTTTAGTCCAACTGACTTTCTTTTACATGTTCTTTCTGGTCAGCTCAGACAAAGGGGTGGCTATTGTAGAAAAAGTGGGAATAAACTTCCTATAATAGCCACATAGTCCCAGGAACGATATAACTTCCTTTTTGGTCTGAGGTTGCTTAAAATTAATGACTGCATGCAGTCCATAGGCTTAACTAACCCATTTCCCACTATGTGTCCTAAATACACACAACTACGACTCGCAAACGTGCATTTCCTCTCTTTGACAGTCAGTCCTGCTCTTCTTAATTTCGTAAACACAGTATCTAAATGGGCCATGTGTTCTTCCCATGTTTGACTATGGATAAGTATGTCATCCAAATAGGCAACTGTAAACTCCTGTAATCCATACAATACCTCGTCCATAAGCCTTTGGAAGGTGGAGGGGGCTGATATTAGGCCAAATGGCATAGTAACAAACTCGTACTTCCCATTGGGTGTCACAAAAGCTATCTTTTGACAATGTTTTGGATTAACTGGAACCTGGTAATATCCTTTGGATAAATCAAGAGTGGTAACGAACTTAGAGGATCCAAGGTTAGAGAACAACTCTTCAATGTTGGGCAAGGGATATGGGTCATTTATAGTCACCTTGTTTAGTTTCCTATAATCAACGCACATTCTCTTGGTGCCGTCCTTCTTTGCTATTAAAACTATGGGGGCTGACCAAGGACTCTTAGAGGGTTTAATAATGTCTTGGTGTAAGAGGGTCCCAATTTCCTCCCTCAAAACTTCTTGGGAATGATGTGCAAGTCTGTAAGGGGGTTACCTGATGGGAACAGTAGCATCTATGGGAATATCATGCTGAACCACATTAGTTCTTCCAGGTATATCTTGCAGCACATTTTTGTACTTTCGTTTAAACTTTTCCAATTCAATGTGATGAGATTCTGGCATAATGGGTGCACGTTTCACTTCCTCCAACTCCCCTCAGTGTCCTGTGCCAAGAACACAGCAGAGGCTGGGGAGGTCCACTGTCTCATGCAATTCACATGGAATATGCGATATCTTTTAACCTTGGCACCCAGGTCTACCTGGTAAGTGACGTCAGTTATAATTTTGGCTATGGGAAAGGGGCCTTGCCATTAGTTTTTCAGCTTGTCTTGCTTAACCGGTCTAAACACAATGACATAGTCTCCCACAGCAAAGGTTCTACCTTTAGCTGTGATGTCATGATACTGTTTTTGTTTCACCTTTCCTCCCAATTCACGCTCATAAGCCAAATCTCATACAATTTCCATATTTGCTTTTAGAGTCTGAATAAACAACTCAACCACACTGGTCTCATCACTCATTTCTTTCCCTTTCCAATACCTTACCATCTGTTCTAGGGGCATCCTCATAGGTTTCCCAAACAGAAGGTGGTATGGGGAAAAATCTGTGGTTCTATGGACAGTCCCCCTATAGGCCCATAGCACATACTGCAAACACTAGTCCCATTCTACCTTGGGGTCTCGAGTTAACTTCCTCAACAGTCTTTTGAAAGTGGCATTGAACCTCTCCACCATACCATCAGTCTGAGGATGGTATGGGGAGTTCCTGATCTGCTTAACTCCCGTGGTCTCACAGTACTGGCTCATAACCTTTGACATAAAGCTAGACCCATTTTCACATAATAGTTCACCAGGTACCCCAATTCGGGCTGTCACCTCCACTAAACAATTGACTATGGTTTCAGTGGTTACATTCTTTAGTGCAAAAGCCTCAGGCCACTTCGTTGCGTAGTCCATTAGAACTAGAACATATCTGTTTCCCTTCTTGGTCTTTGTTAGAGGACTAAATACATCCATTGCAATCCTTGCAAAAGGCTCCCGCATAACAGGCAAAGGGTGTAACGGGGCCTTAGATGTAATGGCTGGGCCTGCCTTCTGGCAAACTGGGCAAGAGACACACACATTTTCCACATCCTTGGCCACTCCTGGCCAATCCATTCTGGCTCGGATGGCGTGCAACGTCCGGTCCTTGCCAAAGTGTCCGGCAATGGGGATGTTGTGGGTCATGCTTAAGATCTTATTTCGGTTTACCTGCGGTACCACTATCAAACTCTTCCCTAGGGTATGGTAAGGCTTCTCATAAGCAACCCATCCCTCCAGTAATAAGGCTCAATATTGTTATTTGCCTTTTCTCTTATCTTACTTAGACTCTCATCATACCTCTTGGACTTTCCCAGTTCTGCATGGGTAATGACGCCGTCCAAGCACTTATCCGTCTCATTAGACTCCACCTCTCCTTCTCGATCATCAGTAGGAGGGGTTGTCTCCATCTCGCTCGCCTCTGCCCCACCTCCATCAGCGACCGGGTAGAGAGCAGACATGATGGGCCCATCTCGTTCCTATTGTAGGCGCTCCCGTTCCTCAATTGCGTCCTGCTCCAGTTGCTGAGCACGGGTGACCACCATGCCTGACTCGGTCACGATGGAAGTAGGTGGGGTGTTCAGCTCATCGTAGCTTGGTTCACTGTCCAGAGCCTTCTTCAAATAGTGCCGGAAGTGAGGTTTATCCCTTCCCATCAGCATATCCTCGGTGATATGTTTCGACACTCCTACAGCAATGGTCGTGGTCTTCCCTTCAACTTCGAGGGTCACACTTGCTGCTGGAAAGTAAATCTTCCTTTCTGATGCAGTATTGTATGGTATATTCCATCCCAAATAATCTTCTTTGTCAACACAGCTGGGAAGCACGAGGGTCTTAGTGCATCCAGTGTCTAATAAAGCTTTGATGACCTTGCTGTTGATCTTGACCGTTTTTGTCCAGTCGGGCATGTGGTGTTGTCGTGGTACGACTTGAAGGCTGCACTTGGCATGCTCTACCTTCACCTTGCAATCTCTTTGGTAGTGACCTTTCCTACCACATCTAAAGCATTCCACTGATCTTAAATCTTTAGGATAAGAGGAGGTCCATCCCGGCTCCGCTGTTGCTCATTCTTCTTGAGCTCTGCTCTTTCAAAACGACTCAGGTTTCTCGTCACAGGGTAAGGTTCTTTCTTTACGTAGCGGTCTGTTCGTGTCTTTTGGTTTCCTAGGTATCGGATGACTGCTTCCATCAGATCCTCATAATTCTGGCAGTCCAAGTTTCTCATAGGGGTTTCCAACCAACCTGGAAGTTTCATGAGAACCATCTCCATCAAGACTGCTTCTCTGTCTGTCTTTCTGGTGGAGTCCAACCACTGGTTGAAATTCTGCCCATAATCCCTCAACCATTGGTCTGGGTTAGTAGAGTTGAACGTCTGGTCAAACACATTTCGCCTATGGGTCTCTGTCAAGATCTGGTACGTTGAAAGTAGCACTATCTTGACAGTGGTGTAGTCAGCTTGTTGTTCTGCCGGAAGTGCTGCGACAACTAGCAGTACTGCCCCAGACAACGATCCTCTCAATCTGATGGTCCATTGAGGTTGAAGCCATCCTGCTACGTCTTCAAATGTGTCCAGATAGGCAGACATGTCATCTGTCTCCTCATTGAACTTATGGAGAGTAAGGTGAGGTGGTGGTTAGAGAACATTGAATGATGCATATATATATTTGATGATAAATACCTTGTTTATTTAGTTATATTCAACATTGATTTCATGTGAACATCTATTTTGATTGAGTTCCAATTACATGAGCAAATAGGATTACTCCTTATTATTTATGTTGGATATAACTCAAATACAACTCGCCAAAGCAAAGGAACAGTCACCTCGACCATCGAAGCTAAGAAAGAAGCCAAAAAGGAACTCTCCCAATTAAAGAGCACCACCGTAACTCGCCCCGAGATGCCTGCTATTCAGTGCCCGATAGAAGGCTGTGAGTACCAAACGCCTGATGTGGAGCCAGTGATCGCGACTGCACTTATCACGGCTCACGCAATCAGTCATAGAACGACCAATGGATCAGCACAAACAGCACGAGTTGAGAAGGTAAAAAGGCCAAGTATATCGTCAGCGGGCATGACAGAAGACTGGCAGTACTTCAAATCAAGGTGGAACGACTATGTAAATTGGAATGAACTGACAGAATCATCCAACTTTTGGAATGCTGCGATGAACAGCTTCGCAGAGACATCACCAGAAATGCTGGAGGCACCCTTACCGAAATGACAGAGGATGTTGTGTTTGCAGCCATTAGAAGATTAGCTGTGAGGGAATAAAATACTATGGTAGCAAGAGTGACTCTCCATAATATGAGGCAAGATTGTGATGAACCAATACGTGCCTACGGAGCCAGGTTGAGAGGGCAAGCAAGTGTCTGCAAATTCACACAGCAATGTGCAGGGTGTGGGGCAGAGATGGACTACACCGAAGCCATACTCAGAGACGTGCTCTGCAGAGGTTTGGAAGACACTGAGGTACAGATGGACTTGTTGGGAGACAAGAACCAAGAGATAACATCGGAACAGGTTCTTAGGTTTGTTGAAGCTGTAGTGGTTACATAACTGCACATCCGGTCTTCGTCTACTCCGTTCACCACACACACTTGTGTGGGCAGACATTGTATTAGGTAGTGACTTATTTTCTAATTAACGCTCATTCGATTGTTCTAGAAACCATGAGTCCTTTTTGTGATTGGTATAAATGTTAAGCTCATAACTTTCATTTTGACTTGGTTGCCCGACGCTACATTGGTGACCCCGACGTGTATACAAGAGAACACCGTCGTCTTCGTCATCTTCGTCGTCTTCGTCGTTTCGTCTTCCTGCATCAGTAGTCGGCAATCTCTCTATTTGAATCTCAGTCAGCTGCTCCGAGTTTACGTTTGGTCAGGCTCATCATGGCAGAGAGTATCAACACTGTGTCAGTCAAGCTTCCGCCGTTTTGGCCTCAAGATCCTGAACTCTGGTTCAGCCAAGTGGAGGCCCAGTTTGTTATCCGCAATATCACACAACAACTGACCAAGTACCACTATGTGGTAGCCTCCATCACTCCTGATGTTGATGCTGAGATTCGTGACTGCATTCTTAATCGTCCAGCTGACATGCCTTATGAGGCCTTGAAGAGAAGCCTCATCAAGAACACAGCTCTGTCAGAGTCTGAGAGAATGGAGAAACTACTCTCTCTACAGCCACTGGGCGACCTGAAGCCTACTCAACTGCTACACAAAATAGAAATGCTGGCCGGTAGAGATGTCTCCCATGATCCAATCATACGTAATCTCTTCCTCAAGCGCCTACCATCCTCTATACAACTATTGTTACAGTCTGATGGAGCTCTATCCCTCACTCAGCTGGCTGTGCGGGCCAATGACCTCTGCACCATTAACAATGATACCCTTTGCCAGCCACATGTAGGTGCTGTCGATGCCAATGCAACCATCGCCTCCCTTCGGGCCGAAATTGATGTTTAGAAAAAGAGATCCACTCCAGTCAAACTCTCCAGGCCAACTGGAGACTCAGGGTTATGCTGGTATCATGCCAAGTTTGGAGAAAATGGGCAAAAGTGTCGACCCCCATGCAAGTTGGCGGGAAACGCTTCCCCCGGCCACTAATTGCGGGTAGTGGACCGGGGAACAAAAACCGCCTTCTCTTCATTAATGATCACGTCTCTGGCCGTGATTTCCTGATCGATTGTGGAGCAGCCGTATGCGTGTTTCCAATTCTCCCACACGAGCGACGATCCATGAAGGAAGGTAAGCCTCTCATAGCTGTGAATGGCACCTCGATATCTACTTTTGGGTCTCGCCATATCACACTTGATCTTGGCCTCGACACGATCTACGACTGGGTATTCATCCTCACAGATGTCAGCTATCCAATCATTGGCGCAGATTTCTTTCGCCACCATGATCTTCTGATTGACATCCGCCACAACAAATTCATTGATGCAAAAACATTCTGCAGCGTACCTGCAGGTGCTTCTAATATTCCAGCGGCTGGTCTCAACTTCCTCCAACCGTCCTCCAAGTACTCCACCATCATTAAGGAGTTTCCATCCATCACCGTCCCCGAGTTTGACACAGTAGCACCTGCTCATGGGATAGAGCATCACATTACAACCACAGGCCCTCCGGTTTTCAAGCGTCCACGAAGACTTGCACCTGACAAATTCTTAATAGCCAAAAAAGAATTTGATGAGATGCTCAAAATGGGGATTATTCAGTCTTCTTCCAGCAGTTGGTCGTCCCCATTACACATGGTGCCCAAGAAGTCAGGAGCATGGCGCCCCTGTTGTGACCGCTATCCAATTCCTCATATTCAGGATTTCGGTGCTCAACTCAGGGGAAAGACCATATTTTCCAAAATCGATTTGGTCCGTGCATACCACCAAATCCCGATGAAAAAGGAGGACATTGCAAAGACAGCCATCATCACACCATTTGGCCGATTTGAGTATCACAGGATGCCCTATGGCCTTTCCAATGCAGCGCAAACTTTCCAAAGGTTCATGGATGAAGTCTGCCGCGGTCTAGATTTTGTCTACATCTATTTGGATGACCTCTTGGTTACAAGCATGACCCCAGAAGAACATGAGTCTCAACTCCGGCAACTTTTCGAACGCTTGGCTAAGTTTGGTTTGGTCATTAACCCTGAAAAATGGGAGTTTGGCGTATCTGAACTTCACTTCCTTGCTCATCACATTGATACATCTGGTGTACGGCCCCTTCCCGATCGCATTCGAGCCATCAGAGATTTTCAGACCCCATCTAATACTTCTACTCTTCGCGAATATCTTGGGCTAATTAACTATTACCACCGCTTCATCCCGAACTGTGCAAATATACTCCATCCTCTTTACGAACTCCTCAAAGGCAAGCAAAAGATCTTTCACTGGACTGACAAGTGTACGACAGCCTTCCAGCAAAGCAAGCAGATACTGACAGAGACCAGCATGTTGGCCCATCCAAGCCTGGATGCCCTGACCAGCATCACAGTGGATGCCTCTGATGTAGCTGTCGGTGCTGTCCTTGAGCAGTACCTCCACGGGACTTGGACTCCAATTTCCTTCTTTTCCCGGAAGCTTCGTGACCCAGAAACACGATACTCTGCATTCGACCGAGAGCTCCTTGCTGTTTATCTCGCTATTCGTCATTTTCGACATTTCGTGGAAGGTCGCCAGTTTCATGTATACACAGATCACAAGCCATTGACTTTCGCCATTGCTAGTGGCTCAGATAGATGGATACCACGCCAAGTTCGTCACATGTCTTATATCTCTGAGTTCACCACAGACCTCCATCACATTCAGGGCAAGAAGAACGTAGTAGCTGATGCACTTTCTCGAGTTCAACTGAATGAAATTGGCACTACTTCTTAAGACTCCATGGACTACGAGGCAATGGCGGATGCTCAACAGACGGATAATGAAACCCGTGCCCTACGCCATGCTGTTACATCACTTCAGCTCGAAGAGATTGCAATCGGATCTGGCCGCCTGCTTTTGTGTGATATATCTATGGGCCGTGCTCGCCCAATTGTTCCAGTACCATTCCGGCGGTTAGTCTTTGATACACTACACAATACCTCCCACCCAGGAATCAGGACAACCAACAAACTGATAGCTGCACGTTTTGTTTGGCACGGCCTCCATCGTGACAAAAAGTTGTCTCTCTTGCCAGCAATCCAAAGTCCATCGACACACAGCCAGTCCACTTCATAATTTTGAGACACCGACTGCCCGTTTTCAGCATGTACACGTCGACATTGCTGCCTTCCAAAGGGCATTCCTACCTGTTCACAATGGTTGATCGCTTCACTCGATGGCCAGAAGCCAATCCATTGGTCGATATGACAGCAGAGTCTTGTGCATACGCACTAGTGAATGGTTGGATTTCGAGATTTGGTGTTCCATCTACTATTACTTCTGACAGAGGTCGACAGTTCACATCCGACCTTTGGGCAGCAATACTCAAATTTTTGGGTATCTCAAAAACGCATACTACTGCTTACCATCCCCAGACCAACGGCATGGTCGAACGACTGCACCGGCAGCTGAAAGCCTCCCTCCGTGCTAAACTCTCGTCAGTCACTTGGTACGATGAACTTCCAATTGTTCTCCTAGGCATTCGGGCAGCTTTTAAGGAAGATCTATCCTGCTCTGCTGCCGAGCTTGTTTATGGCACTAACTTACATCTTCCTGGTGAATTCATCGCACCATCAAATACTATTCTCGATGTTACGACTTACGCTGGTCGACTCAAGCAACACATGAGCCGTCTGCAGCCGACCCAAACACCCAAGCATGGCAACAAGACCTTCCATGTTCCATTCGACTTGCAAGCCAGTTCGTACGTTTTTGTCCGCCATGATGCACATCGGACACCACTGCAACGACCCTATGATGGTCCATTTAAGGTTCTCGCCCGACACGAGAAGTATTATGACATTGCTTTCAATAACAGGGTTGACAAGGTCTTCCTTGACAGATTGAAACCAGCTTATCTCGATGAAGATGCATCATCTTCAATTTCACCCTCATCATGTCCAACCAATCGACAGCCAATGTTTTCTCCTACAGTTAGTCATCCAACACTGTCGCCAAATGCCACACCCTTCATTCCAGCCTCCCAGCTGACCACCGCTCCGTCAGCTGTTCCAAGTATGCACACCACTCGTTATGGTCGGGAAGTACGCCTTCCGGCACGATTTCAATGATCGCCTGGTAGACTTCCACTGGTGGGTGAGTTCTTGTAGTGGTTACATAACTGCACATCCGGTCTTCGTCTACTCCGTTCACCACACACACTTGTGTTGGCAGACATTGTATTAGGTAGTGACTTATTTTCTAATTAACGCTCATTCAATTGTTCTAGAAACCATGAGTCCTTTTTGTGATTGGTATAAATGTTAAGCTCATAACTTTCATTTTGACTTGGTAGCCCGACGCTACAAAGCAAAGGAGGCAGGCAAAAGATCAGCATCCCGCCTACTACTGCCACAAGCAATGGATTCAGTGACCGGCAGTTCATACAGAAAACTGAAGAAGCAATCAGTCAGAGACCCACCTCTAAAGGACCAAGAAGTCTGCACGTACTGTGGGACCAGAGGGCATGGAAGGAGCCCCCCAACAAGAATCAGAAGGACTGAATGTCCAGCTTTCGGTGCCAAGTGCAACTATTGTGGAAGAGACCACCACTTCGAGAAGGTGTGCAAGAACAAACATAGCACAAGGTCGACAAGAAGCACTGAATATGAAAATGCAGTATTCGACACACTTTGCGGGGTTGCATCAGGACATGTCAAAAGTACCACCCTGGACCACCACATCTTCAATCAGTCGTCAAAAGAATGGTCAAGGAGGCAATCCAAACCCCAACCATACGTCAGGCTACGAATGAGCATTGAGTGGGAAGACTACAACCACTTTGGGTTTCCTCTCAGGGTACCACAGAAGCAATCTTTTGTCAGTGCCATGGCTGACACAGGCTGCCAGAGTTGTTTGGCAGGTTTTAAAATCGTGAAAAGACTTGGCCTATCCACCCAAGACCTCATCCCTGTCAACATCAAGATGCACGCAGCTGACAACCATGATATACTCATCCTAGGTGCCGTCATACTGAGGTTATCAGGCAAAAACAGCAAGGGAGAAGAGAAGTCCACCAGGCAAATGGTGTATGTGACTAACAGCACAGACAAACTATTCCTCAGCAGGGAAGCATGCATGGACCTAGGAGTCATCTCAAACTAGTTCCGCACAATGGACGAAGCAGAGGAAATCAGTCTAAACAACCCCAGTTGCGCCACCATCATCTCCCCACCACCATAGGAATGTCAATGCCTCAAAAGGACAACGCCACCACCAACCCCAACTTCTCTTCCATACCCAGCCACAGAAGCCAACAGGGAGAAACTTCAGCAATACCTTCTGGATTACTACAGCTCCAGCACCTTCAACATCTGTGAACATCAGACCCTACCACTCATGGAAGGCCCACCAATGAGATTAATGATTGACAAACAAGCAACCCCTATTGCTCATCACTCGCCCATTCCGGTACCCCTCCACTGGCAAGACGACGTCAAAGTTGGCCTAGACAGAGACATGAGACTGGGAGTACTTGAAACTGTACCGATTGGAGAGCCAGTCACATTGTCATCGAATGGTCATTTGTGCCAAAAAGAATGGTAAACCCAGACGGACAATAGATTTCCAAACCCTCAACATCCATGCCACCAGGGAAACACACCACACCCAGTCGCCTTTCCACCAGGCAAGATCTGTCCCTCAAGGAAAGAAAAAAACTGTCTTAGATGCATGGAATGGTTACCACAGCGTACCCCTTCACCCTGAAGACAGACACTACACTACTTTCATCACCCCTTGGGGCCGCTACAGATACCGTACAGCCCCACAAGGCTATATCGCCTCGGGTGACGGATACACCAGAAGATACGACGAGATCATATCATCCATCCCAAACAAAACGAAATGCGTGGATGACACCCTCCTATGGTCTGACACAATAGAAGAAAGCTTCTTCCAAGCGTCTAACTGGTTGGACATCTGTGGCAGACATGGAATCACCCTCAACCCTGAGAAGTTCAGATTTGCTAAAGACGATATCGAATTTGCAGGCTTCGAAATAACCAAAGACACTGTGAGACCATGCAAGAAATACATAAGGGCCATCTCTGATTTCCCGACCCCACAGAACCTAACAGACATAAGATCCTGGTTTGGTTTGGTGAACCAGGTGTCATACGCATTTAGTATGGCTGACGTTATGCTACCCTTCCGAGAACTACTCAAGCCCAACAACAAGTTCTACTGGGATAACACACTGCAACAAGCATTCGAAAAGTCGAAGCTAATCATCATCGACGAAATCCATAGTGGAGTCAAAATCTTTGATAAAAAAATAAACCCACGTGCCTGGCTACTGATTGGTCAAAACATGGCATAGGATACTGGCTGTTCCAGAAGCACTGCACCTGTCCCTCCAGGGACCTTTTCTGCTGCAAACAAGGCTGGAAAATAACCCTAGTGGGCAGCAGATTCACACATGCTGCCGAATCCAGGTACGCCCCAATTGAAGGTGAATCACTGGCAGTGGTAGATGCTCTGGACAAAGCAAGACACTTTGTCCTTGGATGCACTAACCTGACTATTGCAGTAGACCACAGACCACTTCTAAAGATATTTGGTAACCGATCTCTAGATCACATCTGCAACACAAGACTGAGGAATGTAAAAGAAAAAACCCTAAGATACACTTTAATATGGTTCACATCCCTGGGGTAAAAAACAGAACCTCTGACACCTTATCAAGACACCCCACAGGCGATTACCATCCACCTAAAATGGTCCTCCAGGATGACATACACAGCATCCAAGATGGCACTGTCGTCCCCCCCCTTGACATCCCCACTCAACTCATTGCAGGCATCTGCACAGAGGACCAACTATACTCGACAAAAAGCGAAAACCAACTACAGGAGTCGCTAATTTCCTCCTTACATTCGACACATACCGTCAATTGGGAGCAAGTTGAAACTGCTACATCATCTGATGACAACATGCTCCTCCTCCTCTCAACCATCGAAGATGGCATTCCAGAATTTAAACACCAACTACCACCGTCCATCAGAGAATATCACCAATTTAGGAGACATCTGTACAGCAGTGATGGTGTCATAATTTACAAGGACAGAATTGTTATTCCACCGTCCCTGCGACTTGCATGCCTGTCTGCCTTACATGCTGCCCACCAGGGCACATCTGCAATCACATCAAAGGCAAAAGCATCAATCTTCTGGCCTGGCATTACAAATGACATCCAAGCCACCAGAGCCAATTGCTCACACTGCAACAGGATGGCCCCATCTCAAGCGGCACTACCACCTACACCTCCCACCCTATCGGAATACCCATTTCAGTGCATTTGTGCAGACTACTTCCACTACCAAGGCTGCAATTATCTTGTCATCATTGATAGATACGGAAACTGGCCTATAGTGCAGAGAGCTAAAGATGGAGCCCAAGGACTAATCAATGTCCTAAGACAAACCTTTGCCACTTATGGCATACCAGACGAACTCTCAACAGATGGCGGCCCTGAGTTAATAGCTCACACTACCAGGCAATTCCTATACGATTGGGGGATCCACCACCACCTTAGCTCGGTGGCATTCCCTCACAGCAATTGCAGAGCAGAGATAGGTGTCAAAACCATCAAGAGGTTGATCACCGGTAATGTCGGGAAAGATGGTGCAATAGACATTGATGCATTCCAGAAAGCCATTCTCCAATATAGGAACACACCTGACCCCAATACCAAACTCTCCCCAGCCATGTGTGTCTTTGGAAGACCAACAAAGGATTTAATCCCAATCCTGCCTGGAAAATACCACCCACAACAGACTTGGAAGGAGTCCTTAAACCTAAGAGAAGAGGCATTAAGACACCGTCATATGATCCACCAAGACCACTGGAGTGAGCACACCAAAGCCCTAACACCACTACGCAGAGGCGACAGAGTGAGGATCCAAAACCAAACTGGGCATCATCCAAACAAATGGGACCGAACGGGAATTGTCATAGAAGTACGCCAGTTTCACCAATACCTCATCAGAATAGATGGGTCACGCAGACAAACACTCAGGAACAGAAAATTCCTAAGAAAATGTATTCCTGTATATCAACCAGCCAAAAGAAGATCTATCCTGGAGGACATCGCCCACCTTCCCCCAGCATCACCACCTGATGACAATACCACATCGCCCTCTCCTATACATCTCGATATACCATGGGAAGGACACTACTCCTCTCACGGCTCCAACTGAGACAGAGGAGGCAAGCACCCCTACATCAACCACAAGTCCCACCCAACTCCCACCAGCCTCCACACCAATTAAGAATCCAATCTTAACTTCCCCTCACCCAACTCCACAAGCACCGAGAAGATCAACTAGAATAAAGAGGCCTCCAGCATGGAAGACATCAGGAGACTTTGGAAGAAACTCAGCCCTAAACCATTCCAATGGGTTAATGACTTGGGGGGAGATAGAGAACATTGAATGATGCATATATATATTTGATGATCATTACCTTGTTTATTTAGTTATATTCAACATTGATTTCATGTGAACATCTATTTTGATTGAGTTCCAATTACATGAGCAAATAGGATTACTCCTTATTATTTAGTGGTGGTGCTGCTGCTGCTGCTGGAGGTAGTCTCTGGTCGTGCATAGCTTCTATCCACCTTCTCTGTTGATCATTAGCGAAACTTCTCTCTTCAGCATGTTGCTCTTCATCCCTTTTAGCTTTTTCTTGCTCCAGCACAATCTAACGATCCATGAACTTGTCAAAGTGACCAAGGGTTCGTGGAGGGTCTTCCTCCTCTTGATAATCCTCCTCGAGGACGTTTCTCGTTCGTGGTGGTCGCTCATAACCTGATCGTAGAGCCATCTGATTCAATCAACGATAACAACCACACAATTTTTTTTGGACACAACTCAAAAACTACGTCAGGGTTGTTTTGCACCTTCCAAGGTTCTTACCCGAATGGTATCCGTAACTTAGCTAATAGTTTACAACTCAGAAAAAATACAACTACAATAGCTATGATGGGATTCTCACAACTGATCCCACCGCTGCCACCAATGTAAGCGTCCCGCTCCCTACACTCCAGCTGCTTTAGCTTGGCAATGTAGAGGAACACTTTGATGCCTAGTCCAAATTAGTCCACTAGACCAACCCAGCCTACAGTATTCCTGTAGCTACAATTTGAGAGCGAGTTAAATAGCTTTAATTACAAACAAGGCACAAACGAGGTGCGCCGCCTTTTAATTGAACAACAATGCAACTACTCTCAGTTCTCAAAAGTCCTAATCACATCAAAGTTCTTCTCTTTTTCAGTCGTCTCTCTCTCTCTCTTCACGTCATCCCTCGTCAGACGAGTCCGCAATCTCCCCCAAAATGACCATGTTTGGAATTCTGGAGTGGTCTTCCGGCATGAGTCTCTGATCAATCAGCATCCTTCTCCTCAGTTGACTTGTCTGAGCCATTTGGCAACCTGTGTGGTTCATCAATGTTCGAGACACTTCTGCTGGCCTGTAGATCTGACGACCAGTGTGGTTCTCTCTCAGTCAGGGTCGAGTCTGTGGAGATCCCTCCAACGGGACCAACTCACTGCATTAAAGGAAATATTTCAGGACGTCATCCAGGACGAGCATGGCAGGACATCATTGGTAGAGCACGAGATATCAACGGGAGACACATTTCCGATTCGGTTGCCCCCTTCCAAGTTGGCCCACAAGTCTGAAGAAGCCTTGCGGGAATAGATCAAGACATTGTTACAACAGATTATCGATCCATCCAAGAGCCCCAGGGCAGCACCCATCGTCCTAGTAAAAAAGAAAGATGGCAAGATTAGATTATCGCAAGGTAAACAACATCACCCGAGGAGATCGTTACCCATTACCAAACATAGAAACACTTATCAACGAGATTGGAGGAACAAGGTTCATCACGACGCTGGATTTATCGAAGGGGTACTATCAGGTGCCCCTGGTAAAGGAAAGCAGAGAAAAGACGGTGTTTGTCACACCCCATGGCAAATATCAGTTTCTGACCATGCCCTTCGGGTTGGTCACAGCCACGTCGACATTCCAGCACTTGATGGACCAGGTTTTGCACAGCCTCCATGAGTTTACGGCTGCTTACTTGGATGATATCTTGATCCACAGTGAGATGTGGGAGGAGCATCTTGGGCACCTCAACATTGTGTTTGGCAAGCTACGAGCGGCTGGCCTACACATTAAAGAGAGCAAGTGCAGTATGGAAGTAAACAGTTGTATATACCTGGGTCACGTGGTGGGAGGAGGAGTCATCAAGCCGATGGAATGAAAGACTGAAGCAGTGAAGAATTATCAGCAGCCACAGACCAAGTAACAGGTGAGACTGTTTATTGGCCTGTGTGGATACTAGCGCCGATTCATACCGGACTTCTCCACTATTGCCAAACCCCTCACAGAATTGAACAAGAAAAACAAAATAAAGTGACATGGACGGGAGCATGCGAGAAGGCATTTCAGTTATTGAAAGATGCCCTTACCAGTAAACCGGTACTGATGTCCCCAAACTGGGAGAGGATGTTTATCATCCAAACCAATGATTCAGCAACGGAACTTGGTTATGTGTTGAGCCAGCGAGAGGAAGATGGAACCAAACATCCAGTAGCCTATGGATCCCGCAAGTTGTTGCCACGGGAACAAAAATACTCCGCTATTGAAAGAGAGGCATTAGCCATCGTAACTGGTATCAAACATTTTCGAACATATATTGAAGGATATAAGTTCAAGGTGGAGACCGACCATGATCCATTAACTCACCAGGCAACCATGAAGGATAGTCATGGGAGGCTGGTCAGATGGGCTTTGGCTCTACAGCCATATGATTTTAGTGTGACCCATCGAGCTGGAACGGCGAATTCAGGGAAAGAACAGTCATCCTTATTCCCTGACATGGATCCACCACCACTCCCTAGCCGCAACCACACACCACAAACAAAAACCACAGAGGAAGCCACAACAGAACAGACCTGAAGGAAGGAAGAAGGACAAGTCTATTATTACATTGAACGGAGACAATCTATTATTACACTATGAGTAGTATACTGAATAGAAGGTTCTATGATGTGCTGATTGGTTATGTATGTCATGTGCTAGCTAGGATAGATATAGAAGGACTGGGCAATGCCCTAGAGAGAGAGAAAAAACTGAGAAGAATAGAAACTCAAGTAGAGTAAGAGACTTGTGTTACTGAACTATGCATTATATACATTGACAATCTATAATTATATCTGGGAACTACAGGGCAGCTCTTCAAAGATAAGAGAGCCTGGAAAGACAACTGGTCTAAATAGATGACTGGCGAACCAATAGCTGACCATTAGTATTTAGGCGACACGGAAAATGTACCCGAGTAGACTGGGATCATCTACTCAGTATTATTATATTTAGGCAGAGGCAGTAAGACCTAGTGAGGAGAGGGTAAATATCCCCGACAAACGCCGACGGGTTGAGTCAAGACCAGGGTAAGGTGGAGGGAGTGTCAGGGAATCTCTCTCCTTTATCCATGACTGCTTCCTCCCCGAGGCTAAGCCTGAAGACAGAGACAGAGCCCCTATGGGAAATGAAGGGGGAAGACATGGAACAAGTGGTTAATTAAGTACTACTGGACATGACCTTAAAAGAGTGCCAGAAGTCTAAGAAAGTGCAAGCTGACACGACCGCAGAATCCGGTAGTAGAAACCCTGAAAGGGCGTACCTGGAAACGTGTGACGTACAAGACTGCCAAGGATTCTGATTGGTTGCCAAGGATGGTGTCCTAGAAACTGAACTGTTGTAGAGATAGAGAGAACTGTGTAAAGTTGTATCGCCAGAGTATTATTGAGTTATACGTCTGAGCGTCTTATTTATATATATGGTCTTGTTGTAGTAAGTTTACTATTGTCCAAATATACCAGTCCTTTTCATAAGGGGTTATACAATCCTCGATTTCGACTAACTGTAGGTTTTGGTGTGAGACTAGAATCTAAGTTGGTGGCGTGTGGATCTGTAGGAAATCAAGTAGCCTAGTAGAAGGATTTTCCCATCACAATAATGTCAATACGTTAAAAATCAAAATTGTATTTGACTTAAAGCATTCACCATGGAGAAGCTTCATTAGACTCTGGTAAAATTTCTACACTCCATCTACCCATTTTTCTATAAGGAAGTAGTATCACATAAGTTAGTCATTACTAAATCTTGAAGAACCCCTTTGAGATCTAGAAGCTCGAAATTAAACAGTCTCTAAAGCTTGACATATTATATAGATTGAGTGCTATAAGAAAACAAAAAGCTTGACATATTATATAGATTGAGTGCTATAAGAAAACTATAGCTACAAACTTTGTCTGTAGCTATAGCTGCTGTGCATGGTCCATAGAAAGAAGTCTATAGATTAGCTATTAATTTTATAACTTGCCCACAATTGGGTTGGCTATGCTGTAGAATATGATCTGCACTTGAGTTCTATGAAAACCCAACCATAGTTTTATCAATAGAAGGTGCATTGGTATTGGCTTAAACCGAAGAAGTACGTCTATAAACTAGAAGACTAGCACTCACTTATGTTATCCCTACAAAGTTGTTGCTCTGGAGGATTGGAAATTGTCGCCAAGTGCATGCATAAACATCCTATGCACACTCTAGATACATTCTTGCATGCATGTGCATACTAAAACAATAGCATGTGCACAGCTCCATATTATGATATTTATTCTTGCAATTGAGTTGCCAGAATGGTTAAAGAAAATAATCGTCAGAAAAGAGAGAGAAAAGTCAAAGCTTGCTTCTGAAACAACCTACCCTAGAGAAATGGATAGGAAAAAAGAAGACTGAATGATGGAAAAAAGTGTATGTAAAGCACAGTAACAAACCATGTAGATATAGATAGCTAAAAAAGTCTCTGTGACTGATAAAGGAGAGAGAACAAGACAGGATAATAGACAGTTAGAAATCTGATGAACATGAAATTGAAGCAAAGAGCAACAGGGAGAAGGAGACTGACCCAAGAGGAGAAAGTGAGGTGACTGAGTCAAGGGTGGATCCAGGTGTGGGTGAAGGGGTTCCCCCCTTCCCTTTCGGGTTGGGCAAATTTGATCTTGCAAATTCAATCATGCAATTTCTGGTTTGGCTGGGTAATTGTCACAGATGGATGCAGCTGGATAATACCTAAGGGTGATACCCTTAGGTGTTAACCAACTGCATGCCATCTAACCATGTGTTCAAAGTACATACTGCCATAAGCATGCTTATGACCTTTGGGACTTTGGACCACATGCAACTTCTGAGAAGAGAACCAAGTCTAAAGGACCAGCTGCTAAGAAAGTCCAGAGCATGGACATTTGACATTTCTTCAACAAAGTATGTCTATTGTGTGGTTTAAATTTTTAGCAAAGCTCTAGTTACATTTTTGTGGCATGTAGTGATGAAGTTAGATCAGTCCCAACTGTCTCTTCTGAAGAATCAACCACCAATGATTGTATTCATTCTAATTTGGTTCATTTTCACTTTGGACTGGTGAGATGAATAATGATGCTGGTCTGTGGGAGCTTTTCTTATTGCAATGCCACAGGTTTCATCGGCTCTTCATTGTTTTGATGTTTTTGGGGTGGTTACTAAAATATTTACTCACAATTGTAATGCCTCGAGCTACTATTATAATCAACCTGCTTAAATTGAACAGAAATGCATTCAAACTTTTGCAATGTTATTACAATACAGTGAAATTTTTTTAAAATTTAAATAAATCAAAATTGGGCTATTGTAGGCGACATTCACATTTGTAAGTACATATACAGGAATGAAGTCAATATGTTCGGCTTTCCATCCCTATCTATATGTGTTGTTTGCTTGACAGCTATGGCACCATATATATGATATATCTAATTCTTATGTAACCAGAGATGTCTTGTATGCATTTTCACTGGTCTCCTATCTATATATTTTATATCTCCATTATTCATTAGATTAACATTAAGGACTATATTTAAACACTGATATACATAAATTATTGTCTGTCTAGGTTTGTTTGAGACTAGTGTGGTCAGTATTTGAAGTTATCGAACTTTTCAGCAATTAAAACCTAACAAGTTAAATATCTATTTTCATGGCTTTGAAGTATGTGGTAAATTTTTTTAGCATGTGGGACATGTCATCTACTGTCACCAGTTGAAAAAAAGCATTTAAAAGTCATGAACATACCAGAGTTGGACTGTTAGGAGGGATTTGTGATAGAGGTATGCCACACATTCATACCTAGATGAGTCTCCAACCAAACCACATTAGAGATCAGCAGCCTGGATGTAATTGTTTGTACACTCATGGAAAATAAGTGTAGCAAAATCAATATCAACTTTTATGAATTAGGGAAAAGAAAGAGAGTATCTATAATTGTAATTTTTTAAAAATTGTCCGGCAATCCTAAACAATTTTGTATCTTATCTTTTTGCTCAATCTCTAACCTGTTTGCTTCAGGAAAGTGCAAACTGGAAGTAGCAATTCTACAGCAATTACATGCATTACGATAAAGGTTCAAAGGTTAGATCTAGCTCTACTTGATTATGATTTTCTGCTTATTTTAATGGCCAGCCAATGCCCCTAGTTAAGCTATAGCTGTCCTTGACTCATCTAGATTATTATTGTCAAGTTAAGCTTTATCTAACAGGTTCTCATTTCTATAGCTGGCTACGTCTGACATGGGTGTTTCTCCTCAGTCTAGCATTGGTTTTCTAAAAAGTATATTTACTTGGTTCTGCTAACTATATACACTGCACAATCCATAAAAACAACATAGTAGGTGCTGGCTTCGTTGATCAGCACTTAATTCAGATGGTCATACCTATGGCAGTGGGTGCTTAATATATACATCATGTGAACTTTCTATATACTCTACGATCAAATATATGATTTTATATTGATTCCAATATTAAGTGAATAATAGTACATGCATCGAATTAATACCATTTTGCTTTATTTATGGGCACTAATATGCATTTGCAGAGACAACACCATACACTTGATCACTTGGTATGCAGCCACACTTTAATTTAGTGATGCACACATATCAAGTATAAAAGTGTTCCCAGACATAACCTTACCGGAATGCTGGTGAGTGTGTTATTGTCAGTTTATAAATTTACTATAGAAACTTTCATTTTGACTGTGTAGGTGCACAAACCTTTTAATGGACAAATTTTTGTTGTCAATTACATCACATGTGCACCAATTATCTCATTCTCTGTAGTAAAATATATATTTTAGCCAAAATTTACAAAACATAATAGTAATATGGAATAAGCTCCTATACTCCTATTCCAATGCCATATAATATAATAATAACATTCTCTATGAATCAACAAACATTTTTTTTACATCCTTGTAAACATTATAGACAATAATAATAATATCAGTCGGAGAATGTAACAAAGACTTCCTCTATTAATATGGATATTTGATCCTCTTCTTTTTCTCCTTCGTCATCAATAACCACTCCTCTGTTTTCATGGATTTCGTAGGTATTTATACTGAATACCTCCTCCTCTGGATTACTCAAAGATATTTCCTCATTTGCACTGAATTGAGTCTCAGAAAAAAAACTAGAATTAAAATTCTTGTCTCTCCGAGGATGTGACTGCTCAGAATTGAAAGAGGAATGATTTTTCTTTCCAGTAGAAGTATTCCCCATCTCCAAATAATCACTGGATGAACTTTGCTTTTGGCCTAAGAGAGAAGTATTTCTATTACTAGTTTTGGGTGTGTAATTAGTAGTGAGTTTTATGGTGGGATCGAGATAAGCAGACTTGTATTTGCCACAGCTTAGCAATTCTTTCCAAGACTCACGAGCCTCCTTGCTAATGACACAAAGGAAAATAAAGATGAAAAATCCTTGAAGGGAGTTGAAAATTGTAAAAAGGACTTGACCAACATTGTGGATTTCTTCTATAGTGAAGGTAAGAGCAGCAAACAACCAGGAGATGCCAAACAAGAACATTATTCCAGCCAGACTGATCAGAAGACGAACAACAGTTTGTATCTCCAAAGATTCTTTGTTGCGTACTATTTTTTTCCGAGTGTGTCTAACCAATATGGCAATAAGTGTGATGATGATCACAGTGTTGACTAGAATAATAGCCAATACAGGTCCCAGAAATGACAACCAGAAGACCAATGGGTTGCTGAGGAAACAGCTGCATAAAACAATGAATTGATGTCAAAGAAAGCATGATGATATGAAAAAGTGAAGGAACATACTATATATTCAAATTGCTATGCGAGAAAATTACTAAAGTTAAAAATCACAGATTGAATACTTATGTCATATCTAGTGTGTACCAAAGGTGTTAACTTCATTATCTTAATATTTTAAGTTACAATGATGGAATAAGCATGTCAGTTCTTGTCTACATCAAGTGTTAAATTCCTGTCCTTGAACACGTTAAGTTAAATAAAGGTGTGGAAGTTGGGAGGGTGGGTGGGAATAATTATGTGCTGACATCAGCTATATTCAGCAACTATATGTGTCAGTTATAAGGTGTTCTACAATGCATGCTAGTGAGTCAATACAATAATAGGCATGTTAAGAGCCTTTTTTTAGTTAAAAACTGCACCCAAAAACATCAAGGTAGCATAAAAGCTGCTAATATGAGTTTTAACCAAGATATAAATGTTATTATTTTGAGGGTTGTTGCATTCCTCCATTTTAAATACCAATATAGTAGCTCCTTGATAAATATTTCCAACAACATAGTTTTATTAAATTAATGGACTACGGTTGGATGTGAATATTCACGAGCTTTTTTCCACATTCTATTATTGATTCAATTATAGAGAGAAGACATTGAAGAACAAAATAAGGATTTGCTATCTTTATTGATATATTGGTTTGCAGATTATATGTTGGGCACGGCCATAATTTGTCCATAACCCACATTTATTGAAGTTATTAACTGACTAAGAAAATACCCGGAATAAGGAAATAACACTTGTCAGTAAGTTAATGAATGGTGAACTAGCAATCTGATTTCCTAGAAGTCGCCTTCACTGGCCGATGAAGTTTTCCGAAAGATTTATTTTCTCCCTCTTCCCCTTAGTCATCTTAGAAACAGAATGCGTCTTCATAGAGAGTTATGGAATAATGTATGTGACAAAAGCTGATATAGATATTTTAAGTTTATTTCCATGCCACCTGATGCCACACCCAACATTTATATTCCAAACAAACTATCAAGTAGTAGCTGCTCTTTCACAAAGGGAGCACATATTTTCCTCAATGGCTTTCCTGGTACCCAGTAACCATCTCTTCAAATTCAAGGAACTGCAGTTCCCTGCCAACTTTTAGTTCAGTATCAGGGAATTGAGCCAGAATCTTACAGCATATTGGATCGCTCAAGAACCTTGTCAGTGTGAATGACATGAGACTGTCAAACATTAACATGCTTTGCCTGAGGACTACCCTATGTTTGGGGATCACAAATGAGATCCTGCAAATACCTGAACATGTTAAATCCTGGAATAATTGTATTTTAAGGATAGAATATTCCTTGACCTCAATACCTTTTTGATTTTAAGTTCTGGTTAAACATTTCAGTGTGAAAATTAAAGAAAAGCATAGACATAATATCTGAGGCCATCCTGCTGTATACTGTTTTTAACAATTCTTGTTCAAAAGTGATCTATATAATAATTGTATTAGGAATTTAAGATAAGTCATTGTCTATGGATCAAAGAAAATAACTTACAATTGTTTTCTATTGATGATAAGGTCATTACTCTCTTCCCTTCCATTGGCCAAGTCAATTGTTAGAGGTATTGCGACAGGAATTATAGGAATTACTGGAACAGATAGAGAAAAAGTGTTGTTTTTAAATGATTTGCTTAATGTACTTCAAATAGTAATAGTTTTCATTCAACATAAATCAATTATAGTTTATTGGTTAATAAATATAATTAAGTTCATGGTAAGGGATAACTTAATTTTTGTAATGGTATAACTTACACCAGCACGCAAGTGAAGTAATAATAATCTCTCTCTTGTAGACTTTATGAAAGACAAACACCAATTTCTGGAACATGAGTAGAGACTCGGCTAACATCCACAGAACGGATGTCAAGGTGAAGTAGTGTATGAAGACCGAGGCAGCTATGCATCCCTTTATTACTGCTGTCTTATCCAGTCCACCTACAAATGCAACTAGCATGAACAGTATGGCAAGACAGAGTTGGACGTGGTACTTGGTCGGATGGCGATCTCTCAATCTCCTATACAAAATTAATTTTACATAAATACTTGAAGGCAATGTATGGCTGCTGCTTATTGCTGATATTAAAATAATAAACAATAAAACAACAGACCCTATGAAATTGTTCATGAAAGATTATATTATCGTAGATAATTATGGCACCAGGCATTGAAAGGAACAAGTATAACTAAGATTGACAAACTGAACCTTAAGGATTAATGATGCAAATGACATACTATGTAATATTAATACAACTGTTAGATCTGTCCTCCAGTTATACTCACTTAAATATCAGCAATGTGATCACAGTACTAATCAGGCCAATCATAGAGAGGGTTACTCCAATATAAGTGATGTAAGTAAGAGCAGAGTCTAATGCTTCACTGTTCATGCAGCCTTCTGGTTGATCTCGGAGGCAAATATCCTGAACAGAACACCAAAAAAAAAAGGAATATTTATATGGAAATAGATTATAGGCATAACTAAATGGAGGAGGCAATTTATGACTGGACTTTACTTCAACACTTTTGCAGATCCTTCAGCTGATTATAGAAATGATGTTAAACACAAGGTACTATTATGAACAACCTCAACTTCTGTATACTCATAATATGATGTTGATCAAGGCGGTGGTACAAGGAACAATTCAAAATCTTCAAGAATAAAAATTGTTTTAAATAATAATAATAATAACAGCCAGCCACATTGGATCGACTGGTAGGAAACAACCATTAAGATTGGATGACACAATATCAAATTTAATATACTAATCCATATACAGATTAAAAACTCAGTATTCAATTTGTGCATATGGGAAGATGATTATAAAATGTAAAGGTTCATCTGATTCTTTGTGGTTAAATAGGTACACAATTGTTAAAAAAAAAATTTGGATGATGAAAATGTTTGATTTTAAATGAAAACTATTTTCTTTTTTCTTGTTTAAAGTTGATTATTTTTCCTTGTTTTTCTCCCCTTCATTTTACTGCTCAATGCTGTGTCAATCCAAGCTATAGCAAACTAACCAGCAGAGATGACCTAATCATTTTATGTTGTGTCAATCCAAGCTACAGCAAACTGACCAGCAGAGATGACCCACTTTTATTATGCACTTTGTTTTGTGTCAATCCAAGCTACAGCAAACTAACCAGCAGAGACGATCCACTCTTCTTATACACTTTATGTTGTGTTAATCCAAGCTACCACCGCAAGCTGACCAGCAGAGATGACCCACTCTTATTATATACTTTGTCTCATTTTTTATTTAAGTAATCCTCAAGTGTGGCAGTCATGAGTGGGTGATAGGAGATAATTTTGTGTTGGGCACAATTTTATGACAAGACTTTTGCTAGGGAGGCTCCATACAAAACTAGTTGCTAATTAAAACTGTGTGCTTGTTTTGCAGGGCTAACCTCAGACCAGTAGCAGTTTCTATAACTACAATTGCTCTTAATAGTCACAGCCTTCCAATTGAACTCAAGAATTTTTTTTTTGTTGTTGTGCACAATACAGGCATCCAGAAAGAGAGCTATGGATATGCTATGTAGCTTTAGTATAAAATAGTACAAAAAAAACAATTGCAAGATATATTTCTCAATATAACATAATTCTGTAGCTAGCCAACTGTGAATTTAATACACCAGCTGTGGTGAAAGACATAATTATATAGAATACTTAGACTTTTGTTTATGCCTTGTCAATCTTTTATGTATAACTAATGAATATGCTCAAAAGAATTCATTTTACAAAAAATTTGTAATATAAAATAATCTGCTCACAATTAACTGTGAGGTAGTTAATTAATGGAGTACACCTCCAGCAGTTAAAGGCATTTTTTCCCTATTCTGTTGTATTATCATAAAAAGTGGGAATTTTTTATATCTCAATTTTATAAAAGGTAAATAATTTTTGGTGCGGCCTGACAAATCTGTTACATAGGCCCATCAATATATATAGATAGACATACATTTTAATGTGCTTAAAACAAACAGAATAGACCAATTTTGTAGTTCTGACCGAATTTGTTCATTTAATATACGACAGAAGTGCACATTTTATATGCAACAACCTTTGAAATTACTGGGTGTATATACAGACAAGAAAAGTTGAAGGAGAAGCAAATTTGATGCCACTCAAGTGATGTGTTTATGTAGAAGTTAAACAACTTGAAAGATATACACATTTTTTGGTCTATGGATACATTTATATTTTCTAATATTGCCCATATTTATATAACAATATAAGGTTTGATGGGTTTGATGATCATGAATACCATTAATAAATATTGAAAATATGGTATGCTATGTACACCAAACAAAGTATGTGCTGTAAAGTTGTCATTTATTACATATTTGTTACGGGACTAAAATATTTTCCCTAAATATATATTTTTTGTGTATGATGGATATCAATGATGTATTGGTATGTATTTATACCAAACCAAGTATCTGCTGTGAACTTGTCAATTATTGACCAAATCTCTGCAGTTGGTGTTCCAAAGGTTTAATGATTATTACTACATGGCATATTTTTATTACATAGGCACATTCTCTCCCCTGTTACCAACAATGGAGATAATATGCATCACAATAACTGTAGTCATAGACATGCTAAATATATTAATCACAAAATAGGCCCTTTGTCTAATGGAAAGCATGACTATTGTATTTGTATGTTCATTGGCCAGCCCCATTTCAACTCCACTCCAGAAAAAAATCATGATTTCTTGACTGTCTTTATCAATAAAGTTGCTAAAATTAACTTCAACAGGAAACATTTACCAATTAAAAAAACTATAATAACTCTTGAAAACATATAGTAAATTAAAGAAATAACGGCTTCCAGCACTGCATTGTTTATTTATGTATCTGTGCAATAAATATAGTTGTTTTTTAAATAAAACCCATTACGAGAGAAAGCTATTTAATTATTTAAAACTAATTATATATATTATAATATATATATATATCTCACAATAAGAACGGCGAAGTTGGTGAGATGAGTACACCTACAGGAAACGATTCCATCATTAATTGCAAATGTTTCACAGCCCTCTGTCGTCCATAAACCAGGGTTTACTGCTGTATTGAAATTCCAGGAAACGCACACCATAGATCTTTCACGAATCACCTGGATTTTAATTGCAATTTTACATAATAACATACCGTATAGCACTTCTTTTGTGGAGCTAAAGTTTTGAGGTTTTCAAGGCTTGATACTAGACATGAAAATTCTGCCCTCCAATAACTGAATTACTGTCACAATAATAAGTTCGAGGAATTATTCAGCACAATAATTCTAGTACCACCTCAAAATCCAAAATGCTTTACATTAGCTTACCTACTGTAATGAATTATTAGCATGTTGGTCTATCAATAACTAATTGGTAAGCAGGTTGTTACCAAAACAATATCATTGACAACATTTAAAATTTTTAATTGTGGCGAATATTTCACAACATTCTTTATCTCTAGTTTGCTAAACACATAAAGTAGATTTACACTGCCATTAATCTCAGTAGGAATACTCAGGTTTATCATCACTGGTGGTTGGAGATTGGTGAATGATAGTCCTTGCCCCACAGTTGCACCAAGGATACTGGAGGCCACTATAGTTTTTCTACCAGAAACTTCACCAGTTGAAGGATCATTTCCCTGGACAGGAAAGAAATTGGATTGTCTGTATAATGTAAAGAAGATTCCGACTTCTGTTTTGTTGATATTATCAAAGGCACTTGATGGGACTGTTATCGAAGCCACTAGGTCATTGGCTCCATCATCCGTTTCATTGTCAGAAAGTGCTACATGGCACACAGTTGGGAAACACAAAGAATAGTATATGATTTGTCTTTACCTGATTCCTTGGCATATGTTATAGCTATTATATAACCATTAAATTTCTAGCAATAAACTTTACTTCACGAATAAATTTTCAAATTCTTCACAGCAAGATACAATTTTTGGCTTATTGAAGTTAGCTAACAAAAGCTTTACTTATACTATGTCTACAACAAAACATTCAGCAATGTAACCCACTAATAGAGCCTTATTTCTTAATAAAGGATTCTTAGTGAAGGCCAGAAAAAGCTTTGAGAAAGAGAAGTAAATATGCAAGTGACTGTTAAGAGGGTAATTAAAAATGAAGTCAATTTTGTTACCATTCCCACAAATACGGAAATTCTTTTTCTGATTAATTATACAATAATTCAGCTACCTTAATTTATGTACAAAAAGGTGTTTATACTGTGCATTTTGAATAATATCTGTGTTTGTCCCTGAATATATTATGATAGCATGTCAATACTCTGATTACATTATTTTTTATGGCCACATGCATGCATAATTTATCTATTTTATAAATCAAGTAAATGATTAATATTTTACCTTGACTGAAAGATTTAGAGACACCATCTTGCTGCAACTGTTGTACAGGAGTCTATAACATATTAAAAATAAATATGAATTATTTATAAAGTGTAAAAGAGGTTAACTTACATTTTGTGCCACAAGAACAAAGGTATCTGTTGTTATAGTGATATTTTTATTCACTTGTAAATCTTGAGAATATTCCGCAAATACTGACTCAATAGACATAACAATACTGTATATGAAATCACAAAATAAAATATTTATGATTTGTTTACAGAATCTGGCAACAGGAGTAAATCAACTCACCTGGAAGATGCATCGCTAGCCACAAACACTGCAGCTGACCATTGCAGGAGTAAATTTACAATCTCTACTATTTCCTTAATCACCTATACATATTCAACATAAGAAAATTTGACACTTAGATCATATCTTGGTACAAGATCATATCTTGTTATGCACATGCTAGTTCCTGGCTATCCAGATGAAGTACACGTTTAAAGGGAATTTTAAAGTTTCACCAATGAATGCTAGCTATATCTAGCTGGATAATGCAGAAGATGAACTCAATAAGAATATTAATTTCACTATAATTACTGCTTTTTATGGTGATGACCAACTCACTGGAGTTGAGATAATAGCAGTTTGGTTCTTCTCAATCACATCAGACACGTTAGCGAAATAGTTGGATAGAATTTCCAAGATCATTGATGACTGCTGGACTTCATTATCCACAGTAATCACGAGAGCAGTGGCTATTTCGGTAAGCTGTATATCTAATGTTCCCAGGTTTATCTAAAACATAAAGTCAAAGATGGGATTTACTTAGTGCACTTTGGAATTTAACAGCAGAAAATTGAAAGGAAAATTATATTAATTATATATAATACGACAACATGTTATGTAATTAAATATTGTCCTTTTGTTATAGCTTGCAGTATTAAAAATAATTACCCAAAATGACTGTAAGCCATAGTGTGGTGAATTACGCAAGCCATTTTTTCCTGCTTATTTTTATGTATGCTAAGCAGGACCGTAACAACCAGTGGGAAGATGAGCAAGTTACCTCAGGTGACATTACACTGAGATATTTTCTCCCCTCTATTTTCCATTTATAAAGAAATATACTCTATTATACGGCATCATGATTTGACTGGCAATGGGAGAAATATGTCTTACTTTCAATAATTATGTTGGTGCCTCTACCAATTAAGTTCATGTGAGCACTTACCTGTCAATGCAACTTTGGCTGTCTGAAAAAATAAGTCTTATGAGCCAGACACTCTAACAATTCTCAGCATAGAGAATCAATAAATGCTATGGCTTCAGACTTGTACACGTAAACAATGAGCGTCGCAGTAAATATGTCTCTGCTTGGCCCCAAGACAGATTAACTAGGTTAGTACATTTCACATCATATACATAAAAGAATCCCTTCTGGCTCAGTGAAGAAAACCTTTTCCATGATAGAATATCCACTGGCTCGCTTTCCTTGTTTTTTAACTATGGAATATATTATCCTGGAATATATGTGTGGATGCACAATGAGATTCAGTTCAACACAATAAATGGCTGGTTATGAAAAGGCAATGTGACATGTGGCTGAGAAATAGCTGCTTGTTAAAAATAAACTAGAAGCAGTTGTTGCCATGATATGTAACCAAGAGAATACTATCCAGAAGCTGTCAAGCATTTCTGATATTATGTTATAATTATTATGATACATGCTTGATTATTATATTCAGTATATTTTCCATATTAGCAAATAAAACACTTTTAATATGGAAGTAGCATTCATGGTAAATCCCACAACCCCCCCAATCCTCTATCCCAAACACACACTGAAAGAGTTATGGATATTATCAGAAATAGAAAATACAACTAGTTTAATGCAATTCACTTGTCCAAAAACAAATGTGCATTTCTCATCCATACAAGATCTACAACTCTGCGAGGACAAATATCTGAGAAGCTCTCCTGGTAAGAATTCTAGTCATAGGATTTACTATAAGTAGTTTAGGAAGCTCATAACTTGTTTGCCACTTTATCTAATGGATTGTTGAACAACTTATTTAAATATGGTTCTTTGCTAGTTTGCTACTCATGACAGCATCCTATGATGTTGAGCTCAATTTCAATAGAAATTATAGCTACTCCATAACTGTAGCTAAATCAACAGCTGCTGGATTATGTTTGGCCTAAGAATGTAATTCTTTAGATGAAATATAAATGATTAGCTACTAAAATTTTCACTTACCACAGCTAAAGTATAGTTGTAGCTAGACCAGTTGCAGAGTATTTGCACTGATTGGGGCTTGAAGAAGGACAACTACAATTTTTTTACCTGATTAGCTGATAAGTTTATAAGGGCCCACATCTTAGGCTAAGCTAGGCTTCTTATCTGTAATTGTATATTATATATATGTCTTGTTTTCAGATGAAAACTTTAGTGCTGTGAGAAAATTAATCTTACAAACCAAGAATCAATCAATAGCAGCTGCACTGGTCTAGGCCAGGAACAAATAAGGAAGTCATTGATAAAAACTACAAGGTTGTTATAGTTTCCCAGGTAGCCTCTAAAAGGCATGTATATATTTATGCCATGAAATTTTATTGGGCATTATATTTGTCACGACTCATTTGTCGATATATCTAATAAGTAATCTATTCCCTAGATAAACGATTTTGTAAGGTGGTGCTAATCATGAGCACAAGACAATCACTTTAATGAATTGCTGCTACATTGGAGCTGGCGTGGAAAGAGTTGGTGGGTGCATGTTGCATGACAGCTTGGCCAGAAATTTGATTATGTGCTATTTTGCCTGAGTCAAAGAAAAGTAGTTGAAAACCAAAATGATATGACATTATTATACCAACAGAAATAGAGGTCATGTGGAAGCAAAGGAAACCATATGGATTTACTCTATTTTCTATGCACTGTCCGAGAGAGTAGCAGCACCCAAGACAAGCAGTGCTCTAGGATTTTTTTTAACTTTGCCATTTTTAATATAGTATATTCCACCTCAAGACAAAGGTGTAAAAATCTCCAACTCCATAGCTAGAGGATGTCGAGGAATTGAGTCGCTATGCCATAATGAAACTCCATCAGGTTTGCCAAAACAGCTTTAAAATATGCAGCCCATTCATACTCCAGTTTAGAATATTATTTATTCCAAATTCTAATCTGCAAGCTTTGTCATTCGATCTTATTCGACTAAGACAACTACTCCATTGCTTATATATTTGAGACAGCTAAACTGTTATATATTTTTTAATATAAATTTATGGCTGACTGATGATTGATAGCCAGCCAGATACATCATGGATATGGCCATGCACATCCATTCACTAATACGGATTAGCTTCACACACCAATATTGTGTGCTATTTATTATTAGGACCAAGAATTAGACATACCCCTGTACCTGAATTGTATTTCATTTGATGTGATGGAGGTACAAGCATGTCATTTTCATCACATGACAGATCCATCAGGAAAACACTTTTGCTATGCTAGCTCCACAACGAAAGTAAGCCAGACACACGGAATACATTTTTGTGTGTCTAGCTCACTAGTTTATACGACAAAGACAGTATTATTCATTTTTTGCTTTTAACTATAATATTTTAAGCTCTAATATGGCAGGAAATGAATTTATCTCGATTCTATTGCTGCCTTCAGCTTGGATTTGCGATGGTCACTCACTTGTCTCCTTTTTGGTTGAAGCCAATACAAAGCTTCTTTTGTAAATCACAGTTTTTTCTAGTGGACTTGGTTAGTTACATGCTCGCTAATAAACAGCTTACGTTAGAATTCACCATGCAAGCTAGTTTTGGTAATGGCTGAAAAGTTTCATTCTTTGTGAAGATATACCCAACGTTTGGAAATGTGAAACTCACATGCATAAATAGATCTGCTATCAGCCATGAAAGTTAGTGGAAGTGTTAACATTTTGAGAAATATTAGAGTTACTGAATAATTCATTTGTAGCCACTTATCAAACATTATATAAAGCCACTTCACCAGGTGAAGATTGTATTTCTTGTGAGATGCCCATGAAATGCTAATCCCAGAATGTTGAGATTCAAAGTTTAACAATAAATGTCAGAATTTCGGACCATTATTTGGTATATAGTGAGGTGTTCTATCATCTAGACTTTGCATTAACTATTGTGAGATGACAAGTACTGCATTGGTTGTGAGGTTATAGCCTTAGCATTGCTTCTATACTCTGAGAGACTAAACCATCATTGCATTAAATCTAGCATGGTTAATCTTCTAAGATGATCGTTTCCAAATAGTATACAAATAATTATCATTGTTATAAACTGAATTTGTTAATTAAACATCGATGATAATTATTCCTGATGAAAGGTAGGTATATAGAGCATCTCATCAAAACATCGAGACAGTAAAATTTCAAATAGATTATTAAGAAAGTTATTGTAACGTAATAACTATTTCTATCCAGCTCAATTGTTCTTTTTTGATAATTCTACAGTTGATGTCCATTTGTACCTGTATCCATTCTCTATTCTACAATCTGTCATTCATTAATACCATTATCAAGCCTGGTATATACATCAGAAAATCTGTCTCTTCAAAAAATTGACTCAGTTAATGGCATTTAAATTGGAAATCTTTAATACTCATTTTCTATGCTGATGATACTATTTATCCCTAGATTTCAACGAATTATTTTAAGGATATCCTGATGAACATATGCATAAATATTTCCAGATAAATTGATAAACTACTAAATTTTACTGACTAGGCTAGATGTTCTTTATAGCCTTCGTCAGGACCCAAAACATTGAGTGAGAATGATTATCAAGAAGTCATTTATCTGCACTGCAACTCTGAATTGGTTGAGGATATTCTAATTCATATAAATATCTATGAGCTCTCCTTCATTCACTAACATGATTTTCTAGAATCTACAGCTGTGCAACATTACATATAATTATGTGCATGGATAATTTTTGAGGTTTTCTTCTGAAACTTGGCAGATTAAAAGTCAAAAGATAAACCTCACTCTCTGCTAACATTTTATACTAAATGATGTTACATAGTTATAATTATGCTAAAGTTACATGCCGATGAAATTGGAGCATTTATTAATCTGAGTGCCTTAAGTTTTGCTCCTGATTGGAATATGCTAGGCAGCAGAAAATACAAGTGGAGTTAGAAGAAGCTGTACTTTAGGCAAATGTTTCACACTAATGAGTGGCTAAAAAGTATGGCATGGCTTTTGCAAATGTTGGATAAGTAGCCATGGATAAAAATTGATATACATGGAGCATAATTTACTGTATGAACTTGATATTAGCTTAAGACATTGATCCCTGTCTTTATTAACAAAAATGCTTAGGTGTATTAATTAAGTAAAAGTGTCATGCAGCTAAATATAGGTAACCTTAAACTCTGAGTACCTGAATTGATTGCAGGTAGTAAGTGCAGGCAGCCGTAATTATTAAGTAAGCTGAACTCGATACAAAAGTGTTCTACTTCAATCTATGGAGCTCCAAAGTCATAAGCACATATATTATTTATGGTATATTCTCCCCTTTTAACATTTAAAATTTACTCTCACAATCTGACAATGAAGAACTGTAACAATATAGCTGGTCCTCTTACAGGTTCATTAGTGACTTCAAGGATGCGATCTTCAGCTATTTTGCAGAGTGAAGTACTTGGTTGTAGCCACACTCCTCCCGGACCACATTCCCTGGTAACCACATCAGAGGAAATGTTACATGGCAAGCTAGCGATGACTCCAACTTCAGTCTCTGGCCAAGTGAATTCAATATTAAAGTGCACAGTTTGGTTGATGCTACAGGATGCAGAACCTGTGGAATTGGAATGTAAAAGTGTTATGTTTGTCGTTATTGATTTGATACATCCCATTTCACAATCCCATGAAAATTTGGTATTTAGGACTAACAACACTAGTAAACTATATTATCCCTCTCACCGCTAAATTTATAAAGAAATCTTGAGATTACAATATTCTATTCAATATAAAATCAGTAGGAAATATGTACCTAGCAACCATATATGGTCCAACCTTGTGCTAATAGTTGTTTCCTTAACAATTAAACTGCAAAACATGAATATTTTGATTGGATGAGAGGGAGGTAATAGAGGGTGTGGAGATTATGAGGGAGGAGAAGATCTTGGTGGAGAGTAAACTGAACAAGTTGGGCATACCAATTCTAAGTCTGAGGCAAAACCTATGTGGCTACAACCAAATACTTCACTCAGCGAAATAGCTGAACATCTGATCAGTCAAGTCACCAGAAGAAAGTATGGCAGCTGAAGTATGTGTGCCTAATCTGCGCCTCAAAATCAGTATAACAATATTCCATTTTGAAGTGTTAGAGATCAAACTAGCTCACTGTAAAGGCTTCTATTCTCTTCTACAGTTTAAGCCTGGGCCTATCATTCTCACAGATTTGTACATGAAGGATAATTTTAGCCATTAGGCGAGTAAAAGAAAAATTCATCATATTTAGGAAAATAGCCTACATTTCAAATTGTTATACTCAGTGGGTAACTAACTAGTTTAGTCCGGTCACATTTTATACTTGACAAAAAGTGAGGGTTGTAAATTTTTATTGTTATATAAAACCTAAAATAGAGTTGTAGTTAATCTGTTAACAATGACTCAACACCAGTTGGAGAAGATGCAGAGGTTGTGAGTGCAACAGTTTATACAATTAAAATGAAAAAATAATACCAACATTTATTAATTGAAAAAAATAACAGAAAGAATTAAGTATTATTTCTAGCGGTAGGAACAAAATATTATAAGTGACATAAAAATAAGACTTCTCTTATTAATTACAAACTAGTTTAAATACCTGATGGATACCATTTAAAACAAGTGTTTAACCGTAATTATAATGAATACAAGCCTACCAATGAAATGTGCAAGGACTAACACGAAAAAATAAATTTTCTGTAACCTCACCTACTAGTGTTTTAAGAAAGCAGATCAAGTTAAGAAAACAAGTTTTATCAATGACTCATGGGAGTGAATATTTGCCCAAATTGGCAAAGATTATGATTCAGTTACAATGATCATTATTATCACCAGCATTGTCTAAACCAACATGAATTGTTTAATGACTCAGAACTATGACCCCATTAAATACTCTACAGTAAAAGGCTATAGATTATCATTCAAAATGACTAAAGTACCTCACCTTCAGTTGGAGTAGTTACATCAGGTGTGGGTTCAACAGTTTGAAGGACTAAAATATATGTATACATTCACATAAATTTCTAGTAGAACTAAAAATAGAAATTATTAATATTTCTAATAGAATGCCATCAATAAACACAAACATAATAACTGGTGTAAAATAGAATTTTTACTTCGCCCTCCATTCCAATGAATATACTTCACACAAAATAGTAATAGTGTTTAAAATGTGTGTAAATAGATAAAAATACCTCACCTTGTATAGCCAAAATGGAAAGAATTTTTAATTTTTATTGTTGATGTGAATAAATATCAGATAATTATCAGCAACAAATAAAAAATGAAGTGAATGTTATATTGGAACTTGTCTAAATCAACATGAGTCGTTGTGAAACACTGACTTCTTTATCTGATGCATATAATATTGCTCTAGGGATAATAAAAAGTTCTAAATATTCATTCTGGCTAAACGGTAGCAAGAAAAATAGAAGATATATGTTTTTAATTGATAGTGATCACAACTGGCTTCTACTGATGTTTTTTAAGGCTGAATATAATTGCCTGAAATGGATCCACACTTTACTGTTGATCAAAAATTTTCTCCTGGATGAATATTAATGTAATAATGCCTGCTTAACAGAATGGAGCTTATTCTTATCCCTAACAATAAATCATTATATTAGCATTCTAAATTTTGGTATGACGATATTAGACTAAACAAGTTCTAGCTATAAATGTAATTGCGTTAAAAAAACAAGTTTAGTAGTAACTCTTTTAACAAAGCCTCACTTTCAGTTGTAGAAACTTCAGCAGTTGTGGACTCAATAGCAGACACTGAGATAAAAAAGAAACATTACTTACTAGTACATTACTTAGTACTATGTAAAATAAATTTAGGAAAATAAGAGTGACAAGGAAAAATTCTTGTTGCAACTAGTACTGTCTCATTCTTACATCTTTGAGTGTCAGCACACTACTTCTCCATGAGGTGTGTTGAAAATTGAAAAAAAATTGTTTAAGACCTTTCGAGAGGACATCTCCTGTCTAAGTGTTTCTAAGACCCAGAAACAACTCTACAGCCATCAGTACTAAGTAAATTTGCCATAGAAATAGTTTAGCTATTAAGAAAAGAAATGACCATCTTGGTAGTGAATAACAGCGTAACTGATCAACAGTATTTCTAAGATGTAGCCACTTGCCCTAGCATTGTGTGCTTGTTTTTTTAAATCAGCTTGCAGCAAATCTAGTTTGTGTTAGTGCCAAATACTAGCTTGTAGGCAACTTGGACCCATTCTTCTGTCTGCAAAATTTATAATTTATGCCCATATGGGATTGGTATCCAACTCAAACTCTTGTTGCATCTTGCTCTTCTAAGAAACAGAGCTTTCGCAGAATTTATGGTAATTTAGTTGTTCAATGTTAAGTAGCCAACTAAAAGCTATGCTATCCACTTCCAAATGATTACTTCAGATTGTTAGTACTAAGCTACTTTGATCTTCATGAAATTATGACCATGAACTAGGTAGCAAGCTCTAATATAACGCTAGCTGTTAGTTTTGTTAGAGCTAATGTACAAGTCATTGAATCTGAATTGTGTCAAATCACAGTTCGAAAGCAATAGTATATATGATAACTGCTTTTTCATGTTGTCTTCAAATGCAGGTTGATATGTTCTGAACAAGGAAACTCCACAAAAGACAGTTCATCAATGAATAATTGAGGTAAATGTTGATTGGAGGAGGAAGAGCTGGAAGTGAGTGTGGGGGAGTGGTTTGACAGCTGGAATGCGAATGGAGCTGAAAACTGATGAGGAGAGGTAGTTGGTTGTTCAGAAGCTACTGCCACTGACACAATTATCAAATGTAGTGTTAGGTGCTCATGTGTTCTGTAAAAATGCCATCGTTGACATAGCCCTATAAGTCATTGTCAGAGTTGTCACTTGGGGACCTGTCCAAGTACTCCAGCTAAAAATCTGGGTCAGATATAAGTACTGCAAATGATTCCCTATTGTATAGTAAAAAGTTATATGTAGAGGAGAAATGTCAGTTGCTTATAAAAAGAAGCTACAATTCATAAATGAATTAACATCAAATGGAGATTGAGTGTGCACACATGAATGTCAAAGAGTTAAATGTGAGACACCTAGAGTGCATGTCAGCATTGCCAAATTATAAACTTTTTTGTGCACACACATCAGCAAGGAGAAATGTACATATGGCCTTCTATTTCAAAAAAGTCTTCATTATGCGTGTCGATATTTTTGGCGCATCCACTTCTATGAATATATTTAACTTTAACCTATAGGTGGAAAATTGTAATGACTTTAAAAAAGGTCATATAAGACCCAACTGTTGAAATTCATATTTAGTAAAACTAGCTTTTAAAGATGGGTGAGTTTTACTGTACGAAATTTTATAGACTTTTCCGAGTTAAATCACTGCAATACCCGCAACAATTAGGTCAATAAAGATGTGTAATAGGAGGTGTAGGTTTATTAAGAAATCTTAAGGTTATTATACTAATGAAACAAATCTGAGAGAGAAAAAATCAAAATTTAATATCTTATGCATCATTAATGATAATTATGCATGATGCCATTTTTTGCATGGTGACAAGGTGATGACAGTATTTTCATTAAATTTCTGTATTATTTTTTTAGGAAATACCAACAGTAAAGTACTAATGATTAGTAGCTTATTAATTATGAATGCAACATGCTCAAAAGCTATGAGCAGCTGTATAATACAAAGAACATGTGGTTAATGCCCTAATTCCTTGGTAAATAAATTTGGAAGTTAATGCTGATTTGCACTACAGGATTCCAATACACACATACAAAAAGAGTAACAGCTCAAGGAAGTGATTAAACATAGTCAGCAATAAAAAGTTCGACATTGCCTCAATTATTGCATTACTAACATAAAAGGTAAATGCAAAATTTTAATTACATAAGTGACACAGAACTAGTTATAACCTCCAAGCATTTAAAAAATTAATTTTAAAATAAACCTTTGGATAGAGTATAACATTGAGTTCCCATTTCAAAAACAGTTTACTATTCAACCACTACACGTGTAAACACGGATAACATTGACCCCAAACTACCCTTCATGTTAAAGACTGAATATTTAAATGCTCATGCCAGTAGACTGCTCAATAGTTGTAAAATAGTTGTAAAATTATACTTCCGGTTTGAGATGGCAAGCAAGCATTATGAAAGATATTTAAAAAAATTGTTGATGATAACAACTACCATCATGGACAGACTCTTCCTGCATTTTGTCATATCTAGAATTTTTTCTTTGATTCAAAGCCAACCCACCATTTGTGCGGTGTATTTAAAAACTATTCTGAATCCTTTGCTGTTCAGAAAGGATTTGCTTCTGGATGAATTTCTTTACTGTAGCTAAATTTATTTGTGGATATCAAGAGAAGTAGCTGTTTATATATAGCTTTAGTTTGCTTACCTCAATGGAGCTGAACCTCAGTGGAGCTGAACCTTAATATACAACAGCCATTTAATAAATCCCCATAAATATTTTATAACTCTTGCAAAAATTGATTTAATAGACTAAAAATAAAGTTGTGGTTAATTTGTTGATAGTGACTCAACTCCAGTTGGAGAAGCTGCAGCAGTTGTGAGCGCAACAGGTTATAAATTAAAATGAAAAAATAATGGCAACATTTATTAATTAAGAATTAAAAAAATTAACAGAAAGAATTAAGTATTATTTCCAGCGGTAAGAACAAAATATTATAAGTTACATAAAATTTAGTCCTCCCTTAGTAATTCCAAACTAGTTTAAATACCTGATGGATACCATTTAAAACAAGTGCTTAACTGTAATAATAATAATGAATACAAGCTTGACCAATGAAGTGTTCAACTGACACGAAAAAAGTTACAAATTCATCATTATTATCACCAGAATTGTCTAAATCAACATTAATATTATTTCAATACTATACAGTAAAAAGCTAATATAGAAGTATTATCTTTCAACAATTATTAACAGTACTACTGTACCTCACCTTCAGTTGGAGTAGTTACATCAGGTGTGGGTACAAGAGTTTGAAGGACTAAAATAATTATATGTATACATATACATGAATTTGTAGTAATAGAAATAATTAATGCCATCAATAAACACAAGCATAACAACTGAGAAAATAGAATTTCCACTTGGCCATCCAACCTAATGAATATACTTCACACAAAATAGTATTAGTATTTAAAATTTGTGTAAATAAATTTAAAAAATACTTCACACTCTCTGTAGCAGAAGTGGCAGTCATGGATGGGGCAAAGACTAAGGATTTTTTAAATTATTGGTGTGAAAATAAACATCAGCAACAAATAAAAAAGCAGGTGAATGTTACCAAGGGACTTGTCTAAAATCAACATGAATTGTTGTGAGACACTGACTTCTTTACCTGATGCACATTATATTGCTCTAGCTAAAAGTTATAAATATTCATTCTTGCTTAATGGTAACAAGAAAAGGGAAGATATGTATTTAAAATAATTGATAATGATCACAACTGGCTACTAATGATATTTTTGAAAGCTATTTATCCGAAGATGATGTGTTTTCAACTATAATTGACTGGAATAGATCTACACTTTACTGTGTTGATCAAAAAATGTCTCATGGATAAATATCAATGTAGTGATGCCTGCTTAACACAATGGAGCTCATTTTTATAACAAACTGTAAATTATTGTATTTACATTCTAAATTTGGAAAGAACTTTTAGCCTATATAATTGTTACAAAAAACAAGTTTGGTATTAAATCTTTGAAAAAATCCTCACCTTCAGTTGTAGAAACTTCAGTAGTTGTGGACTCATTAGCAGACACTGAGATGAAAAAGAAGCATTACATAGTAGTACATTACTTAGTACCATGACTGTAAAATGTAAAATATGAGTGACATAGTTATTTTAACTAGTACTGTCTAAATCAATGTGATTTTTAAATCTTTGATGGTGTCAGCACGATAATAATTTTTATATCCCTGAGCACTGTTGAAAATTGAAAAAATACATTAAAACCATATGGTATATTCAAAAGGATGTCTCCTTCATTACCCAAAATATTTGCCATAGAGACAGTTTAAAGAAAAAATTGCTAGCTAGGTAGTGACTAATAGAGTAACAGATCAATGGTGTTTCTAAGCTTTAGCCATTTGCTGCGTTGCTTCTAAAATAGATAGCTGTTGCAGAATGTAAGATGATCTAGCTGTTCAATGTTAGGTAGCCAACTAAAAGCTATTCTATCCACTTCCAAACAATTGCTCCAAGAAGCACAGATTGTTAGTACTAAGGTAGTTTGTTCTTCATTAAATTATGTCATCAACTAGGTAGCTAGCTTTAGTTTTGTTAAAACTAATATAGCTAAAGTAATTTTATCTGAATTGTGTCAACTGAGAGTTCATTGAGAGCAATAGTAGATTGAACTGATTTTATACATCTTGTCTTCAAATACAGGCCGATATGTTCTGAACAGGAAAACTTTGCAAAAGCCCTTTTTCAGTTAATAATTGATGTTAACATTTAAATGAATAATCAGTGAATTCAGGAACAAGAGTTGAATTGGAGTAAGAAGAGCTGGAAGTGAGTGTGGGGGAGTGGCTTGACAGCTGCAATGGGAATGGAGCTGAAAACTGTTGAGGAGAGGTAGTTGGTTGTTCAGAAGGTCAAAGAAGCTCCACTGCCACTGGCACAAATGTCAAATGGAGTGTCGGGTTCTCATGTGTTCCTCTGCAAAAATGTCATCGTCTACATAGCCATATAAGTCATTGTCAGAGTTGTCACTTGGGGACCTGTTCAAGTATATACTCCAGCCAAAAATATGGGTCAGATATAAGTACTGCAAATGATTCCGTATTTTATAGTAAAAAGTTATATGAAGAGTGTTGATGCCAGTTGCTTATAAAAAGAAGCTACAATGCATAAATAATTGGGACTTAGCATGCAAGCTTGAATGTATTACTGACCATCAAAGGAGTTAAATGCAAGACAACTAGAGTGCACATTAGCATTAATGACCAAATTACAAGCTTTTTCTTGTCAGCTAGGAGGAATGACCTTCAAGGATTCTTCATTATGCATGTGGGTATTTTTGACATATCAACTTAATTAACTTTAACCTACAGGTGTTTACAATTGTTTTTAATAGGTCACATAAAACTCATCTGTTGAAATTCAATTTGATTTTTTAAATAGGCGAGTTTTACTGTTGGAAATTTTATAGAGTTAGATCACTGAAATTACTCACAATTAGGTATATCAATAAAGAAATGTAATAGCAAGTATAGATTTACTAGGTTCATCAATTAATAATGACTCAACTCCAGTTGGACTAGCTGCAGCAGTTGTGAGCGCAACAGGTTGTACAATTAAAATGAAAAAAAGAATACCAACATTTGTTAATTAAGAATAATTTTGTAATTCTGCCAGTATGAACACAATATTATAAGTGAAATAAAATATAACCAAGATTTTCCCAAACAGGTTTAAATACCTGACTAGTTACCATTTAAAACAAGTGCTTAACCGTAATTATAATGAATACACGAAAGGGTTAAACTTGCAAGGGTTAACACGAAAAAAATTATCACTGTATGAATTTAAAAATAACAGTTATAAATTATGAGTTTTTTTATCACATTAAGCATTTTTTAAATTACAGTTACCAAATTTATCATTATTATCACCAGCATTGTCTAAATCAACATGAATTGGTTTACTATATATTAGTATTATCTTTCAACAATGATTAACAGTACCTCACCTTCAGTTGGAGTAGTGACATCAGGTGTGGGTACAAGAGTTTGAAGGACTAAAATATATTTTGTACATATACATACATTTCTAGTACATGTAATAGAAATAATTAATTATTAGTACACCATCAATAAACACCATCAATAAACACAAACATAATAACCGAAATTTCCACTTTGCCCTCCAAACTAATGAATATACTTCACACAAAATAGTCATAGATTTAAAATTTGTTTAATAAATAAAAATACCTCACCTTCTGTAGCAGAAGTGGTAGTCATGGATGCGGCAAAGACTAGGATTTTTTTTAATTCTTGGTGTAAATAATTTTCAAATAAATAACACCAACAAATAAAAAACAGGTCAATGTTACCAAGGCACTAGTCTAAATCAACATGAATTGTTGTGAAACACTGACTTCTTTACCTGATGCACATTATATTGCTCTATATAGCTAAAAAGTTCTAAATATTCATTCTTGCAAAAATATATGGTAGCAGAAAAAATGGAGGATATTTTAAAAAAAATGATAATGATCATAACTGGCTACTACTGATGTTTTTTAAATCTATTTATCTGAAGAAAGATGGATATTCAGCCTGGAATGGATCCACACTTTATTCTTGATCAAAATAATTCTCCTGATGAATATCAATGTAGTGATGCCTGCTTAACACAATGGAGCTCATTCTTACCATAAACTGTAAATTATAATATTTGCATTCTAAATTTTGGAAAGAACATTTTAAACAAATCAAATTCTAGCTATAAATTTAATTTTAAAATCACCTATTCAATATCAACTTCAAATTGTATTCACTCGACATTTCGACTAGCCATGGTCAAGTGAATGAAGTTGATTATTAAGAAGATGATTTTATTGTTATTATGTCAACTGAGAGTTAAAAAAAAAACAAGTTTAGTAGTAAATCTTTTTAACAAAGCCTCACCTTCAGTTGTAGAAACTTCAACAATTGTGGACTCAATAGCAGACACTGAGATGAAGAAAAAAAGGATTACTTAGTAATACATTACTTAGTCCTTTGTAAAAAAATTTACAAAAATAAAAGTGTCAAGGATAATTTTTGCTTTCAACTAGTACTGTCTAATCCAAAGTGATTTTTAAATTTTTGATGGTCAGCACATTATATCCTTGAGGACTGTTGAAAATTGAAAAAAATTATCTTTAGACCTTATGGTACTTTTGAGGGGACATATCTTACATTTCTAAGGCTCAGAAGCAATTCTATAGCCTTCAGTACTAAGTAAATTTGCCATAGAAACAGTTTAGCTCTAAAGAAAAGAAATTGTTAGCTAGGTAGCGACTAATAAAGTAACAGAATAATGGTGTTTCTAAGCTTCAAACATTTGCCCTTGCATTGATATGGGTATATTTTTTTAATCAGTGAACAGCAAATCTCTGTTGTGCTAGTGCCAAACACTAGTTATAGGCAACTAAGTGCAATGACACCCATTCTTCTGTATGCAAAATTTATAATTCACACCTAGATGAGAGTGGTAACCAACTCCATCTCATGTTGCATCTTACTCATCCAAGAAACAGAGTTATAGCAGAATGTAGGATTATCTATCTCTTCATGTTAGGTAGCCAACTAAAAGCTAAGCTATCCACTACAGAACTGCTCCTAGAAGCTCAGATTTTAGTGTTACTTTGAAATTATGATCATGAACAAGGTAGCTAGCTCTAATAGAATGCTAGCTGTTAGTTTTGTTAGAGCTAATGTAGCTAAAGTCATTGTATAGGATTTTTGTCAACTGAGAGTTTGTTGAGAGCAATAGAAGTTATGATGAACTTCGTTTATAATAATTTTCATCTTGTCTTTAAATGCAGGTGGATATTGATGTTTTTATAAATGAATAATCAGTGAAATCAGGAACAAATCTAGATGGTTGAATTGGAGTAAGAAGAGCTGGAACTGAGTGTGGGGGAGTGGCTTGACAGCTGCAATGGGAGTGGAGCTGAAAACTGTTGAGGAGAGGTAGTTGGTTCTTCACTTGGTTCTTCACAAGGTCCAAGAAGCATAACTGCCACTGGGCTACTTAGACACAAATATCAAGTGAAGTATCTGCTGCTCAAATGTTCCTCTGCCAAAATGCCATCTTCTACAGAGCTCTATAAGTCAGTATCAGAGTTGTCACTAGGTGTTTGTCCAAGTACACAAGCAAAAAAATCTGTGTCAAGTATAAGTACTGCAAATGATTCTATTCTGATTTCATAGTAAAAAGTTATAAGTAGAGGGGAAATACCAGTTTCTCATATAGAATACATAAATGCACTATCAGGGATTTAGCGTGCATGCTTGAATGTGTTTCTGACCACAAAGTGAGGAAACTAGGTGCACATCAGCATTAATTGCCAAATTAGAAGCTTTTTCTTGTGCAAAATATCAGCAAGGAGGAATGTATTAATAGCCTTCTATTTCAACGATGTCTTCATTATGCGTGTGGATATTTTTGGTGCATACACTTTCATGAATATAATTAACTTTAACCTACAGGTGTTCGATTGTAAAACCCATCTGTTGAAATTCATATTTGCTTTTAATGATAGGCGAGTTTTACTGTTGGAAATTTTAAAGACTTTTATGAGTTAAATCACAGCAATTAGGTATATCCTTAAAAGAAATGAAATAGCAGGTTGAGATTTACTAGGAAATGTTAAGGGTATAATACTAATGAAACAAATCTGAGAGAAGAAAATCATGTTATGCATCATTAATGATATGCAAGATGCCATTTTTTCATGGCGACAAGGTGATGACAGTATTCTCATTAAAAATTTCTGTTTAGGAAATACAAACTGTAATTGTGGTAATAAGTAGTAGCTTATGAATATTAAGAATGCAACAGTTATGCTCAAAAGATAGGAGCAGCTGTATAATACAAAGAACATGTGGTTAATGTCCTAATTCCTTGGGAAATAAATTTGGAAGTTTATGCTGAAATGCACTACAGGATTCCTTTCATTACCTCCCATACTGTATATGAAAAGAGAAACAACTCGAGCAATAATTAAACATAATGGTATACAAACAGCATTAAACATTGCCCCAATTATTGCATTACTAACATAACAGCAAAATTTATTAAAAGCAAAAATATACATAGATGAAACAGAACTACTTATAACCTCCAAGCGTATAAAAAATTAAGTTTAAAATAAACCTTTGGATAAGTATAACATTGAGTTCCCATTTCAAAAACAGTTTACTATTCAAACACCAGTAGACTGCTCAATTGTTGTAAAATAGTTGTAAAATTATACTTCTGGTTTAAGATGCCAAGCAAGCATTATGAAAGATATTTTAAAAAAATTGAAACTACCATCATATGGACAGACTCTTCCTGTATTTAGTCATATCTAGAATTTTTTCTTTGATTGAAAACCAAACAGACATCTGTGTGGTGTATTTAGAAACTATTCTGAATCCTTTGCTGTTGAGAAAGGATTTGCTCATGGATGAATTTCTTTGCAGTAGCTAAATGTATTTGTGGATATCAAGAAAAGTAGTTGTATATAGCTTTAGTTTGCTTACCTCAGGAGCTGAACCTTAAATACAACAGCCATCCCATTTAATATTTATTTTAGTAAATTTTATCTTTTACAAAAAGTTATAGTTATTGATTTTATAGACCAGAAATAAAGTTTTAGTTCATCAGTTAATGACTCAACTCCAGTTGGAGAAGCTGCAGCAGTTGTGAGTGCAATTAAAATGAAAAAATTATACCAAAATTTATATTAAAAAAATTAACAGAAAGAATTAATTGTTATTTAACCAGTAAGAACAAAATAATAATAAGTGACATATAACTAAGAGTTCCCTTATTAATTACAAACCGGTTTAAATACCTGATGGATACCATTTAAAACAAGTGCTTAACTGTAATACAAGCTTGATCAATGAAGGGTTCAACTGGTGCAAGGATTAACACAAAAAATTAATCAATGTAATATGAATAAAAGTTACAATTTCTTCATTATTATCACCAGCATTGTCTAAATCAACATGAATCGGTTAAATACTCAGAACTATGAACCCATCAAGATTACTATGTAGTAAAAAGCTCTATAGCTCATGCAACAATGATTAAATGTACCTCACCTTCAGTTGGAGTAGTTACATCAGGTGTGGGTCCAATCGTTTGAAGGACTAAAATATATGTATACATAGACATAAAAATCTAGTAGAACTAAAAATAGAAATTATTATTATTTCCAAAAGAATGCCATCAGTAAATACAAACATAATAACTAGTTTAAAACAGAATTTCTACTTTGCCCTCCAACCCAATGAATATACTTCACACAAAATAGTAATAGTGTTTAAAATTTGTGTAAATAGATAAAAATACCCCACCTTCTGTAGCAGAAGTTGCAGTCGTGGATGCAGCAAAGACTAAAATGGAAATAATTTTTCGAATTATATAAAACCAACAAATTAAAAATCAGGTGAATGTTACCACGGAGCTTGTCTACATCTACATGAATTGTTGTGGAACACTGACATATTTACTTGATGCACATTATATTGCTCTAGTGATAATAAAAAGTTCTAAATATTCATTCTTGCTAAACAAGATGGTAAAATATAGATAATGATCACAACTGATATTTTTAGAAGCTATTTATTTGAAGAAAGATGGATATTCAACTGGAATAGATCCACACTTTACTTATTATCAAAAAAATTCTCTTGATGAATATCAATTTAGTGATGCCTGCTTAACACAATGGAGCTTATTGTTATCCCAAACTGTAAATTATTATATTTGCATTCTAAATTTTGGAAATAAGATTTTTGAAAAAACAAGTTCTAGCTATAAATATAATTGCTACATTGGTAGTTAATCATTTAACAAAGCCTCACCTTCAGTCGTAGAAACTTCGGCAGTTGTGGACTCAATACCAGACACTGAAATGAAAAAGAAGCATTCCTTACTAGTACGTTACTTAGTACTATGTAAACAAATTAGAAAAATAAGTGTGACAAGGATTAAATCTTGTTTCAACTAGTATACTATCTAAATTAAAATGTGTTTTAAACTTTGACTATAAGTACGCTTTAGACTCCTTATAGTACATTGAAGAGGACATCTCCTTTCTAAGTGTTTCTAAGACAACTCTACAGCCTTCAGACTAAGTAAATTAGCCATAGAAACAGTTTAGTCATAAAGTAAAGAAATTACTAGCTAGATAGTGACTTACAGGGAAACTAATCAATGGTGTTTCTAAGCTTTAGCCGCTTGCCCTAGCATTGATGTGGTAGTTTTTTTTGGTTTATTGGTAAACAGCAAATCTCGGTTGTGCTAGTGCCAAATACTAGCTTGTAGGAAAATTAGTTAAATCGCACCCATTCTTCTGTCTGCAGCCCAGATGAGAATGGTAACCAACTCAATCTCATGTTGCAGAAAGAAACAGAGCTATTGCAGTACGTAAGATTATCTAGCTGTTGAATATTAGGTAGCCAACTAAATGCACTTCCGAACAATTGCTTCTAGAAGCTTAGTACCACAGTCCATGATTCTTCGTGAAATTATGGCCATCAACTAGGTAGTAGAATTCTAGCTGTTAGTTTTGTTAGCATTTAATAGATCTCCATTAAGTGTTATAAATATGTTATAAATTTTATATTTTACAAAAAGTGATAGTTGTTAATAAAGTTTTGTTTCATCAGTTAACATTGATTAACTCTAGTTGGAGAAGCTGCAGCAGTTGTGAGTTCAGCAGGTTGTACAACCGAAATGGACCAAAATTTATTAAGAAATAATAAATTTACTAATTTTTTTCAAAGAAATTAATTACAGTATGAATCAAAAGTTAAAAAAATTGCAGATACAAATAAAAATTTAAAAAACACCAACCTTGTTTAAATCAAGATGAATAATTTAACGACAGTACTATGATTTCTTCTATCCCCATCAATCATACTTCAATACTACAGACTAAAAAAAGTGACAGCGATTAATCATTTTATTCCTTAACTGACTTCTATAGATGCCATAAAGGTATTTTTTGTAATGGCCACAGTAAAAAATATAATATCAAATTGTTCATTTGAGCTACACTCATGCTGCTTGATATCTGAGCTCTAAATTTAAAAAATATCAAAATATGTACCACCTAGGTAACTATGTTAATTCTGACATCAAATTTGCCCATGTGGTAAAAAATGGCTTTGAGAATAAATGTGAATGATGTTTTAGTAATGCTATCCCTGAAGTAGATAACAGTGATAAAGAAGAGAAGAGAATTTTGCCTACCATGGACAACACACTAGAGACCCCGAAGAGCTGCAACTCTGAGTATAATGGTTGATTCTCAACCCATTTTTGGCCAGGCCAGTGAATAGTCCACTGATGATATTCCTATTATTGCGATCAAGAGTTGGACTCTTATGATGGTGAAGAATAGAAACAAGAGCTCCAAGGTAGGTAAATTATAAGCTAGCTTTTTTGTGACATACCAATTTGTGCAAAATAGCACTTACCTGGGTACTTTGTGGGTATTAGCTAGCTAGATGTCGAGTGGTTATGATCTGGATCTAGCTCATTGGCCAGTAAATGTAGATAAGAAGAACACATTTATTGAATGTCTAACATTAACACACTGGCAATAGGTTTGAGTCTCGCATTAAATGCTCCAGTTGTAATGCCCACCTTGTGTTGCAATGGCTGCGACTGTTACAAATAATACGACAGTCCCACAGAGTATACGATCACAAGCTCTACTACAAACATAGCCAAATCAGTTTTTTTTGTTTTTTTTGTTTTTATGTGTTAGATGTTGCATTGTGATAATTGTTGTTGTTATATATTGTGTTCCCTGGCTAAATGGCTGGACATTTTTAATAAAATACCGATGATAGTGTTATTTAACAATACATCACTGTCAATTGGCTTCAAGAACTAAAATGTTGTACTGTTTCAGAAAGAACAAATCATGAATAGCAAATATTAGAATGCTCTAAAATAGACATAGACATAATAAGTGACATAATATAGCATTTCCATTTTTCCCTCCTACCATATGAAAATACTTGACCCAATATAGTAACTGTTCGTGAGAGTATCTAATATTTTGGTAAATAAATTAAAAAAGCTAACCTTCTGTAGGAGAAGCTGCAGCAGTTGTGGCTGGTGTAATGACTAAAACGGAAGTGAAAAAGTATATTTATTATGCCCATAACCATGGTGGGTTCGGTGGGTTCTATCAAACGCCCCTTTTGAAATAAAAAAAATTGAAAAAAATTAGAATTCTCCCAACACCATTTATGCATGTGCAGACTAAGCTGCCTTAGTTTTAATGACAGCATTTTATGTGCGCTATACGATGTGCTTGAGTGCATGTACAACTGAATTGAGTGCACTGAATTAAATTTGACAGATTCGCTGACTACAGAATTGGTAGAAAACGTTTACTGGGAAGGAGAGAGTGATTTACAGAACCATCGGGGCAGACTATGGAAGTACTTAAGGTCAGTGACTGCTTTATCTCCTGAGAGTCTGTTAACTAGCATATATGTTACAAGTGGTTATGCAGTTGTTAATGATATAATGTCCAGTGTGAGTGATGTATCTCAATTTATTCCTGCTATTTGAGCTAGTTTGGATTATTTTAATGGTAATGCCAGTATAATTGATTCTGATGATAAACCATATATATATAGATTTATAAAAATTAAAAAAAATTAACACTATAATGGTGATAATAACTCGTGACAAGAAGGAGAGGGATGCTAGTTTACCAGAGCCACTCCCTTACTCATCCTATGTGTGATGCAAACCTGTCCATCACTGTCTGTGTAATGGGCTGTTGATTTCCAGATCCATCTATATTGGCCTAGCCTAAACCAAACTCCAAGCATTGGCACTACCTAAATGTTAGGTACTTGCCACTCTCAATTGGGCACTCGCCCTCATTACCTATCTGTGGGGGTATCCCCCAAGACACGAATGTTTGTGGGGATTCCCCATGGGGCTTACCCCATGGGGGCTCTGACTAAATTTTACTTGTATACAAACTCTACAAGAGTGGTTGCCATCTTGACAAGAGGCAACTATGTTGTGGTCAAATTGAAAGATGTATTACTAATTGGGCTATCAGGTGTGTTTAGAAGTAAATAATACAGCAAATTAAAAGTGGATGTGGTTTTGTATGCTACAAAAAATATCCCTCCTCTCAAAAATCATCAATACACCGGCATGATTATTGGTATAAAAAAATCAGTTATTTGTCTCACCTAGAGATGGAGAAACTTCAGCTGTAGTAGATTCAATAGCAGTCACTGATATGAAGAAAAACATTATTTATAAATTTACAAAAATTATAGCTACAGGGATAATTTAAATGAAATGTTTTTTAATCGTGAGATAACTATAGCCCAATCAGCAATTATTGCCAAATTACAAGTGTTTTCTTATGGTATTTACCAACAAGGAGGCATGCCACTGATATTTATTCGGAGAAACCTCTGTGCAATAAAGCCATTAAATGAAGACAAGTGCAACTGAAGGCTAACACTGGGGGATTAGTACTTCAATCAAAATGTAGGGATGGAACTACCCGGCTGCTGGGTCTAACTCAAAAGACTATGAACATGAAATCATCCCCCATCTTCTTCTGTCTGATATTGCTGTGCTGTTCTTCACATGATTCATGAACCTTGTGCATTTGTTATTTGAAAAGCATTCCATATAGTGTGAGTGGGTAGCATAGTTTTATATTTTAATTGCCCTGATAAAAACCCAAATATTTGGCTTTAATAAACTAAATAACTGAATTAAAGATCAATCTTAAAGAACAATAGACTACTAGAATTCTCTAAATAAACACAAACTTAATAATTGACGTAAAATACTTATCCGCTTTGCCCTACAAATATATCACCCAAAATAGATAAACTTTCCTGAAAAGTTTAAATAATTTTTTTCTAATGTCTGACCTGTAGAAGAAGCTATCAAGAAGGAGGCATGCCACAAGGCAATTTATCTACAAGGAGGCATGCCACCAAAGGCAATTAATCAACAAGCAGGCACACCATCCTATCTAGTGGGGAGATCTGTGATCAATAGAGCCATCAAATGGAGAGAGTTGCTAGTGAATGAGGCATTGCACATCCATCTCATACTAGGGGGCAGTAATTCAATCTAGATATAGATCTGGTTGCTGAGTCTAACTCTCAAGACTATGAATATGAAATCACGCCTATTTTCAGCTATCTGATCTTGCTGAGCTGTTATTCAGATGATTATGAAACACGTGCATTTATTGTGTGTTGGCAGAGATTGTGGGTAGATTGCATTCTTTTCATTTTTTTAATTGCCTTGATGAAAACCTAAGTATTTTGGTTGAAACTTTATCTTAAAAAAATTAATATAATTGACTACTAGAATTCTCTAAACAAAGACAAACCTAATAATTGACATAAAATTCTTATCCACTTTACCCTACAAATATATGAAAATATTTCACCAAAATAGTAACGAATTAATTTTTTAAATTAAATATAATGAAATATCTCATCTTCAATAGGAGGATGTTTAATTAGTAGTATGTAAGAAATATACAGATAAATATTTCAACTAGTGCTGTCTAAATGGAAATGATTTTAAACATGAGATAACTAAAGTGCAATCAGCACTATTTTGTCTTTACATTATGCAAAATATCAACAAGAAGGAACAAACAAATTGCCTCCAATTTTTTGGATGTCTTTAGTATGTCACTGTTGTTCAGCATGTCAACTTTAATTGTACACTTTAATCTACAAATAAATCTAATGAGTCTTTTACCTAAGCAAACCGAAGTATTTTGGTAGAAATTTTCGATTCAAAAAAAATTAGTTTTGATAAATCTTAAAGTAGAGTAAATTACTTGAATTCTTTACACAAACATAATAAGTGGCATTTTAAATTTGTCCTCCAACCCTATTAAAATACTTCGACAAAAATTGTAACTTTTATGGAGAGTATTTGAAATTTGTGTCAATATAATGAATAAATAAAAAATGTCTCACTCTCTGTAGTTGGTGGTTCAGCAGTTGAGGGGATACTAACATCTAAAATAGAAAGAAAAAAGTGTATGAAAAATTATATTTAGACGACTAATTTTAGCAACATGTGTAAAACACTGACTCTTTACCTGATCCACATTAAACAGTTCCAGTGGTGATAAAAAAAAGTTCCTAATATTAATTGTTGCTTGACGGGAGCATGAAAAATTAAGATATTTTTTAGATTGATGGTGTTCCCAACTGCTGTTTTTGGAAGCCATTGATCTGAAGTAAGCTGGACAAGTATCTATAATTGCCTAGAATAGATCCACACTTTGCTTATGATCAAAACTTTAATGCTGGATGAATTTCTATATGGTGCTGCCTGCTTAACACAATAGAGCTCATTCTTACCCTAAACTCCAGATCATTGTATTTAATATGAAGTGTTTAGAAAGTTCTTATAGAAAATTAACAGATAAATATTTCAACTAATGCTGTCTAAATAGAAATGATTTGTAAACATAACTATAATACAATCGGCATTATTTTGGCTTTTTATTATCAGGAAGAATGAAAAAACAAATAACATCCAATTTTTAGGATGTCTTTAGTATGTTGCTGTTTTTCAGCATGTCAACCTTAATTGTACATTTTAAACTTGTTAAATTCTAATTTATTCAATCTAATGAATCATGCAAAATACGTGACCTAAGCAAAACAGAAGTATTTTGGCTGAAATGTTCGATTCAAAATTGATAAATCTTATAGTAGAGTTAATTACTTCAATGCTCTACACAAACACAAACACATATAATAGCATTTCAACTTTGCCCTCCAACCCAGTCCAAATGCTTCACTAAAACTTGTAACTTTTCTGGAGAGTATTTGAAATTTGTGTGACAAATAAAAATGTCTCACCTTCTGTAGTTGGAGGTTCAGCAGTGGAGGATAGGGTAACATCTAAAATAGAAAGGAAAAACTGTATGAAAAATCAACATATATTTTTTAAATTAGGCAACCAACATGAAGTGTTGAAAAACACTGACCACTTACCTGATCCACATAAAACTGTTCCAGTGGTGATAAAAAATGTAATTTTTTCTTTACGGGGGCAGGGTAAGAATTTATTTTAGATTTATGGTGATCCCAACTGGCTTCTACTGCTGTTTTGGGAAGCCATTGATCTGAAGTAAGCTGAATTGCCTAGAATATATACACACTTTATTTTTGATCAAACCTATAATCATGATGAATTACTATGTGGTGCTGCCTGTTTAACACAAGGAGCTTATTCTTATCCCAAACTGCAGATCATTGTATTTAGTGTTTGGAAAGTCCTTTTTAGAGAAAAGAAGTTCTATAAACTTAATATATTAACAAAGTCTCACCTTGAGTTGGAGAAACTTCAGCTGTACTGGATTCCATAGCAGTCACTGAGATGAAAAACAAAAAACATTAATTAAAAATATTTCAAAATTTACAAAAAATTTAGGAACAGGAATAAAATTGGATTCTTATTTTAACTAGTAATGTCTATGATTTTAATATGTGATATAACTGTAGTTCAATCAGCATTAATTACAAACTTTTTGATATTGTAGCATCCAAATTGTCTCCTATTCCAAGAATATCATCAGTATGTGAGTAGCTATTTCTCAGTATTTCCATTTTCATGAATATAATAACCTAGACATGATTAATTACAATTTCTTTTTATTTTCTCGGTATCTTCTCGGTAATGACAGAGAACTATGATTTTACCTAGCTTATTTCAATACTAGACACATTAACATTAACAGCTATTCAAAATGTTATTCCAAAATGATCATTAACTCACATTCAGATGGAGAAGGTATGACAGTTGTGGGTTCAACACTTTGAAATACTAATATATTTTTGGTATTTATGGAAGAACAATTAGAGAAGAGCAATATAATTAACTACTATAATACTCTAATTAAACACAAACTTAATACACAAACTTAATAATTGAAGTAAAATAGAATTTTCACTTTACCCTCCAACCATGAGAAAATACTTTTTATTGATTGAGTTGATAGAGTTTAAAATATCTATAAATAAAACAAATTGTCTCTTCTTCTGTAAGAGAAGTTACTGCAGTCGTTAGTGGGGTACCGAATAAAATGGAAAGGAATAATTACCGACTCGAAGAAATATAAATAATATGATAACAAGTCAGGTGATCCACTAAACTTGTCTAAATCAACATGAATTAAAAATTATACCAACATTTGATTCATAAGAGACAATTAACAGAAATATTATTTACCCAATAGTTTATGAATTTAACCAAAATTAATGATAAGTGACATAAAACTAAGATTTTCCATATTAATTCCAAAAATATTTAAATACTTGACTGAAAACATTTAAAAACAGTGTACATTGTCTCGTGCACATTAAACTCTTCTAGTGATACTAAAACAATTCTAAGGTTTATTCTTGCTTGACCAGAGCATGGAAAATGATAATATTTTAAAGTTTGCTGATGACTAAAACAGATTCTACTTCTGTTTCTGGAAGCCATTTTATGTGATGAAAGCTGGACATGCAACAATACTTGCCTAGTTAGAAAAGATCCACACTTTACTATTGATCATACATTTTCTCTTAGTTGAAGTTCTATGTAGATGCATGCTTTACATAATAAAGCTCATTCTTACCCTAAACTGCTGATTATTATATTTGCACTCTAAAGACATGATAGTTTGGAGAATTGATTTTAAATAAAAGATGTTCCAACTAATTGTTACCATAAACAGTAACCTAGAATTGGAGAAACTTCAGCTGTTGTAGATTCAATAGTTGTTACATATATTTTTTTTTAAACATTAATTAGTTATAAATTACAAAAATTAGACGCACAGTGATAAATATTTCCCGTTTAAACCAAATTGATTTTTAAACATGAGATAAATATAGTGCAATAAACATTAATTGCCAAATTATATGCTTTTTCTTGGGCAATTTATCAAGAAGGAGGTACGCCACCAATGGAACAAGGAGGTGTGCTACCAAAGACAATCAACAAGCAGGCACACCATCCTATCTAGTGGGGAGAGACCTCTGTGATCAATAGATCCATCAATTGGAGAGAGTTGCTAGTGATGGAGGCATTGCACATCCACCTCACACTGGGGGGCAGTACAGATATAGACCAGGTGGCAGAGTCTAACTCTCAAGAATATGAACAAGAAATCATGCCTATTTTCAACTATCTGATCTTGCTGTGCTGTTATTCAGATGATTATTTGTGTGAAATGGGTTGCAAGAGAGTGACTTAACCACTTTACCCTACAAATATGAAAATATTTCTCGAAAAATAGTAACTGATCTTGAGAATTGTTTAAAGACATGAAATGTCTCACCTCCTGTAGGAGAATCTTTAATTAGTAGTGTACCAGATAAATATTTCAACTAGTATTGTCTAAATGGAAATGCTTTGTAAACATGAGATAATTATAATACAATCGGCATTATTTTGGCTTTTTATTATGCAATATATCAGCAAGAATGAATAAACAAAATTAATAACCTCTTATTTTTAGGATGTCTTTACTATGTTGCTGTTTTTCAGCATGTCAACTTTAATTGTACATTTTAACCTACGAATGTTAAATTCTAATTTATTCAATCTAATGAATCATGCAAAATATTTGACCTAAGCAAAACCGAAGTATTTTGGTTGAAATGTTCGATTCAAAAAAAATGTTTTTGATAAATCTTAAAGTAGAGTTAATTACTTGAATGCTCTACACAAACACAAACATAATAAGTGACATATAATAGTATTTCAACTTTGCCCTCCAACCCTATCCAAATGCTTCACCAAAAATTGGAACTTTTCTGGAGAGTATTTGAAATTTGTGTCAATATCATGAATGTCTCACCTTCTGTAGTTGGAGGTTCGGCAGTTGAGGATAGGGTAACATCTAAAATAGAAAGGAAAAACTGTATGAAAAATCAACATATATTTTTTGGCAACTGTGTTTAGCAACATGAAGTGTTGTAAAACACTGAACCTTTACCTGATCCAAATAAAACTGTTCCAGTGCCCAGTGGTGATTTTAAAAAGTTCTAAATATTAATTTTTGCTTGACGGGAGCGTAAAAAATGAAGATATTTTTTAGATTTATGGTGATCCCAACTGGCTTCTACTGCTGTTTTGGGAAGCCATTCATCTGAAGTAAGCTGAATTGCCAAGGAATAGATCCACACTTTACTTTGGATCAAACCTATAATCATGATGAATTTCTATGTGGTGCTGCCTGTTTAACACAATGGAGCTCATTCTTATCCCAACTGCAGATCATTGCATTTAAAGGGGGGAATAATGTCAAAATGCTAACTTTAACTTTTTTTTAACAACTATTTTAAATGGTGTCTCTGCTCATATAGAAGTCATATTCCAAGTTTCAGAACATTTGAAGATTCTACGATGTAGTTACGACAGCTTTTGCACTCACTATTTTCATTAGAAACCCAGCAAGTGTGAAGAAGAATCACGTCGCATTAGATTAGAAGAATTTCCACATATTTCCACAAATTTCTCCCTCGTTTCTCACCCAAACTCCATAATTTATATATCACCAGAATGCTTATTGTGTGCTCTTTAACCTAAATTATTTTATTTTCACTGTTATGAGAATGTGTTGGGTATAGACCAGCATATCTGCATGTGGTTTGTATGGGATTTCCCCCCCTCTCCTGTGGTGCATTATCATACTTATTCAAATAGTTTAGGTGAAACTACTACTTGTACTCTTACCATAAACCACCTAGCAGCCACTTAGCATTATTAATGGCTTTTTAATTTGTGGACTGGATTTCCTGGCTGACACTTTGGCATAAAAAATATATATGACAAAAGTTAAATACATCATTAAATAGCTTATCTTCTAAGCTACATTTTGGTACAAAAATTATGTTGATAGAGGGTAGTGGGTAGAAAATATGATTGGTATTGTCGAGGTGTATTTTTTAAACATTATTCCCCCCTTAATATGAAGTATTTGGAAAGTTCTTTTTAGAGAAAAGAAGTTCTATTAATAATTGCATTAAATATTTTAACAAAGTCTCACCTTGAGTTGGAGAAACTTCAGCTGTACTGGATTCCATGGCAATCACTGAGATGAAAAACAAAAAAGATTAATTTAAAATTTAAAAAAATATTAGTAACAGGAATGAAATTGGATTCTTATTTTAGCTAGCACTGTCTATGATTTTAAAATGTGAATAACTGTAGTTCAATCAGCATTAAGTACAAACTTTTTTGTATTGTAGTATCCAAATTGTCTCCTATTTCAAGAATGTCATCAGTATGTGAGTAGCTATTTCTCAGTATGCCCATTTTCATGAATATAATTACAGGGAGCTTGCATAAGAATTCTTTTTTAATCTTGCTGTTATCTGCTCAATAGGATGTGCTGAGTATGTTTTAACCTCTACAAACAAACCCTTGTTGAGCTGGAGAGCCTTCTTTGGCCTCATTTTGACAGCCAACAGGTCATTTCCTGTTTGGGGGCATTGCCACGAGAATTAACACCAGGAGACTGATTTTGATGGCTGATACGAAACAAAAGACTCTGTCTCTGTAGCTAGCTCTAGCAGCCTGCACCTCTCATTTTCTTCTTCAGCAATTGAAAGTTCATCTGAAATATCAGATACAGACCTAGCTGAAGAACAGGAAGCAAGTGGAGTAGAGCCTTATCTCTATGACTTCAGAAGATGAGGATAGTAGTGTAGGCACTGTTGAAAGTGATGATTCATTGCAACACAGACTAGAGAACACTGACTGGTAAGGATTAATTGGCTAGCTCTAGCCACAGGTGGTAACTGTGGTCATTGCCAGGTGCTGCCTATTGGTCTTGAGTGTATTTGCTGCCATGAAATTGACAAGCGAATGTCCAAGATGCAGGAGGGTGAAAAATGTGGTCAGCTGTATCATATATCATGAGGGATTTGGTCCTGTGTGCCTCAATACATGGGTCCTTCAAGCAGCCTGTTTCACTTATCGGCAGCCATATAGCTACTTACTCATGTAAGGGAATGTGATGAACATCACCAGTGCCATACTGCTTGAAATCGGCTGCTGAAGGACCCATGTATTGAGTCATCACACTGGACCAAATTCCTCATGATCTATGATACAGCTGACCAATTTTCACTCTCCTGCATCTTGGACATTCTCTTGTCAATTTCATGGCAGCAAATACACTCAAGACCAGTAGGCATCAACTGGCAATGACCAGAGTTACACCTGTGGAGTAAATTCAGTAAATCTAGCTAAGAGCTAGCCAATTAATCCTTACCAGTCAGTGTTCTCTAGTCTGTGTTCCAATGATCATCACTTTCAACAGTGCCTACATTACTATCCTCATCTTCTGAAGGTTCATAGAGATAAGGCTCTACTTTCCACTTGCTCCCTGTTCTTCAGCTAGGTCTGTATCTGATATTTCAGATGAACTTTCAATTGCTGAAGAAGAAAATGAGAGGTGCAGGCTGCTAGAGCTAGCTACAGAGAGAGAGTCTTCTGTTTCCAGTGTATCAGCCATCGAAATCAGTCTCCTGGTGATATCTAAGTGTGGCCATGCCCCCAAACAGGAAGTGATCTGTTGGATGTCTAAATGAGGGCAAAGAAAACTCTCTAGCTCAACAACGGTTTGTTTGTAGTAGCCAAAATAAAATATATACACTCAGCACATCCTATTGAGCAGATAACAGCAAGATTTTTAAAAGTTTTTTTTGTGCAGGCCTCCCTTTAACCTAGACATTCTTAATTAAAATTTCTTTTTATCTTCTCGGTAATCTACAATACATCCATTGAAATTCTTGTCTGGTGAAATAATTGAAGGCTAACTTTAAGAGAGGACTGTTTTACAGTTGGAAATGTTATAAAATAATATTATGAGTCAGATCATGCAATTACTCACATTGATATACCTCAATTAAATGGTGTGCACCTAAGAAATGGTAAGCTAATGTAACAATTCTGAGTTAAGAAAATCAAGATTTAGTTTTTATGTATTCTTTATGATATATGCAAGATGTTATTTTTTGTCAAGTTCACAAGCCAATGACATTGTGGCCTATTTTGTAAATTTTTTGCAAAATAAAAGCCGTATCTAAATACACATGCCAGTATACTGATTTTTTAACTATAGTGCCAGTTTGAGAAGGCAGGCAAACAGACTGACTGATGTTTAAAAATTGCCGATGAGAGCAACTGCCATCATGAAGAGTGTCTTACTGTTCATTAGTGCTGTATCTAGAATCCCCTTATTTGGATTGAAAGTCAAACAGCAGTGCTATGTATTTAAGAACCATTATGAATACTTTTCATCTTGAGAAAGAATTACTTGGGATGAATTTCTTAGCTGTAGCTAAATTTAATTGTGGATATCAAGATAAGATCTCAATTCATAACTTTCACAAAAAGTGACAGTAAATTGAACTGTTATATAATTCGAAAATAAAGTTGCGGACAATCAGTTTGGAGAAACAGCAACAATTCTGAGTGCTAGTTAATACTTACACTAGCATGAATTCATCAACACATAGATAACAGAAAACTAAGATTTTCTTATTGTAATTGACTGGATAACATTTAAAATTTGAAAACAACTAATGTTACATGCTTTAGCAGTGGTGGGTTCAACTGGTGCAGGGACAAACATGAAGGGATTAATGAAGGTATACAGGAATTCAAATAAAATTAAAGCTACAAATATAAAATAAATTATCACTAGCCTTGTCTAAATCAACATGAATCGTAAACAGACAGGGAACTATGATTTCTCATAGCTTATTTCAATACTACACACATTAATATTAACAGCTATTCAAAATCTTATTCCTTATCATGATCATTAACTCACATTCAGATGGAGAAGGTACGACAGTTGTGGGTTCAACACTTTGAAATACTAAAATATAAATATATTTTTGGTATTTATTAAAGAACAATTAGAGAAGAGCAATATAATTAACTACTAGAATACTCTAATTAAACACAAACTCCACTTTACCCTCCAAACATGTGAAAATACGTTTTATTGATCGAGTTTAAAATAATTATATCTTCTGTAAGATAAGTTACTGAAGTCGTTGGTGGGGTACCGAATAAAATGGAAAGGAATACTGACTCGAAGAAATATAAATAATATAACAAAAAGATTAAAAAACATCAGGTGATTATATCTGTCTAAATTAATAATTATACCAACATTTGATTACAAAAATTAATTAACAGAAAGATTATTTACCCACCAGTGTATGAATTTAACCAAAATGATAATTGACATAAAACTAAGATGTCCCTAAACATATTTAAATACTCGACTGAAATCATTTAAAAATAGTGTACATTGTCTCCTTTATCTGGTGCACATTAAACTCTTCTAGTGGTACTAACACAATTCTAAGGATTTATTCTTGATTGCCCAGAGCATGATATTTTAAAGTTTTCTGGTGACTTAAACAGGTTCTACTGCTGTTTTTGGAAGCCTTTTTATCTGATGAAAGCTGGACATGCAACAATACTTGCCTAGTTAGAAAAGATCCACACTGATCATATATTTGCTCCTAGTTGAATTTCTATGTAGATGCCTGCTTTACATAATAAAGCTCATTCTTACCCTAAACTGCTGATTATTATATTTGCACTCTGAAGACATGATAGTTTGGAGAATTGATTTTAAATAAAAGATGTTCCAACTAATATTGTTACCAAAAAATTCTATAAATAGTCCAACCTAGAATTGGAGAAACTAGATTCAATAGTTGTTAACCTAGAATTGGAGAAACTTCACTGTTGTACATTCAATAGTTGATACATAATTATTTATTTTTTAACCCATTAAATTAAGGCACAGTGATAAATATTTCAACTAGTACTGTTTAAACCAAAATGATATTTAAACATGAGATAAATATAGTGCAATCAACATTAATTGCCAAATTATGAGCTCTTTATTAGGCAATTTATCAAGAAGGAGGCAAGAAGGAGGCACGCCACCAAAGGCAATTTATCAACAAGGAGGCATGCTACCAAAGGCAATCAACAAGCAGGCACACCATTCTATCTAGTGGGGAGACTGTGATCAATAGAGCCATGAAATGGAGAGATTTGCTAGTGCATTGCACATCCATCTCACAATGGGGGCCAGTTCAATTGAGATATAGATCCGGTTGCTGATTCTATCTCTCAAGACTATGAACATGAAATCACGCCTAGTTACTGCTATCTGATCTTGATGTACTGTTATTCAGATGATTATAAAACACATGCATTTATTGTGTGAAATGTGTTGCCAGAGAATGTGGGTAGATTGCATTGTTTTTTTTGTTTTTTTAATTGCCCTGATGAAAACCTAAGTATTTTGGTTGAAATCTTGGCTTCAAAAAAGTAATGATTTAATGATAAACTAATTGACTACTATAGAATTTGCTAAATAAAGACTGACATAATAATTGACATGAAATACTTATCCACTTTACCCTACAAATTAATATATGAAAATATTTCACCAAAAATAGTAACTTTTCTTGAGAATTTTTTAAAGAATTTTTTTTTTAATATAAAGAAAATTAATGTCTCACCTCCTGTAGGAGAATCAATGTGCAAGAAATATACAGATAAATATTTCAACTGGTGCTGTCTAAATGGAAATAATTTGTAAACATGAGATAACTATAATAATACAATCGGCATTATTTTGGCTTTTTATTATGCAGTATATCAGCAAGAATGAATAAACCTATTTTTAAGATGTCATTAGTATGTCTTTAGTATGTATATACCTGTTTTTAAGCATGTCAACTTTAATTGTACATTTTAACCTATGAATATTAAATTCTAATTTATATAATCTAATGAATCATGCAAAATGTTTGACCTAAGCAAAACCGAAGTATTTTGGTGTGAAAAGTTCGATCAAAATTTATTTTTTTATATAAATCTTAAAGTAGAGTTAATTACTTGAATGCTCTATACAAACACAAACAAAATAAGTGACATATAATAGCATTTCAACTTTGCCCTCCAACCCTATCCAAATGCTTCACCAAATATTGTAACTTTTCTGGAGAGTATTTGAAATTTGTGCCAATTATAATGAACAACTAAAAATGTCTCACCTTCTGTAGTTGGAGGTTCGGCAGTTGAGGATAGGGTAACAGAGGATAGGGTAACATCTAAAATAGAAAGGAAAAACTGTATGAAAAATCAACATATTTTATTTTAAATTAGGCAACTGTGTTTAGCAACATGAAGTGTTGTAAAACACTGACACTTTACCGGATCCACATAAAATTGTGTCCAGTGGTGATAAAAAAATATTCTAAATATTAATTTTTTCTTGACGGGTGCATAAAAAATGAAGATATTTTTAGATTTATGTGATCTCAACTGGCTATTTTGGGAAGCCATTGATCTAAAGTAAGCTGAATTGCCTAAAATAGATCCACACTTTACTTTTGATCAAACCTAATAATCACTATGTGGTCCTGCCTGTTTAACACAATGTAGCTCATTCTTATCCCAAACTGCAGATCATTGTATTTAATATGAAGTGATTGGAAAGTTCTTTTTAGAGAAAAGAAGTTCTATTAATAATTGTCTTAAATATATTAACAAAGTCTCACCTTGAGTTGGAGAAACTTCAGCTGTACTGGATTCCATGGCAGTCACTGAGATGAAAAACAAAAAACATCAATTAAAAATATTTCAAAATTTATAAAAATATTAGGAACAGGAATAAAAATTAATTGGATTCATATTTTAACTAGTTCTGTCTATGATTTTAATATGTTATTTAACTGTAGTTCAATCAGCATGAATTATAAACTTTGTTGTATTATAGCAACCAAATTTTGTAGCTATTTCTCAGTATGCCCATTTTCATGAATATAATTAACATTTATCCTAGACATGCTTAATTACAATTTCTCTTTTATCTTCTCGGTAATATACAATACATCCATTGAAATTCTTGTCTGGTGAAATAATTGAAGGCTAACTTTTAGAGAGGACAGCTTTACAGTTGGAAATGTTATAAAATATTATGAGTCAGATCACTGCAATTACTCACAGTGATATACCTCAATTAAATGGTGTGTACCTAAGTAATGGTAAGGATATTATCTAATGTAACAATTCTGAGATGAGAAAATCAAGGTTTAGTTTTTATGTATTGTTTAGGATAAGCAAGATGTCATTGTTTGTCAAGTTCACAAGGCAATGACATTGTTGGCCAATTTTTGTAATTTTTGAGGAAAACTATGCAAAATAAAATATATAATGCCATATCTAAATACACATGCCAGTAAACTGATATGGCATTATATATTTTTATTTTGCATAGTTTTCCTCAAAAATTACAAAAATTGGCCAACAATGTCATTGCCTTGTGAACTTGACAAACAATGACATCTTGCTTATCCTAAAGAATACATAAAAACTAAATCTGCCAGTTTGAGAAGGCAAGTAAACAGACTGAATGATGTTTAAAAATTGCCGATGAGAGCAACTGCCATCATGAAGATTGTCTTGCTCTTCATTAGTGCTGTATCTAGAATCCCTTATTGGATTGAAAGTCAAACAGCCAACTGTGCTATGTATTTGGAACCATTATGAATCCTTTTGATCTTGAGAAAGAATTACTCTTGGATGAATTTCTTTGCTGTAGTTAAATTTAATTGTGGATATTAAGACAAGTTTTCAATTCATAACTTTGACAAAAAGTGATAGTTGTAAATTGAACTTTTATATAATTCTAAAATAAAGTTGCAGACAATCAGTTAGGAGAAGCAGCAACAGTTGTGAGTTCTAGTTATTACTTACACTAGTATGAATTCATCAACACATAGATAACAGAAAAATAAGATTTTCTTAATTGTAATTGACTGGATTAACATTTTAAAATTTGAAAACAACTTAATTTTAATGTTACATGCTTTAGCAGTGGTGGGTTCAACTGGTGCAAGCACAAACATTTAAAATTAAACGGATTAATGAAGGTATACAGGAATTCAAATAAAATAACAGCTACAAATATATCACTATTCTTGTCTAAATCAACATGAATCGTAAACTGACAAGGAACTATGATTTCTCATAGCTTATTTCAATACTACACACATTTAACATTAACAGGGATTCAAAATTGTATTCATTATGATCATTAACTCACATTCAGATGGAGAAGGTACGACAGTTGTGGATTCAAAACTTTGAAATACTGAAATATAAATATATATTTGGTATTATGAAAGAACAATTAGAGAAGAGCAATATAAGAATACTCTAATTAAACACAAACTTAATAATAGAAGTAAAATAGAATTTCCACTTTACCCTCCAACCATGTGAAAATATTTTTTATTGATCAAGTTTAAATTATGTATAAATAAAACTCATCTTCTGTAAGAGAAGTTACTGCAATCGTGTGTGTGGTACCGAATAAAATGGAAAGTAATAATTACTGACTCGAAGAAATATAAATAATATAACAACAAGAAATAAAAAATCAAGTGATTATGTCCACTTCACTTGTCTAAATCAAGATGAATTAATAATTATACCAACATTTGATTCATAAGAGACAATTAACAGAAATATTATTTACCCAATAGTGTATGAATTTAACCAAATGATAAGTGACATAAAACTAAGATTTCCCTTGTTAATTCCAAACATATTTAAATACTTGACTGAAAACATTTAAAAATAGTGTACATTGTCTCCTTTACCCAGTGCACATTAAACTCTTCTAGTTGTACTAAACCAATTCTAAGGATTTATTCTTGCTTGACCAGAGCATGAAAAATGATTGCTGATGACTAAAACAGGTTCTACTGCTGTTTTTGGAAGTCTTTTTATCTGATGAAAGCTGGACATGCAACAAAAATTGCCTAGTTAGAAAAGATCCACACTTTACAATTGATCATACATTTGCTCCTAGTTGAATTTCTATGTATATAGATGCCTGTTTTACATAAAGCTCATTCTTACCCTAAACTGCTGATTATTATATTTGCACTCTAAAGACATGATAGTTTGTATAGTTGAAAGATGTTCCAACTAATTGTTACCAAAAAATTCAATAACTCGTCCAACATAGTATTGGAGAAACTTTAGCTGTTGTAGATTCAATAGTTGTTACATAATTAACAAAGATTTGAGGCACAGTGATAAATATTTCAATTATTACCATTGAAACCAAATGCATTTTTAAACTTGAGATAAATATAGTTGCAATCAACATTAATTGCCAAATTATATGCTTTTTCTTAAGCAATTTATCAAGAAGGAGGCAAGAAGGAGGTATGCCACCAAAGGCAATTTATCAACAAGGAGGCATGCTACCAAAGGAAATTAACAAGCAGGCACACCATCCTATCTTAGTGGGGAGAGACCTCTGCGATCAATAGAGCCATGAAATGGAGAGATTTGCTAGTGCATTGCACATCCATCTCACACTGGGCGGCAGTTCAATCGAGATGTAGATCCGGTTGCTGATTCTAACTCTCAAGAGACTGAACATGAAATCATGCCTAGTTTCAGCTATATGATCTTGATGTACTGTTATTCAGATGATTATAAAACACATGCATTTATTGTGTGAAATATGTAGCCCGAGGGTGTGGGTAGATTGCATTTTTTTGTTATTTTTTTAATTGCCCTGATGAAAACCTAAGTATTTTGGTTGAAACCTTGGCTTCAAAAAAGTAATGATTTAATGATAAAATAATTGACTACTATAGAATTTGCTAAAATAATAAAGACTGACGTAATAATTGATATGAAATACTTATCTACTTTACCCTACAAATATATAACGGCCAGTTTGAGAAGGCAAGTAAACAGACTGAATGATGTTTAAAAATTGCCGATGAGAGCAACTGCTATCATTAAGAGTGTCTTGCTGTTCATTAGTGCTGTATCTAGAATCCCTTATGGATTGAAAGTCAAAGAGCCAACCGTGCTATGCAATTAGAACCGTTATGAATCCTTTTGATCTTGAGAAAGAATTACTCTTGGATGAATTTCTTTGCTGTAGCTAAATTTAAGACAATATTTCAATTCATAACTTTGACAAAAAGTGATAGTTGTAAATTGAACTTTTATATAATTCTAAAATAAAGTTGCAGACAATCAGTTAGGAGAAGCAGCAACAGTTGTGAGTTCTAGTTATTACTTACACTAATATGAATTCATCAACACATAGATAACAGAAAAATAAGATTTTTTTAATTGTAATTGACTGGATTAACATTTTAAAATTTGAAAACAACTTAATTTTAATGTTACATGCTTTAGCAGTGGTGGGTTCAACTGGTGCAAGCACAAACATTTAAAATTAAACGGATTAATGAAGGTATACAGGAATTCAAATAAAATAACAGCTACAAATATATCACTATTCTTGTCTAAATCAACATGAATCGTAAACTGACAAGGAACTATGATTTCTCATAGCTTATTTCAATACTACACACATTTAACATTAACAGGGATTCAAAATTGTATTCATTATGATCATTAACTCACATTCAGATGGAGAAGGTACGACAGTTGTGGATTCAAAACTTTGAAATACTGAAATATAAATATATTTTTGGTATTATGAAAGAACAATTAGAGAAGAGCAATATAAGAATACTCTAATTAAACACAAACTTAATAATAGAAGTAAAATAGAATTTCCACTTTACCCTCCAACCATGTGAAAATACTTTTTATTGATCAAGTTTAAATTATATATAAATAAAACTCATCTTCTGTAAGAGAAGTTACTGCAATCGTGTGTGTGGTACCGAATAAAATGGAAAGTAATAATTACTGACTCGAAGAAATATAAATAATATAACAACAAGAAATAAAAAATCAAGTGATTATGTCCACTTCACTTGTCTAAATCAAGATGAATTAATCATTATACCAACATTTGATTCATAAGAGACAATTAACAGAAATATTATTTACCCAATAGTGTATGAATTTAACCAAATGATAAGTGACATAAAACTAAGATTTCCCTTGTTAATTCCAAACATATTTAAATACTTGACTGAAAACATTTAAAAATAGTGTACATTGTCTCCTTTACCCAGTGCACATTAAACTCTTCTAGTTGTACTAAACCAATTCTAAGGATTTATTCTTGCTTGACCAGAGCATGAAAAATGATTGCTGATGACTAAAACAGGTTCTACTGCTGTTTTTGGAAGTCTTTTTATCTGATGAAAGCTGGACATGCAACAAAAATTGCCTAGTTAGAAAAGATCCACACTTTACAATTGATCATACATTTGCTCCTAGTTGAATTTCTATGTATATAGATGCCTGTTTTACATAAAGCTCATTCTTACCCTAAACTGCTGATTATTATATTTGCACTCTAAAGACATGATAGTTTGTATAGTTGAAAGATGTTCCAACTAATTGTTACCAAAAAATTCAATAACTCGTCCAACATAGTATTGGAGAAACTTTAGCTGTTGTAGATTCAATAGTTGTTACATAATTAACAAAGATTTGAGGCACAGTGATAAATATTTCAATTATTACCATTGAAACCAAATGCATTTTTAAACTTGAGATAAATATAGTTGCAATCAACATTAATTGCCAAATTATATGCTTTTTCTTAAGCAATTTATCAAGAAGGAGGCAAGAAGGAGGTATGCCACCAAAGGCAATTTATCAACAAGGAGGCATGCTACCAAAGGCAATTAACAAGCAGGCACACCATCCTATCTAGTGGGGAGAGACCTCTGCGATCAATAGAGCCATGAAATGGAGAGATTTGCTAGTGCATTGCACATCCATCTCACACTGGGCGGCAGTTCAATCGAGATGTAGATCCGGTTGCTGATTCTAACTCTCAAGAGACTGAACATGAAATCATGCCTAGTTTCAGCTATATGATCTTGATGTACTGTTATTCAGATGATTATAAAACACATGCATTTATTGTGTGAAATATGTAGCCCGAGGGTGTGGGTAGATTGCATTTTTTGTTATTTTTTTAATTGCCCTGATGAAAACCTAAGTATTTTGGTTGAAACCTTGGCTTCAAAAAAGTAATGATTTAATGATAAAATAATTGACTACTATAGAATTTGCTAAAATAATAAAGACTGACGTAATAATTGATATGAAATACTTATCTACTTTACCCTACAAATATATAACGGCCAGTTTGAGAAGGCAAGTAAACAGACTGAATGATGTTTAAAAATTGCCGATGAGAGCAACTGCTATCATTAAGAGTGTCTTGCTGTTCATTAGTGCTGTATCTAGAATCCCTTATGGATTGAAAGTCAAAGAGCCAACCGTGCTATGCAATTAGAACCGTTATGAATCCTTTTGATCTTGAGAAAGAATTACTCTTGGATGAATTTCTTTGCTGTAGCTAAATTTAAGACAATATTTCAATTCATAACTTTGACAAAAATTGATTGTTGTAAATTGAACTGTTACATAATTCTAAAATAAAGTTGCGTACAATCAGTTAGGAGAAGCAGCAACAGTTGTGAGTTCTAGTTATTACTTACACTAATATGAATTCATCAACACATAGATAACAGAAAACTAAGATTTTCTTATTGTAATTGACTGGATAACATTTAAAATTTGAAAACAACTTAATTTTAATGATACATGCTTTAGCAGTGGTGGGTTCAACTGGTGCAGGGATGAACATTAACAATTAAAGGGATTAATGAAGGTATACAGGAATTCAAATGAAATAACAGCTACAAATATAAAATAAATTATCACTAGCCTTGTCTAAATCAACATGAATCGTAAACTGACAGAGAACTATGATTTCTCATAAATTATTTCAATACTACACACACTTAACATTAACAGTGATTCAAAATTGTATTCATTAAAATTTAATGAACATTAACTCACATTCAGATGGAGAAGGTACGACAGTTGTGGATTCAACACTTTGAAATACTGAAATATAAATATATTTTTGGTATTATGAAAGAACAATTAGAGAAGAGCAATATAATTAACTACTAGAATACTCTAATTAAACACAAACTCCACTTTACCCTCCAAACATGTGAAAATACGTTTTATTGATCGAGTTTAAAATATATCTTCTGTAAGATAAGTTACTGAAGTCGTTGGTGGGGTACCGAATAAAATGGAAAGGAATACTGACTCGAAGAAATATAAATAATATAACGACTGAAATCATTTAAAAATAGTGTACATTGTCTCCTTTATCTGGTGCACATTAAACTCTTCTAGTGGTACTAACACAATTCTAAGGATTTATTCTTGATTGACCAGAGCATGATATTTTAAAGTTTTCTGGTGACTTAAACAGGTTCTCTGTTTTTGGAAGCCTTTTTATCTGATGAAAGCTGGACATGCAACAATACTTGCATAGTTTGAAAAGATCCACACTGATCATATATTTACTCCTAATTGAATTTCCATGTAGATGCCTGCTTTACATAATAAAGCTCATTCTTACCCTAAACTGCTGATTATTATATTTGCACTCAAAAGACATGATAGTTTGGAGAATTGATTTTAAATAAAAGATGTTCCAACTAATTGTTACCAAAAAATTCTATAAATAGTCCAACCTAGAATTGGAGAAACTAGATTCAATAGTTGTTACATAATTATATTTTTTTTTAACATTAATTAGTTTTAAATTAAGGCAGAGTGATAAATATTTCAACTAGTACTGTTTAAACCAAAATGATATTTAAACATGAGATAAATATAGTGCAATCAACATTAATTGCCAAATTATGAGCTCTTTATTAGGCAATTTATCAAGAAGGAGGCAAGAAGGAGGCACGCCACCGAAGGCAATTTATCAACAAGGAGGCGTGCTACCAAAGGCAATCAACAAGCAGGCACACCATTCTATCTAGTGGGGAGAGACCTCTGTGATCAATAGAGCCATGAAATGGAGAGATTTGCTAGTGCATTGCACATCCATCTCACAATGGGGGCCAGTTCAATTGAGATATAGATCCGGTTGCTGATTCTAACTCTCAAGACTATGAACATGAAATCACGCCTAGTTACTGCTATCTGATCTTGATGTATTGTTATTCAGATGATTATAAAACACATGCATTTATTGTGTGAAATGTGTTGCCAGAGAATGTGGGTAGATTGCATTGTTTTTTGTTTTTTTAATTGCCCTGATGAAAACCCAAGTATTTTGGTTGAAACCTTGGCTTCAAAAAAGTAATGATTTAATGATAAACTAATTGACTACTATAGAATTTGCTAAATAAAGACTGACGTAATAATTGATATGAAATATTTATCCACTTTACTCTACAAATATATGAAAATATTTCACCAAAATAGTAACCCTTATTGAGAATTAAAAAATAATAATAATATCTCGCCTCCTGTAGGAGCATCTTTAATTAGTAGTGTGCAAGAAATATACGGACAAATATTTCAACTAGTGCTGTCTAAATGGAAATGATTTGTAAACATGAGATAACTATAATACAATCGGCATTATTTTGGCTTTTTATTGTGCAATATATCAGCAAGAATGAATAAACAAATAACCTTCTATTTTTAGGATGTCTTTAGTATGTTGCTGTTTTTCAGCATGTCAACTTTAATTGTACATTTTAACCTACGAATATTAAATTCTAATTTATTCAATCTAATGAATCTCATGCAAAATATTTGACCTAAGCAAAACCGAAGTATTTTGGTGTGAAATGTTCGATCCAAAAAAATGTTTTTGATAAATCTTAAAGTAAAGTTTACTTGAATGCTCTATACAAACACAAACAAAATAAGTGACATATAATAGCATTTCAACTTTGCCCTCCAACCCTATCCAAATGCTTCACCAAAAATTGTAACTTTTCTGGAGAGTATTTGAAATTTGTGCCAATATAATGAATAAATAAAAATGTCTCACCTTCTGTAGTTGGAGGTTCGGCAGTTGAGGATAGGGTAACATCTAAAATAGAAAGGAAAAACTGTATGAAAAATCGACATAATTATATTTTTATTAATTTGGCAACTGTGTTTAGCAACATGAAGTGTTGTAAAACACCGATCCTTTACCTAATCCACATAAAACTGTTCCAGTGGTTATAAAAAAAAGTTCTAAATATAAAAGAAATTCTTAATGGGAGCATTTAAATTGAAGTATTTTTTTAGATTTATGGTGATCCCAACTGGCTTCTACTGCTGTTTTGGGAAGCCATTCATCTGAAGTAAGCTGAATTACCAAGGAATAGATCCACACTTTACTTTGGATCAAACCTATAATCATGATGAATTTCTATGTGGTGCTACCTGTTTAACACAATGGAGCTCATTCTTATCCCAAACTGCAGATCATTGTATTTCATATGAAGTCTTTGGAAAGTTCTTTTTAAAGAAGATCTATTAATAATTGTCTTAAATATATTAACAAAGTCTCACCTTGAGTTGGAGAAACTTCAGCTGTGCTGGATTCCATTGCAGTAACTGACAAAAAATAAATATTAAAAAAATATTAGGAACAGGAACAAAATTGGATTCTTATTTTAACTAGAACTGTCTATGATTTTAATATGTGCTTTAACTGTAGTTCAATCAGCATTAATTACAAACTTTTTTGTAATGTAGCATCCAAATTGTCTCCTATTTCAAGAATATAATCAGTATGTGAGTAGCTATTTCTCAGTATGCCCATTTTCATGAATATAATTAACATTTAACCTAGACATGCTTAATTACAATTTGTTTTTATCTTCTCGGTAATATACAATACATCAGTTGAAATTCTTGTCTGGTGAAATAATTGAAGGCTAACATTTAGATAGGACAGTTTTACAGTTAGAAATGTTATAAAATATTATAAGTCAGATCATTGCAATTACTCACAATGATATATATACCTCAATTAAATGGTGTGTACCTAATAATTGGTAAGGATAATATTATCTAATGAAACAATTCTGAGATAAGAAAATCAAGATTTAGTTTTTATGTATTATTTTTGATATGCAAGATGTCATTGTTTGTCAAGTTCAAAAGGCCAGATATAGTTGGCCTATTTTGGTAATTTTTGAGGAAAACTACGCCAAATAAAAATATATAATGCCATATCTAAATACACATGCCAGTAAACTGGTCCAATTTAATTTTTTTACTCTACTGCCAGTTTGAGAAGGCAAACAAACAGACTGAATGATGTTTAAAAATTGCTGATGAGAGCAACTGCCATCATGAAGATTGTCTTGCTGTTCATTAGTGTGGTATCTAGAATCCCTTATTGGATTAAAAGTCACTGTGCTATGTATTTGGAACCATTATGAATCCTTTTGATCTTGAGAAAGAATTACTTGGGATGAATTTCTTAGCTGTAGCTCAATTTAATTGTGGATATCAAGATAAGATCTCAATTCATAACTTTAATAAAAAGTGACAGTAAATTGAACTGTTATATAATTCGAAAATAAAGTTGCGGACAATCAGTTTGGAGAAACAGCAACAATTCTGAGTGCTAGTTAATACTTACACTAGTATGAATTCATCAACACATAGATAACAGAAAACTAAGATTTTCTTATTGTAATTGACTGGATAACATTTAAAATTTGAAAACAACTAATGTTACATGCTTTAGCAGTGGTGGGTTGAACTGGTGCAGGGACAAACATGAAGGGATTAATGAAGGTATACAGGAATTCAAATAAAATTAAAGCTACAAATATAAAATAAATTATCACTAGCCTTGTCTAAATCAACATGAATCGTAAACAGACAGGGAACTATGATTTCTCATAGCTTATTTCAATACTACACACATTAATATTAACAGCTATTCAAAATCTTATTCCTTATTATGATCATTAACTCACATTCAGATGGAGAAGGTACGACAGTTGTGGGTTCAACACTTTGAAATACTAAAATATAAATATATTTTTGGTATTTATTAAAGAACAATTAGAGAAGAGCAATATAATTAACTACTAGAATACTCTAATTAAACACAAACTCCACTTTACCCTCCAAACATGTGAAAATACGTTTTATTGATCGAGTTTAAAATATATCTTCTGTAAGATAAGTTACTGAAGTCGTTGGTGGGGTACCGAATAAAATGGAAAGGAATACTGACTCGAAGAAATATAAATAATATAACAAAAAGATTAAAAAACATCAGGTGATTATATCTGTCTAAATTAATAATTATACCAACATTTGATTACAAAAATTAATTAACAGAAAGATTATTTACCCACTAGTGTATGAATTTAACCAAAATGATAAGTGACATAAAACTAAGATTTCCCTCAACATATTTAAATAATCGACTGAAATCATTTAAAAATAGTGTACATTGTCTCCTTTATCTGGTGCACATTAAATTCTTCTAGTGGTACTAACACAATTCTAAGGATTTATTCTTGATTGACCAGAGCATGATATTTTAAAGTTTTCTGGTGACTTAAACAGGTTCTACTGCTGTTTTTGGAAGCCTTTTTATCTGATGAAAGCTGGACATGCAACAATACTTGCCTAGTTAGAAAAGATCCACACTGATCATATATTTGCTCCTAGTTGAATTTCTATGTAGATGCCTGCTTTACATAATAAAGCTCATTCTTACCCTAAACTGCTGATTATTATATTTGCACTATAAAGACATGATAGTTTGGAGAATTGATTTTAAATAAAAGATGTTCCAACTAATATTGTTACCAAAAAATTCTATAAATAGTCCAACCTAGAATTGGAGAAACTAGATTCAATAGTTGTTAACCTAGAATTGGAGAAACTTCACTGTTGTACATTCAATAGTTGATACATAATTATATTTTTTTAATTCCATTAAATTAAGGCACAGTGATAAATATTTCAACTAGTACTGTTTAAACCAAAATGATATTTAAACATGAGATAAATATAGTGCAATCAACATTAATTGCCAAATTATGAGCTCTTTATTAGGCAATTTATCAAGAAGGAGGCAAGAAGGAGGCACGCCACCAAAGGCAATTTATCAACAAGGAGGCATGCTACCAAAGGCAATCAACAAGCAGGCACACCATTCTATCTAGTGGGGAGACTGTGATCAATAGAGCCATGAAATGGAGAGATTTGCTAGTGCATTGCACATCCATCTCACAATGGGGGCCAGTTCAATTGAGATATAGATCCGGTTGCTGATTCTATCTCTCAAGACTATGAACATGAAATCACGCCTAGTTACTGCTATCTGATCTTGATGTACTGTTATTCAGATGATTATAAAGCACATGCATTTATTGTGTGAAATGTGTTGCCAGAGAATGTGGGTAGATTGCATTGTTTTTTTTGTTTTTTTAATTGCCCTGATGAAAACCTAAGTATTTTGGTTGAAATCTTGGCTTCAAAAAAGTAATGATTTAATGATAAACTAATTGACTACTATAGAATTTGCTAAATAAAGACTGACATAATAATTGACATGAAATACTTATCCACTTTACCCTACAAATTAATATATGAAAATATTTCACCAAAAATAGTAACTTTTCTTGAGAATTTTTTAAAGAATTTTTTTTTAAATATAAAGAAAATTAATGTCTCACCTCCTGTAGGAGAATCAATGTACAAGAAATATACAGATAAATATTTCAACTGGTGCTGTCTAAATGGAAATAATTTGTAAACATGAGATAACTATAATAATACAATCGGCATTATTTTGGCTTTTTATTATGCAGTATATCAGCAAGAATGAATAAACCTATTTTTAAGATGTCGTTAGTATGTCTTTAGTATGTACCTGTTTTTAAGCATGTCAACTTTAATTGTACATTTTAACCTACGAATATTAAATTCTAATTTATATAATCTAATGAATCATGCAAAATGTTTGACCTAAGCAAAACCGAAGTATTTTGGTGTGAAAAGTTCGATCAAATTTTTTTTTTTTATATAAATCTTAAAGTAGAGTTAATTACTTGAATGCTCTATACAAACACAAACAAAATAAGTGACATATAATAGCATTTCAACTTTGCCCTCCAACCCTATCCAAATGCTTCACCAAATATTGTAACTTTTCTGGAGAGTATTTGAAATTTGTGCCAATTATAATGAATAAATAAAAATGTCTCACCTTCTGTAGTTGGAGGTTCGGCAGTTGAGGATAGGGTAACAGAGGATAGGGTAACATCTAAAATAGAAAGGAAAAACTGTATGAAAAATCAACATATTTTTTTTTTAATTAGGCAACTGTGTTTAGCAACATGAAGTGTTGTAAAACACTGACACTTTACCTGATCCACATAAAACTGTGTCCAGTGGTGATAAAAAAATATTCTAAATATTAATTTTTTCTTGACAGGTGCTTAAAAAATGAAGATATTTTTAGATTTATGTGATCTCAACTGGCTATTTTGGGAAGCCATTGATCTAAAGTAAGCTGAATTGCCTAAAATATATCCACACTTTACTTTTGATCAAACCTAATAATCACTATGTGGTCATGTAGCTCATTCTTATCCCAAACTGCAGATCATTGTATTTAATATGAAGTGATTGGAAAGTTCTTTTTAGAGAAAAGAAGTTCTATTAATAATTGTCTTAAATATATTAACAAAGTCTCACCTTGAGTTGGAGAAACTTCAGCTGTACTGGATTCCATGGCAGTCACTGAGAGATGAAAAACAAAAAACATCAATTAAAAATATTTCAAAATTTATAAAAATATTAGGAACAGGAATAAAATTGGATTCATATTTTAACTAGTTCTGTCTATGATTTTAATATGTTATTTAACTGTAGTTCAATCAGCATGAATTATAAACTTTGTTGTATTATAGCAACCAAATTTTGTAGCTATTTCTCAGTATGCCCATTTTCATGAATATAATTAACATTTATCCTAGACATGCTTAACCGTTTCACCGCCGTATCCGCCATATGGCGGAGTTGTAAATGATCGCGACAAAAACAAATATATAAAATCGTTAGTTTTAGCTACGCATGTGCTAAATATACCTGGGGGTGTCCCTTGCTTTGCTAGAGCTGGAATTAAAATAGCTGACGTATGGTGCCTAGGTAACCAAGGTATTCGTGACGTCAAATTCAGCTGTTCGATTAAAAAATGGCTTCTAGACTAAATTGGACGATGTTTTGGCAATGCTGGATGACGACGAATTCGGTCTGTCTGAGGTTGAAAGCAGTGATGAGGAAGGAGAAGGGCCTACCACGGAGAACAGACTAGAGATCCTGAAGAGCTAGCAACTCTGAATGACATCGTAGATTCAGAACCTTTTTTTGCCAGTCCAGAGATAGTAGCGCTGATTTGCGTAGGGATCCAGGTCTTGAGACTGACGATGGTGAAGAACAGGAACAAGATGTCCCAGGAAAATAAATAGCCATACACATGTAAGATCCTTTAGGCATTACTGCTTTTTTTCTGACTTGTATAAAAAATAGCATTTACCTGGGTACTTCGCGGGTACTAGCTATCCATCTATATAGCTATAATAATATAAAGCTAGTAGGTAGTTTGTTAGCTATGGTTTCTAATTATCTGCCCTAGTAAAATATGACACTGTCATTTTATTATATTTACATCATGATGTAATCTCTGTCCATATTCTGCCTAAAAATACAATCAAAACAAACAATCAAATGTTATAATGATATTCATCGTATGTGGTCAGTTGCTAGGCAACCTACAGTTGACCACAATGTTTGTCAACACCAATGCTATAACATCAACCATGGTTGCTAGGGACATTTGTGCACTCCTGGTTGAATATAAAATATTATGTAAAATAACGTCACTATTTAAATAAAGTGCTGTGTAAATCCAGCGGTGGAAGGGTTAATTACAATTTCTCTTTTATCTTCTCGGTAATATACAATACATCCATTGAAATTCTTGTCTGGTGAAATAATTGAAGGCTAACTTTTAGAGAGGACAGCTTTACAGTTGGAAATGTTATAAAATATTATGAGTCAGATCACTGCAATTACTCACAGTGATATACCTCAATTAAATGGTGTGTACCTAAGTAATGGTAAGGATATTATCTAATGTAACAATTCTGAGATGAGAAAATCAAGGTTTAGTTTTTATGTATTGTTTAGGATAAGCAAGATGTCATTGTTTGTCAAGTTCACAAGGCAATGACATTGTTGGCCAATTTTTGTAATTTTTGAGGAAAACTATGCAAAATAAAATATATAATGCCATATCTAAATACACATGCCAGTAAACTGATATGGCATTATATATTTTTATTTTGCATAGTTTTCCTCAAAAATTACAAAAATTGGCCAACAATGTCATTGCCTTGTGAACTTGACAAACAATGACATCTTGCTTATCCTAAAGAATACATAAAAACTAAATCTGCCAGTTTGAGAAGGCAAGTAAACAGACTGAATGATGTTTAAAAATTGCCGATGAGAGCAACTGCCATCATGAAGATTGTCTTGCTCTTCATTAGTGCTGTATCTAGAATCCCTTATTGGATTGAAAGTCAAACAGCCAACTGTGCTATGTATTTGGAACCATTATGAATCCTTTTGATCTTGAGAAAGAATTACTCTTGGATGAATTTCTTTGCTGTAGTTAAATTTAATTGTGGATATTAAGACAAGTTTTCAATTCATAACTTTGACAAAAAGTGATAGTTGTAAATTGAACTTTTATATAATTCTAAAATAAAGTTGCAGACAATCAGTTAGGAGAAGCAGCAACAGTTGTGAGTTCTAGTTATTACTTACACTAGTATGAATTCATCAACACATAGATAACAGAAAAATAAGATTTTCTTAATTGTAATTGACTGGATTAACATTTTAAAATTTGAAAACAACTTAATTTTAATGTTACATGCTTTAGCAGTGGTGGGTTCAACTGGTGCAAGCACAAACATTTAAAATTAAACGGATTAATGAAGGTATACAGGAATTCAAATAAAATAACAGCTACAAATATATCACTATTCTTGTCTAAATCAACATGAATCGTAAACTGACAAGGAACTATGATTTCTCATAGCTTATTTCAATACTACACACATTTAACATTAACAGGGATTCAAAATTGTATTCATTATGATCATTAACTCACATTCAGATGGAGAAGGTACGACAGTTGTGGATTCAAAACTTTGAAATACTGAAATATAAATATATATTTGGTATTATGAAAGAACAATTAGAGAAGAGCAATATAAGAATACTCTAATTAAACACAAACTTAATAATAGAAGTAAAATAGAATTTCCACTTTACCCTCCAACCATGTGAAAATATTTTTTATTGATCAAGTTTAAATTATGTATAAATAAAACTCATCTTCTGTAAGAGAAGTTACTGCAATCGTGTGTGTGGTACCGAATAAAATGGAAAGTAATAATTACTGACTCGAAGAAATATAAATAATATAACAACAAGAAATAAAAAATCAAGTGATTATGTCCACTTCACTTGTCTAAATCAAGATGAATTAATAATTATACCAACATTTGATTCATAAGAGACAATTAACAGAAATATTATTTACCCAATAGTGTATGAATTTAACCAAATGATAAGTGACATAAAACTAAGATTTCCCTTGTTAATTCCAAACATATTTAAATACTTGACTGAAAACATTTAAAAATAGTGTACATTGTCTCCTTTACCCAGTGCACATTAAACTCTTCTAGTTGTACTAAACCAATTCTAAGGATTTATTCTTGCTTGACCAGAGCATGAAAAATGATTGCTGATGACTAAAACAGGTTCTACTGCTGTTTTTGGAAGTCTTTTTATCTGATGAAAGCTGGACATGCAACAAAAATTGCCTAGTTAGAAAAGATCCACACTTTACAATTGATCATACATTTGCTCCTAGTTGAATTTCTATGTATATAGATGCCTGTTTTACATAAAGCTCATTCTTACCCTAAACTGCTGATTATTATATTTGCACTCTAAAGACATGATAGTTTGTATAGTTGAAAGATGTTCCAACTAATTGTTACCAAAAAATTCAATAACTCGTCCAACATAGTATTGGAGAAACTTTAGCTGTTGTAGATTCAATAGTTGTTACATAATTAACAAAGATTTGAGGCACAGTGATAAATATTTCAATTATTACCATTGAAACCAAATGCATTTTTAAACTTGAGATAAATATAGTTGCAATCAACATTAATTGCCAAATTATATGCTTTTTCTTAAGCAATTTATCAAGAAGGAGGCAAGAAGGAGGTATGCCACCAAAGGCAATTTATCAACAAGGAGGCATGCTACCAAAGGAAATTAACAAGCAGGCACACCATCCTATCTTAGTGGGGAGAGACCTCTGCGATCAATAGAGCCATGAAATGGAGAGATTTGCTAGTGCATTGCACATCCATCTCACACTGGGCGGCAGTTCAATCGAGATGTAGATCCGGTTGCTGATTCTAACTCTCAAGAGACTGAACATGAAATCATGCCTAGTTTCAGCTATATGATCTTGATGTACTGTTATTCAGATGATTATAAAACACATGCATTTATTGTGTGAAATATGTAGCCCGAGGGTGTGGGTAGATTGCATTTTTTTGTTATTTTTTTAATTGCCCTGATGAAAACCTAAGTATTTTGGTTGAAACCTTGGCTTCAAAAAAGTAATGATTTAATGATAAAATAATTGACTACTATAGAATTTGCTAAATAAGGTCTGACGTAATAATTGATATGAAATACTTATCTACTTTACCCTACAAATATATAACTGCCAGTTTGAGAAGGCAAGTAAACAGACTGAATGATGTTTAAAAATTGCCGATGAGAGCAACTGCCATCATGAAGAATGTCTTGCTGCTCATTAGTGCTGTATCTAGAATCCCTTATTGGATTTAAAGTCAAACAGCCAACTGTGCTATGTATTTGGAACCATTATGAATCCTTTTGATCTTGAGAAAGAATTACTCTTGGATGAATTTCTTTGCTGTAGCTAAATTTAAGACAATATTTCAATTCATAACTTTGACAAAAATTGATAGTTGTAAATTGAACTTTTATATATTTCTAAAATAAAGTTGCGGACAATCAGTTAGGAGAAGCAGCAACAGTTGTGAGTTCTAGTTATTACTTACACTAATATGAATTCATCAACACATAGATAACAGAAAACTAAGATTTTCTTATTGTAATTGACTGGATAACATTTAAAATTTGAAAACAACTTAATTTTAATGATACATGTTTTAGCAGTGGTGCGTTCAACTGGTGCAGGGATAAACATTAACAATTAAATGGATTAATGAAGGTATACAGGAATTCAAATAAAATAACAGCTACAAACATAAAATAAATTTTCACTAGCCTTGTCTAAATAAACATGAGTTGTAAAACTGAAAGAGAACTATGATTTTACCTAGCTTATTTAAATACTACACACATTAACATTAACAGCTATTCAAAATTTTATTCCAAAATGATCATTAACTCACATTCAGATGGAGAAGGTACGACAGTTGTGGGTTCAACACTTTGAAATACTAATATATTTTTGGTATTTATGGAAGAACAATTAGAGAAGAGCAATATAATTAACTACTATAATTAAACACAAACTTAATACACAAACTTAATAATTGAAGTAAAATAGATTTCCACTTTACCCTCCAACCATGAGAAAATACTTTTTATTGATTGAGTTGATAGAGTTTAAAATATCTATAAATAAAACAAAATGTCTCATCTTCTGTAAGAGAAGTTACTGCAGTCGTGGGTGGGGTACCGAATAAAATGGAAAGGAATAATTACTGACTCGAAGAAATATAAATAATATGATAACAAGTCAGGTGATTATATCCACTAAACTTGTCTAAATCAACATGAATTAAAAATTATACCTTCATAAGAGACAATTAACAGAAATATTATTTACCCAATTGTGTCTGAATTTAACCAAATGATAAGTGACATAAAACTAAGATTTCCCTTATTAATTCCAAACATATTTAAATACTTGACTGAAAACATTTAAAAATAGTGGACATCGTCTACTTTACCTGGTGCACATTAAACTCTTCTAGTGGTACTAAAACAATTCTAAGGTTTATTCTTGCTTGACTAGAGCATAGAAAATATAATATTTTAAAGTTTGCTGATGACTATAACAGATTCTACTTCTGTTTCTGGAAGCCATTTTATCTGATGAAAGCTGGACATGCAACAATACTTGCCTAGTTAGAAAAGATCCACACTTTACTATTGATCATACATTTGCTCCTAGTTCTATGTAGATGTCTGCTTTACATAATAAAGCTCATTCTTATTACCCTAAACTGCTGATTATTATATTTGCACTCTAAAGACATGATAGTTTGGAGAATTGATTTTAAATAAAAGATGTTCCAACTAATTGTTACCATAAACAGTCCAAGCTAGAATTGGAGAAACTTCAGCTGTTGTAGATTCAATAGTTTTTACATATATATATTTTTTAACATTAATTAGTTATAAATTACAAAAATTAGATGCACAGTGATAAATATTTCCCGTTTAAAACCAAATTGATTTTTAAACATGAGATAAATAATAGTGCAACAAACATTAATTGCCAAATTATAAGCTTTTTCTTGTGCAATTTATCAAGAAGGAGGTACGCCACCAATGGAAATTTATCAACAAGGAGGCGTGCTACCAAAGGCAATCAACAAGCTGGCACACCATCCTATCTAGTGGGGAGAGACCTCTGTGATCATCAATTGGAGAGAGTTGCTAGTGATGGAGGCATTGCACATCCACCTCACACTGGGGGGCAGTACAGATATAGACCAGGTGGCAGAGTCTAACTCTCAAGAATATGAACAAGAAATCATGCCTATTTTCAACTATCTGATCTTGCTGTGCTGTTATTCAGATGATTATTTGTGTGAAATGGGTTGCAAGAGAGTGACTTAACCACTTTACCCTACAAATATGAAAATATTTCTCCAAAAATAGTAACTGATCTTGAGAATTGTTTAAAGACATGAAATATCTCACCTCCTGTAGGAGAATGTTTAATTAGTAGTGTACCAGATAAATATTTCAACTAGTGTTGTTTAAATGGAAATGCTTTGTAAACATGAGATAATTATAATACAATCGGCATTATTTTGGCTTTTTATTATTCAATATATCAGCAAGAATGAATAAACAAATAAACTCTTATTTTTAGGATGTCTTTACTATGTTGCTGTTTTTCAGCATGTCAACTTTAATTGTACATTTTAACCTATGAATATTAAATTCTAATTTATTCAATCTAATGAATCATGCAAAATATTTGACCTAAGCAAAACCGAAGTATTTTGGTGTGAAATGTTCGATCCAAAAAAAATGTTTTTGATAAATCTTAAAGTAGAGTTAATTACTTGAATGCTCTATACAAACACAAACAAAATAAGTGACATATAATAGCATTTAAACTTTGCCCTCCAACCCTATCGAAATGCTTCACCAATAATTGGAACTTTTCTGGAGAGTATTTGAAATTTGTGTCAATATAATGAATGTCTCACCTTCTGTAGTTGGAGGTTTGGCAGTTGAGGATAGGGTAACATCTAAAATAGAAAGGAAAAACTGTATGAAAAATCAACATATATTTTTAGGCAACTGTGTTTAGCAACATGAAGTGTTGTAAAACACTGAACCTTTCCTGAGATCCACATAAAACTGTTCCAGTGCCCAGTGGTAATTTTAAAACGTTCTAAATATTAAATTTTGCTTGATGGGAGCGTAAAAAATAAGATATTTTTTAGATTGATGGTGATCCCAATTGGCTTCTACTGCTGTTTTGGGAAGCCATTGATCTGAAGTAAGCTGAATTGCCTAGAATAGATCCACACTTTACTTTTGATCAAACCTATAATCATGATGAATTTCTATGTGGTGCTGCCTGTTTAACACAATGGAGCTCATTCTTATCCCAAACTGCAGATAATTGTATTTAATATGAAGTCTTTGGAAAGTTCTTATTAGAGAAAAGAATAATTGTCTTAAATATATTAACAAAGTCTCACCTTGAGTTAGAGAAACTTCAGCTGTACTGGATTCCATAGCAGTCACTGAGATGAAAAACAAAAAACATCAATTAAAAATATTTCAAAATTTAAAAAAATATTAGGAACAGGAATAAAATTGGATTCATGTTTTAACTAGTTCTGTCTATGATTTTAATATGTTATTTAAGTAGTTGAACAAGCATTAATTACAAACTTTTTTGTATTGTAGCATCCAAATTTTCTCCTATTAGTATGCCTATTTTCATGAATATAATTAATATTTATCCTAGACATGCTTAATTACAATTTCTTTTTATTTTCTCGGTAATATACAATACATCCGTTGAAATTATTGTCTGGTGAAATAATTGAAGGCTAACTTTTAGAGAGGACAGTTTTACAGTTGGATATGTTATTATTATGTGTCAGATCACTGCAATTACTCACAATGAGATATACCTCAATTAAATGGTGTGTACCTAAGAAATGGTAAGGATATTATCTAATGTAACAATTCTGAGATAAGAAAATCAAGATTTAGTTTTTATGTATTCTTTATGATATGCAAGATGTCATTGATTGTCAAGTTCACAAGGCAATGACATTGTTGGCAACTACGCAAAAAATATATATAATGCCATATCTAAATACACATGCCAGTAAACTGGTCCAATTTGATGTTCTAACTATACTGCCAGTTTGGGAAAGCAAGCAAACAGACTGAATGATGTGTAAAAATTGCCGATGAGAGCAACTGCCGTCATGAAGAGTGTCTTGTTGTTTGTTAGTACTGTATCTAGAATCCCATTGGATTGAAAGTCAAACAGCCAACTGTGCTATGTATTTGGAACCATTATGAATCCTTTTGATCTTGAGAAAGAATTACTCTTGGATGAATGTCTTTGCAGTAGCTAAATTTAATTGTGGATATCAAGACAAGATTTCAATTCATAACTTTGACAAAAAATTATAGTTGTAAATTGAACTGTTTATAATTCTAAAATAAAGTTGCGGACAATCAGTTAGGAAAACCAGCAACAGTTGTGAGTGCTAGTTATTACTTACACTAGTATGAATGCATCAACACATAGATAACAGAAAACTAAGATTTTCTTATTTGTAATTGACTGGATTAACATTTAAAATTTGAAAATAACTTAATTTTAATGTCACATGCTTTAGCATTGGTGGGTTCAACTGGTGCATGGACAAACATGAAAAATTAAATGGATTAATGAAGGTATACAGGAATTCAAATAAAATAACAGCTACACTAGCTTGTCTAAATCAACATGAATCGTAAACTGACAGAGAACTATGATTTCTCATAGCAATACTACACATATTTAACATTAACAGGGATTCAAAATTTTATTCGTTAAAATTTAATGATCATTCAGATGGAGAAGGTACGACAGTTGTGGATTCAACACTTTGAAATACTGAAATATAAATATATTTTTGGTGTTATGAAAGAACAATTAGAGAAGAGCAATATAATTAACTACTAGAATACTCTAATTAAACACAAACTTGATAATTGAAGTAAAATAGAATTTCCAGTTTTACCCTCCAACCATGTGAAAATATCGGTATAAAATATATGTAAATAAAACAAAATGTCTCATCTTCTGTAAGAGAAGCTACTGCAGTCATGGGTGGGGTACCGAATAAAAGGGAAAGTAATAATTACTGACTGGAAGAAATATAAATAATATAACAACAAGAAATAAAAAATCAGGTGATTTTATCCACTAAACTTGTCTAAATCAAGATTGATTAAAAATTATACCAACATTTGATTAATTAACAGAAAGATTATTTACCCAATAGTGTATGAATTTAACCAAATGATAAGTGACATAAAACTATTAAAAATAGTCATTGTCTCCTTTACCCGGTGCACATTAAACTCCTCTAGTTGTACTAAAATAATTCTAAGGATTTATTCTTGCTTGACCAGAGCATGAAAAATAATAATATTTTAAAGTTTGCTGATGACTAAAACAGGTTACTGCTGTTTTTAGAAGCCTTTTTATCTGATGAAAGCTGGACATGCAACAATACTTGCCTAGTTAGAAAAGATCCACACTTTACTATTGATTATACATTTGCTCCTTAGTTGAATTTCTATGTACGTAGCTGCCTGCTTTACATAATAAAGTTCATTCTTACCCTAAACTGCTGATTATTATATTATTTGCACTCTAAAGACATGATGGTTTGGATAATTGAAAGATATTCCAAATAATTGTTACCAAAAAATTCTATAACTCTTTATAAACAGTCCAACCTAGAATTGGAGAAACTTCAGCTGTTGTTGATTCAATAGTTGTTATATAATATATATATTTTTTTAAACGAGGCACAGTGATAAATATTTCAACTAGTACCACTTAAACCAAAATGATTTTTAAACATGAGATAAATATAGTGCAATCAACATTAATTGCCAAATTTTAAGCTTTTTCTTGGGCAATTTTTTAAGAAGTAGGCAAGAAGGAGGCACGCCACCAAAGGCAATTTATCAACAAGGAGGCGTGCTACCAAAGGCAATCAACAAGCAGGCACACCATCCTATCTAGTGGGGAGAGATCTCTAGAGCCATGAAACGGAGGGATTTGCTAGTGCATTGCACATCCATCTCACACTGGGGGGCAGTTCAATCGAGATGTAGATCCGTTTGCTGATTCTAACTCTCAAGACTACGAACATGAAATCATGCCTATCTGATCTTGATGTACTGTTATTCAGATGATTATAAAACACATGCATTTATTGTGTGAAATGTGTTGACAGAGAGTGTGGGTAGATTGCATTGTTTTTTGGGTTTTTTTTAATTGCCCTGATGAAAACCTAAGTATTTTGGTTGAAACCTTGGCTTCAAAAAAGTAATGATTTAATGATAAAATAATTGACTACTATAGAATTTGCTAAATAAAGACTGACGTAATAATTGACATGAAATACTTAACAACTTTACCCTACAAATATATGAACAAAAATAGTAACTTTTCTTGAGAATTTTTTAAAGATTTTTTTTTTTTAATATAAAGAAATATCTCACCTCCTGTAGGAGAATCTTTAATTAGTAGTGTGCAAGAAATATACAGATAAATATTTCAACTGGTGCTATCGAAATAGAAATGATTTGTAAACATGACATAACTATAATGATACAATCGGCATTATTTTGGCATTTTAGAATGAATAAAAAATAACCTCCTATTTTTAGGATGTGTTTAGTATGTTGCTATTTTTCAGCATACATTTTAACCAATGAATATTAAATTCTAATTCATTCAATCTAATGAATTATGCAAAATATTTGATGTAAGCAAAACCGAAGTATTTTGGTTGAAATGATGGACTTAAAAAAAATTGAAGTAGTTGAATGCTCTATACAACATATAATAGCATTTCAACTTTACCCTCCAACCCTATCCAAATTATTCACAAAAATTTTTAACTTTTCTGGAAACTTTTCTGGAGAGTATTTAAAATTTGTGCCAATATAATGAATAAATAAAAATGTCTCACCTTCTGTAGTTGGAGGTTCGGCAGTTGAGGATAGGGTAACATCTAAAATAGAAAGGAAAAACTGTATGAAAAATCAACATAATTTATATATTTTTTTAATTAGGCAACTGTGTTTAACAGCATGAAGTGGTGTAAAACCATGACCCTTTACCTGACCCACATAAAACGGTGATAAAAAAACAACTAAATATTAATTTTTTCTTGATGGGTGGAAGAATTTTTTTAGATTTATGGTGATACCAACTGGCTTCTACTGCTGTTTTGGGAAGCCATTGATCTGAAGTAAGCTGAATTGCCCAGAATAGATCCACACTTTACTTTTGATCAAACCTAATAATCATGATGAATTACTATGTGGTTAACACAATGTAGTTCATTCTTGTCCCAAACTGCAGATCATTGTATTTAATATGAAGCGATTGGAAAGTTCTTTTTAGAAAAGAAGATCTATTAATAATTGTCTTAAATATATTAACAATGTCTCACCTTGAGTTGGAGAAACTTCAGCTGTACTGGATTCCATAGCAGTCACTGAGATGAAAAAAGAATTTTTTTAAAAATTATTTCAAAATTTCCAAAAGTATTAGGAACAGGAATAAAATTGGATTCATGTTTTAACTAGTTCTGTCTATGATTTTAATATGTTATTTAACTGTAGTTCAATCAGCATTAATTACAAACTTTTTAATATTGTAATCCAATTTTTCTCCTATTTCAAGAATATCATCAGCATGTGATTAGCTATTTCTCAGTATGCCTATTTTCATGAATATAATTAACATTAATTTATCCTAGACATGCTTAATTACAATTTCTTTTTCTTTTCTCGGTAATATACAATACATCCATTGAAATTCTTGTCTGGTGAAATAATTGACGGCTAACTTTTAGAGAGGACAGTTTTACAGTTGGAAATGTAATAAAATATTATGAGTCAGATCGCTGCAATTACTCACAATGATATACCTCAATTAAATGGTGTTTACCTAAGAAATGGTAAGGATATTACAATTCTGAAATAAGAAAATCACGATTTAGTTTTTATGTATTCTTTATGATATGCAAGATGTCATTGTTTGTCAAGTTCACAAGGTAATGACATTGTTGGCATATTTTTGTAATTTTTGAGGAAAACTACGCAAAATAAAAATATATAATGCCATATCTAAATACACATGCCAGTAAACTGGTCCAATTTAATTTTTTTACTCTACTGCCAGTTTGAGAAGGCAAACAAACAGACTGAATGATGTTTAAAAATTGCTGATGAGAGCAACTGCCATCATGAAGATTGTCTTGCTGTTCATTAGTGTGGTATCTATATAGAATCCCTTATTGGATTAAAAGTCACTGTGCTATGTATTTGGAACCATTATGAATCCTTTTGATCTTGAGAAAGAATTACTTGGGATGAATTTCTTAGCTGTAGCTCAATTTAATTGTGGATATCAAGATAAGATCTCAATTCATAACTTTAATAAAAAGTGACAGTAAATTGAACTGTTATATAATTCGAAAATAAAGTTGCGGACAATCAGTTTGGAGAAACAGCAACAATTCTGAGTGCTAGTTAATACTTACACTAGTATGAATTCATCAACACATAGATAACAGAAAACTAAGATTTTCTTATTGTAATTGACTGGATAACATTTAAAATTTGAAAACAACTAATGTTACATGCTTTAGCAGTGGTGGGTTGAACTGGTGCAGGGACAAACATGAAGGGATTAATGAAGGTATACAGGAATTCAAATAAAATTAAAGCTACAAATATAAAATAAATTATCACTAGCCTTGTCTAAATCAACATGAATCGTAAACAGACAGGGAACTATGATTTCTCATAGCTTATTTCAATACTACACACATTAATATTAACAGCTATTCAAAATCTTATTCCTTATTATGATCATTAACTCACATTCAGATGGAGAAGGTACGACAGTTGTGGGTTCAACACTTTGAAATACTAAAATATAAATATATTTTTGGTATTTATTAAAGAACAATTAGAGAAGAGCAATATAATTAACTACTAGAATACTCTAATTAAACACAAACTCCACTTTACTCTCCAAACATGTGAAAATACGTTTTATTGATCGAGTTTAAAATATATCTTCTGTAAGATAAGTTACTGAAGTCGTTGGTGGGGTACCGAATAAAATGGAAAGGAATACTGACTCGAAGAAATATAAATAATATAACAAAAAGATTAAAAAACATCAGGTGATTATATCTGTCTAAATTAATAATTATACCAACATTTGATTACAAAAATTAATTAACAGAAAGATTATTTACCCACTAGTGTATGAATTTAACCAAAATGATAAGTGACATAAAACTAAGATTTCCCTCAACATATTTAAATACTCGACTGAAATCATTTAAAAATAGTGTACATTGTCTCCTTTATCTGGTGCACATTAAACTCTTCTAGTGGTACTAACACAATTCTAAGGATTTATTCTTGATTGACCAGAGCATGATATTTTAAAGTTTTCTGGTGACTTAAACAGGTTCTCTGTTTTTGGAAGCCTTTTTATCTGATGAAAGCTGGACATGCAACAATACTTGCCTAGTTAGAAAAGATCCACACTGATCATATATTTGCTCCTAGTTGAATTTCTATGTAGATGCCTGCTTTACATAATAAAGCTCATTCTTACCCTAAACTGCTGATTATTATATTTGCACTCTAAAGACATGATAGTTTGGAGAATTGATTTTAAATAAAAGATGTTCCAACTAATATTGTTACCAAAAAATTCTATAAATAGTCCAACCTAGAATTGGAGAAACTAGATTCAATAGTTGTTAACCTAGAATTGGAGAAACTTCACTGTTGTACATTCAATAGTTGTTACATAATTAATTTTTTTAAACCATTAATTAGTTTTAAATTAAGGCACAGTGATAAATATTTCAACTAGTACTGTTTAAACCAAAATGATATTTAAACATGAGATAAATATAGTGCAATCAACATTAATTGCCAAATTATGAGCTCTTTATTAGGCAATTTATCAAGAAGGAGGCAAGAAGGAGGCATGCCACCGAAGGCAATTTATCAACAAGGAGGCAAGCTACCAAAGGCAATCAACAAGCAGGCACACCATTCTATCTAGTGGGGAGACTGTGATCAATAGAGCCATGAAATGGAGAGATTTGCTAGTGCATTGCACATCCATCTCACAATGGGGGCCAGTTCAATTGAGATATAGATCCGGTTGCTGATTCTATCTCTCAAGACTATGAACATGAAATCACGCCAAGTTACTGCTATCTGATCTTGATGTACTGTTATTCAGATGATTATAAAACACATGCATTTATTGTGTGAAATGTGTTGCCAGAGAATGTGGGTAGATTGCATTGTTTTTTTAGTTTTTTTAATTGCCCTGATGAAAACCTAAGTATTTTGGTTGAAATCTTGGCTTCAAAAAAGTAATGATTTAATGATAAACTAATTGACTACTATAGAATTTGCTAAATAAAGACTGACATAATAATTGACATGAAATACTTATCCACTTTACCCTACAAATTAATATATGAAAATATTTCACCAAAAATAGTAACTTTTCTTGAGAATTTTTTAAAGAATTTTTTTTTTAATATAAAGAAATGTCTCACCTCCTGTAGGAGAATCAATGTGCAAGAAATATACAGATAAATATTTCAACTGGTGCTGTCTAAATGGAAATAATTTGTAAACATGAGATAACTATAATAATACAATCGGCATTATTTTGGCTTTTTATTATGCAGTATATCAGCAAGAATGAATAAACCTATTTTTAAGATGTCGTTAGTATGTCTTTAGTATGTACCTGTTTTTAAGCATGTCAACTTTAATTGTACATTTTAACCTACGAATATTAAATTCTAATTTATATAATCTAATGAATCATGCAAAATGTTTGACCTAAGCAAAACCGAAGTATTTTGGTGTGAAAAGTTTGATCAAAATTTTTTTTTTAATATAAATCTTAAAGTAGAGTTAATTACTTGAACGCTCTATACAAACACAAACAAAATATGTGACATATAATAGCATTATCCTAGACATGCTTAATTACAATTTCCCTTTTTTATCTTCTCGGTAATATACAATACATCCATTGAAATTCTTGTCTGGTGAAATAATTGAAGGCTAACTTTTAGAGAGGACAGCTTTACAGTTGGAAATGTTATAAAATATTATGAGTCAGATCACTGCAATTACTCACAGTGATATACCTCAATTAAATGGTGTGTACCTAAGTAATGGTAAGGATATTATCTAATGTAACAATTCTGAGATGAGAAAATCAAGATTTAGTTTTTATGTATTGTTTAGGATAAGCAAGATGTCATTGTTTGTCAAGTTCACAAGGCAATGACATTGTTGGCCAATTTTTGTAATTTTTGAGGAAAACTATGCAAAATAAAATATATAATGCCATATCTAAATACACATGCCAGTAAACTGATATGGCATTATATATTTTTATTTTGCATAGTTTTCCTCAAAAATTACAAAAATTGGCCAACAATGTCATTGCCTTGTGAACTTGACAAACAATGACATCTTGCTTATCCTAAAGAATACATAAAAACTAAATCTGCCAGTTTGAGAAGGCAAGTAAACAGACTGAATGATGTTTAAAAATTGCCGATGAGAGCAACTGCCATCATGAAGATTGTCTTGCTCTTCATTAGTGCTGTATCTAGAATCCCTTATTGGAGTGAAAGTCAAACAGCCAACTGTGCTATGTATTTGGAACCATTATGAATCCTTTTGATCTTGAGAAAGAATTACTCTTGGATGAATTTCTTTGCTGTAGTTAAATTTAATTGTGGATATTAAGACAAGTTTTCAATTCATAACTTTGACAAAAAGTGATAGTTGTAAATTGAACTTTTATATAATTCTAAAATAAAGTTGCAGACAATCAGTTAGGAGAAGCAGCAACAGTTGTGAGTTCTAGTTATTACTTACACTAGTATGAATTCATCAACACATAGATAACAGAAAAATAAGATTTTCTTAATTGTAATTGACTGGATTAACATTTTAAAATTTGAAAACAACTTAATTTTAATGTTACATGCTTTAGCAGTGGTGGGTACAACTGGTGCAAGCACAAACATTTAAAATTAAACGGATTAATGAAGGTATACAGGAATTCAAATAAAATAACAGCTACAAATATATCACTATTCTTGTCTAAATCAACATGAATCATAAACTGACAAGGAACTATGATTTCTCATAGCTTATTTCAATACTACACACATTTAACATTAACAGGGATTCAAAATTGTATTCATTATGATCATTAACTCACATTCAGATGCAGAAGGTACGACAGTTGTGGATTCAAAACTTTGAAATACTGAAATATAAATATATTTTTGGTATTATGAAAGAACAATTAGAGAAGAGCAATATAAGAATACTCTAATTAAACACAAACTTAATAATAGAAGTAAAATAGAATTTCCACTTTACCCTCCAACCATGTGAAAATACTTTTTATTGATCAAGTTTAAATTATGTATAAATAAAACTCATCTTCTGTAAGAGAGTTACTGCAATCGTGTGTGTGGTACCGAATAAAATGGAAAGTAATAATTACTGACTCGAAGAAATATAAATAATATAACAACAAGAAATAAAAAATCAAGTGATTATGTCCACTTCACTTGTCTAAATCAAGATGAATTAATAATTATACCAACATTTGATTCATAAGAGACAATTAACAGAAATATTATTTACCCAATAGTGTATGAATTTAACCAAATGATAAGTGACATAAAACTAAGATTTCCCTTGTTAATTCCAAACATATTTTAAATACTTGACTGAAAACATTTAAAAATAGTGTACATTGTCTCCTTTACCCAGTGCACATTAAACTCTTCTAGTTGCACTAAACCAATTCTAAGGATTTATTCTTGCTTGACCAGAGCATGAAAAATGATTGCTGATGACTAAAACAGGTTCTACTGCTGTTTTTGGAAGTCTTTTTATCTGATGAAAGCTGGACATGCAACAATACTTGCCTAGTTAGAAAAGATCCACACTTTACAATTGATCATACATTTGCTCCTAGTTGAATTTCTATGTAGATGCCTGTTTTACATAAAGCTCATTCTTACCCTAAACTGCTGATTATTATATTTGCACTCTAAAGACATGATAGTTTGGATAGTTGAAAGATGTTCCAACTAATTGTTACCAAAAAATTCAATAACTCGTCCAACATAGTATTGGAGAAACTTCAGCTGTTGTAGATTCAATAGTTGTTACATAATTAACAAAGATTTGAGGCACAGTGATAAATATTTCAATTATTACCATTGAAACCAAATGCATTTTTAAACTTGAGATAAATATAGTTGCAAACATTAATTGCCAAATTATATGCTTTTTCTTAAGCAATTTATCAAGAAGGAGGCAAGAAGGAGGTATGCCACCAAAGGCAATTTATCAACAAGGAGGCATGCTACCAAAGGCAATTAACAAGCACGCATACCATCCTATCTAGTGGGGAGAGACCTCTGCGATCAATAGAGCCATGAAATGGAGAGATTTGCTAGTGCATTGCACATCCATCTCACACTGGGGGGCAGTTCAATCGAGATGTAGATCCGGTTGCTGATTCTAACTCTCAAGAGACTGAACATGAAATCATGCCTAGTTTCAGCTATATGATCTTGATGTACTGTTATTCAGATGATTATAAAACACAAGCATTTATTGTGTGAAATATGTTGCCCGAGAGTGTGGGTAGATTGCATTTTTTTGTTATTTTTTTAATTGCCCTGATGAAAACCTAAGTATTTTGGTTGAAACCTTGGCTTCAAAAAAGTAATGATTTAATGATAAAATAATTGACTACTATAGAATTTGCTAAATAAGGTTTGACGTAATAATTGATATGAAATACTTATCTACTTTACCCTACAAATATATAACTGCCAGTTTGAGAAGGCAAGTAAACAGACTGAATGATGTTTAAAAATTGCCGATGAGAGCAACTGCTATCATTAAGAGTGTCTTGCTGTTCATTAGTGCTGTATCTAGAATCCCTTATGGATTGAAAGTCAAAGAGCCAACCGTGCTATGCAATTAGAACCGTTATGAATCCTTTTGATCTTGAGAAAGAATTACTCTTGGATGAATTTCTTTGCTGTAGCTAAATTTAAGACAATATTTCAATTCATAACTTTGACAAAAATTGATAGTTGTAAATTGAACTGTTACATAATTCTAAAATAAAGTTGCGTACAATCAGTTAGGAGAAGCAGCAACAGTTGTGAGTTCTAGTTATTACTTACACTAGTATGAATTCATCAACACATAGATAACAGAAAAATAAGATTTTCTTATTGTAATTGACTGGATAACATTTAAAATTTGAAAACAACTTAATTTTAATGATACATGCTTTAGCAGTGGTGGGTTCAACTGGTGCAGGGATGAACATTAACAATTAAAGGGATTAATGAAGGTATACAGGAATTCAAATGAAATAACAGCTACAAATATAAAATAAATTATCACTAGCCTTGTCTAAATCAACATGAATCGTAAACTGACAGAGAACTATGATTTCTCATAACTTATTTCAATACTACACACTCTTAACATTAACAGTGATTCAAAATTTTATTCATTAAAATTTAATGAACATTAACTCACATTCAGATGGAGAAGGTACGACAGTTGTGGATTCAACACTTTGAAATACTGAAATATAAATATATTTTTGGTATTATGAAAGAACAATAATAGAGAAGAGCAATATAATTAACTACTAGAATACTCTAATTAAACACAAACTCCACTTTACCCTCCAAACATGTGAAAATAAGTTTTATTGATCGAGTTTAAAATATATCTTCTGTAAGATAAGTTACTGAAGTCGTTGGTGGGGTACCAAATAAAATGGAAAGGAATACTGACTCGAAGAAATATAAATAATATAACAAAAAGATTAAAAAACATCAGGTGATTATATCTGTCTAAATTAATAATTATACCAACATTTGATTACAAAAATTAATTAACAGAAAGATTATTTACCCACTAGTGTATGAATTTAACCAAAATGATAAGTGACATAAAACTAAGATTTCCCTCAACATATTTAAATACTCGACTGAAATCATTTAAAAATAGTGTACATTGTCTCCTTTATCTGGTGCACATTAAACTCTTCTAGTGGTACTAACACAATTCTAAGGATTTATTCTTGATTGACCAGAGCATGATATTTTAAAGTTTTCTGGTGACTTAAACAGGTTCTCTGTTTTTGGAAGCCTTTTTATCTGATGAAAGCTGGACATGCAACAATACTTGCCTAGTTAGAAAAGATCCACACTGATCATATATTTACTCCTAATTGAATTTCTATGTAGATGCCTGCTTTACATAATAAAGCTCATTCTTACCCTAAACTGCTGATTATTATATTTGCACTCAAAAGACATGATAGTTTGGAGAATTGATTTTAAATAAAAGATGTTCCAACTAATATTGTTACCAAAAAATTCTATAAATAGTCCAACCTAGAATTGGAGAAACTAGATTCAATAGTTGTTACATAATTATATATTTTTTAAACATTAATTAGTTTTAAATTAAGGCAGAGTGATAAATATTTCAACTAGTACTGTTTAAACCAAAATGATATTTAAACATGAGATAAATATAGTGCAATCAACATTAATTGCCAAATTATGAGCTCTTTATTAGGCAATTTATCAAGAAGGAGGCAAGAAGGAGGCACGCCACCAAAGGCAATTTATCAACAAGGAGGCGTGCTACCAAAGGCAATCAACAAGCAGGCACACCATTCTATCTAGTGGGGAGAGACCTCTGTGATCAATAGAGCCATGAAATGGAGAGATTTTCTAGTGCATTGCACATCCATCTCACAATGGGGGCCAGTTCAATTGAGATATAGATCCGGTTGCTGATTCTAACTCTCAAGACTATGAACATGAAATCACGCCTAGTTACTGCTATCTGATCTTGATGTACTGTTATTCAGATGATTATAAAACACATGCATTTATTGTGTGAAATGTGTTGCCAGAGAATGTGGGTAGATTGCATTGTTTTTTGTTTTTTTAATTGCCCTGATGAAAACCCAAGTATTTTGGTTGAAACCTTGGCTTCAAAAAAGTAATGATTTAATGATAAAATAATTGACTACTATAGAATTTGCTAAATAAAGACTGACGTAATAATTGATATGAAATATTTATCCACTTTACTCTACAAATATATGAAAATATTTCACCAAAATAGTAACCCTTCTTGAGAATTAAAAAATAATAATAATATCTCGCCTCTTGTAGGAGCATCTTTAATTAGTAGTGTGCAAGAAATATACGGACAAATATTTCAACTAGTGCTGTCTAAATGGAAATGATTTGTAAACATGAGATAACTATAATACAATCGGCATTATTTTGGTTTTTTATTGTGCAATATATCAGCAAGAATGAATAAACAAATAACCTTCTATTTTTAGGATGTCTTTAGTATGTTGCTGTTTTTCAGCATGTCAACTTTAATTGTACATTTTAACCTACGAATATTAAATTCTAATTTATTCAATCTAATGAATCATGCAAAATATTTGACCTAAGCAAAACCGAAGTATTTTGGTGTGAAATGTTCGATCCAAAAAAATTTTTTGATAAATCTTAAAGTAAAGTTTACTTGAATGCTCTATACAAACACAAACAAAATAAGTGACATATAATAGCATTTCAACTTTGCCCTCCTACCCTATCCAAATGCTTCACCAAATATTGTAACTTTTCTTGAGAGTATTTGAAATTTGTGCCAATATAATGAATCAATAAAAATGTCTCGCCTTCTGTAGTTGGAGTTTCGGCAGTTGAGGATAGGGTAACAGAGGATAGGGTAACATCTAAAATAGAAAGGAATAACTGTATAAAAAATCAACATATTTTTTTTTTAATTAGGCAACTGTGTTTAGCAACATGAAGTGTTGTAAAACACTGACCCTTTACCTGATCCACATAAAATGTGTCCATTGGTGATAAAAAAAAATTCTAAATATTAATTTTTTCTTGACGGGTACTTAAAAATGAAGATTTTTTTTAAAATTTATGTGATCTCAACTGGCTTCTGCTGCTATTTTGGGAAGCCATTGATCCAAAGTAAGCTGAATTGCCTAAAATAGATCCACACTTTACTTTTGATCAAACCTAATAATCACTATGTGGTCCTGCCTGTTTAACACAATGTAGCTCATTCTTATCCCAAACTGCAGATCATTGTATTTAATATGAAGTGATTGGAAAGTTCTTTTTAGAGAAAAGAAGTGCTATTAATAATTGTCTTAAATATATTAACAAAGTCTCACCTTGAGTTGGAGAAACTTCAGCTGTACTGGATTCCATGGCAGTCACTGAGATGAAAAACAAAAAACATAAATTAAACATATTTCAAAATTTACAAAAATATTAGGAACAGGAATAAAATTGGATTCATATTTTAACTAGTTCTGTCCATGATTTTAATATGTTATTTAACTGTAGTTCAATCAGCATTAATTACAAACTTTTTTGTATTATAGCATCCAAATTTTGTAGCTATTTCTCAGTATGCCCATTTTCATGAATATAATTAACATTTATCCTAGACATGCTTAATTACAATTTCTCTTTTATCTTCTCGGTAATCTACAATACATCCGTTGAAATTCTTGTCTGGTGAAATAATTGAAGGCTAACTTTTAGAGAGGACAGCTTTACAGTTGGAAATGTTATAAAATATTATGAGTCAGATCACTGCAATTACTCACAGTGATATACCTCAATTAAATGGTGTGTACCTAAGTAATGGTAAGGATATTTATCTAATGTAACAATTCTGAGATGAGAAAATCAAGATTTAGTTTTTATGTATTCTTTAGGATAAGCAAGATGTCATTGTTTGTCAAGCTCACAAGGCAATGACATTGTTGGTCAATTTTTGTAATTTTTGTGGAAAACTATGCAAAATAAAAATATATAATGCCATATCTAAATACACATGCCAGTAAACTGGTCGAATTTGACTATACTGCCAGTTTGAGAAGGCAAGTAAACAGACTGAATGATGTTTAAAAATTGCCGATGAGAGCAACTGCCATCATGAAGATTGTCTTGCTCTTCATTAGTGCTGTATCTAGAATCCCTTATTGGATTGAAAGTCAAACAGCCAACTGTGCTATGTATTTGGAACCATTATGAATCCTTTTGATCTTGAGAAAGAATTACTCTTGGATGAATTTCTTTGCTGTAGTTAAATTTAATTGTGGATATTAAGACAAGTTTTCAATTCATAACTTTGACAAAAAGTGATAGTTGTAAATTGAACTTTTATATAATTCTAAAATAAAGTTGCAGACAATCAGTTAGGAGAAGCAGCAACAGTTGTGAGTTCTAGTTATTACTTACACTATTATGAATTCATCAACACATAGATAACAGAAAAATAAGATTTTCTTAGTTGTAATTGACTGGATTAACATTTTAAAATTTGAAAACAACTTAATTTTAATGTTACATGCTTTAGCAGTGGTGGGTTCAACTGGTGCAAGCACAAACATTTAAAATTAAACAATCACATTCAGATGGAGAAGGTATGACAGTTGTGGATTCAAAACTTTGAAATACTGAAATATAAATATATTTTTGGTATTATGAAAGAACAATTAGAGAAGAGCAATATAAGAATACTCTAATTGAACACAAACTTAATAATAGAAGTAAAATAGAATTTCCACTTTACCCTCCAACCATGTGAAAATACTTTTTATTGATCAAGTTTAAAATATGTATAAATAAAAATCATCTTCTGTAAGAGAAGTTACTGCAATCGTGTGTGTGGTACCGAATAAAATGGAAAGTAATAATTACTGACTCGAAGAAATATAAATAATATAACAACAAGAAATAAAAAATCAAGTGATTATATCCAATAAACTTGACTAAATCAACATGAATTAAAAATGATACCAACATTTGATTCATAAGAGACAATTAACAGAAATATTATTTACCCAATAGTGTATGAATTTAACCAAATGATAAGTGACATAAAACTAAGATTTCCCTTATTAATTCCAAACATATTTAAATACTTGACTGAAAACATTTAAAAATAGTGTACATTGTCTCCTTTACCCGGTGCACATTAAACTCTTCTAGTTGTACTAAACCAATTCTAAGGATTTATTCTTGCTTGACCAGAGCATGAAAAATGATTGCTGATGACTAAAACAGGTTCTACTGCTGTTTTTGGAAGTCTTTTTATCTGATGAAAGCTGGACATGCAACAATACTTGCCTAGTTAGAAAAGATCCACACTTTACAATTGATCATACATTTGCTCCTAGTTGAATTTCTATGTAGATGCCTGTTTTACATAAAGCTCATTCTTACCCTAAACTGCTGATTATTATATTTGCACTCTAAAGACATGATAGTTTGGATAATTGAAAGATGTTCCAACTAATTGTTACCAAAAAATTCAATAACTCGTCCAACATAGTATTGGAGAAACTTCAGCTGTTGTAGATTCAATAGTTGTTACATAATTAACAAAGATTTGAGGCACAGTGATAAATATTTCAATTATTACCATTTAAACCAAATGCATTTTTAAACTTGAGATAAATATAGTTGCAATCAACATTAATTGCCAAATTATATGCTTTTTCTTAAGCAATTTATCAAGAAGGAGGCAAGAAGGAGGTATGCCACCAAAGGTAATTTATCAACAAGGAGGCATGCTACCAAAGGCAATTAACAAGCAGGCACACCATCCTATCTAGTGGGGAGAGACCTCTGCGATCAATAGAGCCATGAAATGGAGAGATTTGCTAGTGCATTGCACATCCATCTCACACTGGGGGGCAGTTCAATCGAGATGTTGATCCGGTTGCTGATTCTAACTCTCAAGACTATGAACATGAAATCATGCCTAGTTTCAGCTATATGATATTGATGTACTGTTATTCAGATGATTATAAAACACATGCATTTATTGTGTGAAATATGTTGCCCGAGAGTGTGGGTAGATTGCATTTTTTTAATATTTTTTTTATTACCCTGATGAAAACCTAAATATTTTGGTTGAAACCTTGGCTTCAAAAAAGTTATGATTTAATGATAAAATAATTGACTACTATAGAATTTGCTAAATAAAGACTGACGTAATAATTGATATGAAATACTTATCCACTTTACTCTACAAATATATGAGAATATTTCACCAAAATAGTAACCCTTATTGAGACTTTTTTTAAAATAATAATATCTCACCTCCTGTAGGAGAATCTTTAATTAATAGTTTGCAAGAAATATACAGACAAATATTTCAACTAGTGCTGCGTAAATGGAAATGATTTGTAAACATAAGATAACTATAATACAATCGGCATTATTTTGGCTTTTTATTATGCAATATATCAGCAAGAATGAATAAACAAATAACCTCCTATTTTTAGGATGTCTTTAGTATGTTGCTGTTTTTCAGCATGTCAACTTTAATTGTACATTTTAACCTACGAATATTAAATTCTAATTTATTCAATCTAATGAATCATGCAAAATATTTGACCTAAGCAAAACCGAAGTATTTTGGTGTGAAATGTTCGATCCAAAAAAAATGTTTTTGATAAATCTTAAAGTAGAGTTTACTTGAATGCTCTATACAAACACAAACAAAATAAGTGACATATAATAGCATTTCAACTTTGCCCTCCAACCCTATCCAAATGCTTCACAAAAAAATTGTAACTTTTCTGGAGAGTATTTGAAACTTGTGCCAACATAATGAATAAATAATAATGTCTCACCTTCTGTAGTTGGAGGTTCGGCAGTTGAGGATACGGTAACATCTAAAATAGAAAGGAAAAACTGTATGAAAAATCGACTTAATTATATTTTTATTAATTTGGCGACTGTGTTTAGCAACATGAAGTGTTGTAAAACACCGATCCTTTACCTAATCCACATAAAACTGTTCCAGTGGTTAAGAAATTCTTAACGGGAGCATAACAATTGAAGTATTTTTTTAGATTTATGGTGATCCCAACTGGCTTCTACTGCTGTTTTGGGAAGCCATTCATCTGAAGTAAGCTGAATTGCCAAGGAATAGATCCACACTTTACTTTGGATCAAACCTATAATCATGATGAATTTCTATGTGGTGCTGCCTGTTTAACACAATGGAGCTCATTCTTATCCCAAACTGCAGATCATTGTATTTCATATGAAGTCTTTGGAAAGTTCTTTTTAAAGAAGATCTATTAATAATTGTCTTAAATATATTAACAAAGTCTCACCTTGAGTTAGAGAAACTTCAGCTGTGCTGGATTCCATAGCAGTAACTGACAAAAAATAAATATTTCAAAAATATTAGGAACAGGAACAAAATTGGATTCTTATTTTAACTAGAACTGTCTATGATTTTAATATGTGATATAACTGTAGTTCAATCAGCATTAATTACAAACTTTTTTGTAATGTAGCATCCAAATTGTCTCCTATTTCAAAAGATTATAATCAGTATGTGAGTAGCTATTTCTCAGTATGCCCATTTTCATGAATATAATTAACATTTAACCTAGACATGCTTAATTACATTTTGTTTTTATCTTCTCGGTAATATACAATACATCAGTTGAAATTCTTGTCTGTTGAAATAATTGAAAGCTAACATTTAGATAGGACAGTTTTGCAGTTAGAAATGTTATAAAATATTATAAGTCAGATCATTGCAATTACTCACAATGATATACCTCAATTAAAATGGTGTGTCCCTAATAATTGGTAAGGATATTATCTACTGTAACAATTCTGAGATAAGAAAATCAAGATTTAGTTTTTATGTATTCTTTTTGATATGCAAGATGTCATTGTTTGTCAAGTTCAAAAGGCCAGATATTGTTGGCCTATTTTTGTAATTTTTGAGGAAAACTACGCCAAATAAAAATATATAATGCCATATCTAAATACACATGCCAGTAAACTGGTCCAATTTGATTTTTTTACTCTACTGCCAGTTTGAGAAGGCAAGCTGAATGATGTTTAAAAATTGCTGATGAGAGCAACTGCCATCATGAAGATTGTCTTGCTGTTCATTAGTGTGGTATCTAGAATCCCTTATTGGATTAAAAGTCACTGTGATAAGTATTTGGAACCATTATGAATCCTTTTGATCTTGAGAAAGAATTACTTGGGATGAATTTCTTTGCTGTAGCTAAATTTAATTGTGGATATCAAGACAAGTTTTCAATTCAAACTTTGACAAAAACTGATAGTTGTAAATTGAACTGTTATATAATTCTAAAATAAAGTTGCGGACAATCAGTTACGAGAAGCAGCAACAGTTGTGAGTGCTAGTTATAACTTACACTAGTATAAATTCATCAACACATAGATAACAGAAAACTAAGATTTTCTTATTGTAATTGACGGATAACATTTAAAATTTGAAAACAACTGAATTTTAATGTTACATGCTTTAGCAGTGGTGGGTTCAACTGGTGCAGGGACAAACATGAAAAATTAAACGTAGTAATGAAGGTATACAGGAATTCAAATAAAATAACAGCTACAAATTTATCACTAGCCTTCTCTAAATTAACATGAATCGTAAACTGACAGAGAACTACGATTTCTCATAACTTATTTCAATACTACACACATTTAACATTAACAGGGATTCAAAATTTTATTTATTAAAATTTAATGAACATTAACTCACATTCAGATGGAGAAGGTACGACAGTTGTGGATTCAACACTTTGAAATACTGAAATATAAATATATTTTTGGTATTATGAAACAACAATTAGAGAGGAGCAATATAATTAACTACTAGAATACTCTAATTAAACACAAACTTAATAATTGAATTAAAATAGAATTTCCAGTTTTACCCTCCAACCATGTGAAAATACTTTTTATTGGTCGAGTTTAAAATATGTATAAATAAAACAAAATGTCTCATCTTCTGTAAGAGAAGTTACTGCAGTCATGGGTGGGGTACCAAATAAAATGGAAAGGAATAATTACTGACTCGAAGAAATATAAATAATATAACAACAAGAAATAAAAAATCAGGTGATTATATCCACTAAACTTGTTAAATCAAGCTGAATTAAAAATTATACCACATTTGATTCATAAGAAACAAAAATTAATTAACAGAAAGATTATATACCCAATAGTGTACGAATTTAACCAAATGATAAGTGACATAAAACTAAGATTTCCCTTATTAATTCCAAACATATTTAAACACTTGACTACTGAAAACATTTAAAAATAGTGTACATTGTCTCCTTTACCCGGTGCAAATTAAACTCTTCTAGTTGTACTAAATTAATTCTAAGGATCTATTCTTGCTTGACCAAAGCATGAAAAATTTAAAGTTTGCTGATGACTAAAACAGATTACTGGAAGCCTTTTTATCTGATGAAAGCTGGACATGCAACAATATATGCCTAGTTAGAAAAGATCCACTCTTTACTATTGATCATATATTTGCTCCTAGTTGAATTTCTATGCTTTACATAATATATATAGCTCATTCTCACCTGATTATTATATTTGCACTCTAAAGACATGATGGTTTGGATAATTGATTTTAAATAAAAGATGTTCAAACTAATTGTTACCAAAAAATTCAATAACTCTTTATAAACAGTCCAACCTAGAATTGGAGAAACATCAGCTGTTCTAGATTCAATAGTTGTTATATATGTACATATAATTGGGGGAAAAATTAATTAGTTATAAATTACAAAAATTAGAGGCACAGTGATAAATATTTCAACTAGCACCGTTTAAACCAAAATGATTTTTAAACATGAGATAAATACAGTGCAATCAACATTAATTGCCAAATTATAAGCTTTTTCTTAATCAAGTTATCAAGAAGGAGGCAAGAAGGAGGCACGCCACCAAAGGAAATTTATCAACAAGGAGGCATGCTAACAAAGGCAATCAACAAGCAGGCACACCATCCTATCTAGTGGGGAGAGACCTCTGTGATCAATAGAGCCATCAAATGGAGAGATTTGCTAGTGCATTGCACATCCATATCACACTGGGGGCAGTTCAATCGAGATGTAGATCCGGTTGCTGAAACTAACTCTCAAGACTATCAACATGAAATCACGCCAAGTTTCAGCTACCTGATCTTTATGTACTGTTGTTATTAAGATGATTATAAAACACATGCATTTATTGTGTGAAATGTGTTGCCAGAGAGTGGGGGTAGATTGCATTGTTTTTTTGGTTTTTTAAATTGCCCTGTGTAATTGAAACCTAGGCTTCAAAAAAGTAATGATTTAATGATAAAATAATTGACTACTATAGAATTTGCTAAATATAGACTGACGTAATAATTGACATGAAATACTTATCCACTTTGCCCTACAAATATATCACTAAAAAATTATAAAAGAAATATGTAAATGTCTCACCTCCTGTAGGAGAATCAGTAATTAGTAGTGTGCAAGAAATATACAGTCAATTAGTGCTGTCTAAATGGAAATGATTTGTAAACATGAGGTAACTATAATACAATCGGCATTATTTTGGCTTTTTATTCAGCAAGAATGAATAAAAAATAACCTCCTATTTTTAGGATGTCATTAGTATGTTGCTGTTTTTCAGCATGTCAACCTTAATAGTACATTTTAGCCTATGAATATTAATTTATTCAATCTAATGAATCTGGAAAATATTTGACCCAAGCAAAACCTAAGTATTTTTGTTCAAATGTTGGATTAAAAAAATTATTTTTTGATAAATCTTAAAGTAGAGTTTATTACTTGAATGTTGCACACAAACACAAACATAATAAGTGACATATACTAGCATTTCAACTTTGCCTATCCAAATGCTTCACCAAAAATTGTAATTTTTGTGGAGAGTATTTGAAATTTGTGTCACAAATTAAAAATGTCTCACCTTCTGTAGTTGGAGGTTCGGCAGTTGAGGATAGGGTAACATCTAAAATAGAAAGTAAAAAATGTATGAAAAATCAACATAATAATTTTTTTTTTAATTAGGCAACTGTGTTTAGCAACATGAAGTGTTGTAAAACTGACCCTTTACCTGATCCACATAAAACTGTTCCAGTGTGATAAAAAAAAGTTCTAAATTTTTCTTGACGGGGGCATCAAAATGAAGATATTTTTTAGATTTATGGTGATCCCAACTGCTGTTTTGGGAAGCTATTGATCTGAAGTATATAAGCTGAATTGCCTAGAATAGATCAACACTTTACTTTTGATCAAACCTATAATCATGATGAATTTCTATGTGGTGCTGCCTGTTTAACACAATGGAGCTCATTCTTATCCCAAACTGCAGATCATTGTATTTAATATGAAGTGTTTGGAAAGATTCTCTTTAGAGAAAAGAAGTTCTATCTTAAATATATTAACAAAGTCTCACCTTGAGTTGGAGAAACTTCAGCTGTACTGGATTCCATAGCAGTCACTGAGATGAAAAATATTTCAAAATATACAAAAATATTAAGAACAGGAATAAAATTGGATTCTTATTTTAACTAGTACTGTCTATGATTTTAATATGTGATATAACTGTAGTTCAATCAGCATTAATTACAAACTTTTTTGTAATGTAGCATCCAAATTGTCTCCAATTTCAAGAATATAATCAGTATGTGAGTAGCTATTTCTCAGTATGCCCATTTTCATGAATATATAAACCTAGACATGCTTAATTACAATTTGTTTTTATCTTCTCGGTAATATACAATACATCAGTTGAAATTCTTGTCTGGTGAAATAATTGAAGGCTAACTTTTAGAGAGGACAGTTTTACAGTTTGAAATGTTATAAAATATTATGAGTCAGATCATTGCAATTACTCACAATGATATAACTCAATTAAATGGTGTGCACCTAAGAAATGGTTAAGGATATTATCTAATGTAACAATTCTGAGATAAGAAAATCAAGATTTGGTTTTTATGTACTCTTTATGATATGCAAGATGTCATTGTTTGTCAAGTTCACAAGGCAATGACATTCTTGGCCTATTTCTGTAATTTTTGAGGAAAACTTTGCAAAATAATGCCATATCTAAAACTGGTCCAATTTGATTTTTTAACTATACTGCCAGTTTGAGAAAAAGCAAAGCAAACTGAATGATTTAAAAAATTGCCAATGAGAGCAGCTGCTATCATGAAGAGTGTCTTGCTGTTCATTAGTGCTGTATCTAGAATCCCTAATTGGATTGAAAGTCAAACAGCCAACTGTGCTATGTATTTGGAACCATTATGAATCCTTTTGATCTTGAGAAAGAATTACTCTTGGATGAATTTCTTTGCTGTAGCTAAATTTAATTGTGGTTATCAAGACAAGATTTCAATTCATATCTTTGACAAAAAGTGATAGTTGTAAATTGAACTGTTATATAATTCTAAAATAAAGTTGCGGACAATCAATTAGAAGAAGCAGCAACAGTTGTGAGTGCTAGTTATTACTTACACTAGTATGAATTTATCAACACATAGATAAGAGAAAACTAAGATTTTCTTATTGTAATTGACTGGTTAACATTAAAATTTGAAAACAACTTAATTACATGCTTTAGCAGTGGTGGGTTCAACTGGTGCAGGAACAAACATGAAAAATTAAACGGATTAATGTAGGTATATACAGTGTTAGGCTCAGCCTAATAAAATACCCACTCACACATCAGCCCCTCCCCTGAAGGGCTAGAACTGAACTATGAACTATTAGATGGAACTTATTAAGATGTCTATGGATTGCTAATTGATTGGAATGTGTGTGATCTATGTTCATTACCATTTATGGTCAGCTCAGACTAGCAGGCCCAATCCATTTAAGGGAAGGCCTGCTGGTGAATAGCAGAGCATGTCAGTTTTTCAGTGTGGTAAGGTTCTGAAATCAATAAGAATTGTTCTCTTCAAATTATTTTGTATCTTCCTAGACCTAGAGTAGTCAGACTTGTCAGCCTAATAGATGGTGGCAGCAACTAATGAACTCAGCCATTGATCAGACAGACTGACTCTAGCAGACTTAGAAGGAAGACTACACCAGACAGTACTTCCCACAGACCAGACCCTAACATATTCTGAAGGAAGGCTACTCCAAGCAGCACTGACCCTGACACATCAGACCGGTATCCCTTCCGAACAGCAAGCTGTATCGATGTAGACGCCCGAGACACCCTCAGACCACCCCACTCACCAGACCGTTGCCTTACAACCGTTTTTCAGGTGGGTCAACACCCTTCTGTCCCTATGTAACACTACTATCAAATATGGACACAGAACTTAACCAGTACATCAACTGGCACTCAAATGAGCATGATGCAGAGGAGATACCCCTTACAGACCAACCCAAATTCTCAGCTCCACCCCCACCCCAGGCAGCCGCACCCTATCTGACCCTCCCACCTTCGCTAGATCCTACAATAGCAGCGCTCATGCAGCAGATGCAGACCATGAGATGCAGAGTACCCAGCAATTGGTGATGCAGCAACAAACACTGCAAGCCTTTAATTGCAGCGATCAACCAACCAGTAGTGGTTAACTACATCTAGGCAACCCATCTCCCATCTATCCATCGGTCATCATAACTTGATACGGATCTTCACAGGTTCGAACAACAAATGCAAGCCAACTCCATTCCTCAAGAACGATGGTCAGCTGAACAACGACCCATTCTATGTGGTGATCTCATCAGTATCAGCTTAGACCCCGAGGACAAGAGATCATTCTACTCCACCCTGAAGCAGAAGCTCCTGAATAGGATGGGTTATAATCGCTCAACTCGCTTCAGCCAATGGCTAGATCCCCCCATGGCCCTACCGATACCATCGCACAGGTAACTCACTGTGCCTCAAGCCTTCTCAAAATCTTCCTACAAGACTGCTGCACATCTCTACAACAAGGTATAGACGTACTCACTATAGAATTGATGGCGAAAATCATGAACCCTGCAGTAGCTGCTACAGTGAGATCATCAGACATGGTTGAGTTAGAAACATTAATTTTATCAATACTGTGGATAAACATGTAACCCACGCCCAGAAAGGGCAGAGTTACCTCTGGTAGAATTACAGATCTAGGTCATCCCATACCCATGGGTTCACCCCTACCCGATTTCATGCCCACCAACCCACAGCTACGCCTCCCACCTCTCAAAAGACTACTCCCTCAGAATACCAGATCAGACCCAACCCCATCTCCAAAACCCCAGCCTTGAACTCAGACCGTCCTCCCCCATGGTCAAGTATTTTGATGTAGAGAAAGGTCCATTCTGCTTTGCATGCAAGAAATGGAATCATATTGCAGCCAATTGCCCAGAGAAAAGAATATTGACAATCATCCAGCAGATTCCACCAGACCCTCCAGATGATGTGGAGGAGGACAGTGATGATTCAGAGGATGAGGATGAGGACCTCACCCCATCTCTGTTTGCCATGGGTAATGTACACATTGACAATACCCCAGTAGCTTTCTTTCTAGATCCCGGAGCAGATCACTCTATTATCTCTCCTCGCCTACTCTGCCAGTTGAGAGAATTTGGCTATCCGATACCAGAACCTTCCAGCACTGTGACAGCCAGAGGATTCAAAGGTCCAATCCAAGAATTCCCTGTAGTGAAGATACCCTGCACACTCCTGGGTAAGACAATCGAAGTAAAGATGGCCTTTTACCCTGAACTCCCCCTGGACATACTCCTGGGATGGAACTGCTGCGCTCTCCGCAAACGCACACACCTGGCCACAGCCGACGAGACAGCATTGATCCTACCAATTCAGACCAGATGACAGACACTGTCGGAATGTGAGCAAACCTTACAAGAGCAAATTGATATGGATAACTCTGATAAGCAGCCAGAGTATATTTGTGATATCCTTGGTGACAGTTATGATTTTCCTGTTCTCTCTCAGACTCCCCCTTATTCTAAACACTAGCCGAACCAGACCCAGACAAGCCGCATCGATCTGATGCAGATGCCCTAGCAGAGGAATAGAAGGCTGACCCTGCTCTCCAGAAACTCAGACAAGTGGCAGACTAGGAAGGTTCCACTTACACTCTAGTACAGGATGTCCTTCATCGCAAGTCTCTAGACCAGACCGGAGAGATCCGTTCCTACAACTGGTACTACCTCCCTCTATAGAAGGACCGCAGCTCTTACCCTAGCCCACTCCACTCCGATGACAGGACATGTCGGATCCAAACATACTAGGTACAAGTTATTTAAGGACTTTCAATGGCTAGGAATTGCACAAGACGTGGCATCATTTTGTCAGTCGTGCTCCAGGTGTCAGCTCACATCCAAGAAAAATCACGCCCAAGCTCCCCTCACCATTACCTCACCCTCCATCTCCACTCTCTTCCAGAAAGTGGCGATAGATGTGGTTGAGCCCTTACCCCTCACGCACAAGAAGAATGGAATATAATTATATCGACCTTTGATCAAGGTACCCTGAGGCAGTGTCCCTCAGAGTGACCACTGCTAAAACCATTGCTACAGAACTTATGACAATCATGTCTAGAGTGTCTATGCCATGGGAGATTCTCTCTGACTGTGGCGCAAACTTTTTGTCCACGGTAATGTAGGCAGTATTCAAATTTCTTGGAATGCACCACTCCAAGACTGCCCCCTATCGTCCTCAATCTAACGGCTAACTAGATAGGTTCCATCATACCCTCCTCCAGATGGTGTGTAAGTCAAAACATCTAACAGGGACTGGGATGAGTACCTCCCCTTCTGTTTGTTTGCCTGTCGGGAGGCCCCATGTGCATCAACAGGATTCTCACCTTCGAGTTGTTATTTGGTAAAAAGATGCATGGACCGCTGGATATACTATGCCAGAGTTGGGTACCAATCAAGACCACATCCCAGTTCATGTTGGACTGGCTCCTACAGTTACTGGGTGACCTACATGTATCAGAGATGCGAGCAATCGTTTCAGACCGACACCAGGCTACACAGCAGAGAGGGTATGACCAGTCAGCAGAGGAGCGCAAGTTCAGTCCTTCTGATCAGGTGCTAGTATTCTCCCCTGCAATCACTAGGAAAAAGGGTGAAAAGCTACAGGAACGTTGGATGGGTCCATACACTGTGAATAAGAAGATCGGACCTGTGACCTACCTCATAGAGACATCTGACTGCAAGAAGAAGCTCCGTACAGTCCATATCACGGCATTGAAATTATGTGAACCCCCCATCGCGGACACAGCCTTCCTGCAAGCAGCATCCCCAGACTCATTCCACCCTATCCTACTTACCTCCTACCACTCAGATGACCCTCTTGGACCACCCCCTCTCAACCCCACTCTCACAGAACAGCAACAGGAGGAAATGACTAAGATATGGTATGACTTCCCCACAGTGTTGACCACAGCATTTGGAAGAGCCAAGTCTACCACTCACTCCATCAACACCGGAGACGCCATCCCAATTCGCAGACAGCCATACAGAATCCCCAAGCATTGGGAAGTTCAATTCAAAAAGGAATTGCAGAAGTTTCTAGACAATGACCTCATAGAACCCTCAAATGCCCCCTAGGCAGCAGCAATGTTTGCTGTTGCCAAGAAGGGTACTGCAGATGTATGACTAGTGAATGACTATAGACCTCTCAACTCCGTAACTATCCCCGATCCTTATTACCAACCCAGCATCAAGGAAACGATTCAGAAAATGGCCCTGGCGTCTTACTTTACCACATTCGACCTTGCCAGAGGTTTTTATCAGGTACCTACTCTCATTCTCAGACCGCGACAAGATCACAGTCATCACACCATTTGTAAAAATTCCGGTTTAGAGAACGTGTTGATAGGATGTGCAATGGGTGTGTCGCCAGAAAGTGCACTCGTGAGTACACAGAAAGCTTTTAAGGGCGAGGTCAAGAGGTTTCTAGAAGAATTTGTGCCCTCATCTGATTGGTTGACGGAAGGAATGGTGAACGTGACAGCAGGACCTAATAAGGAATAATAGAACGACTGTGGTGTGGGAGGATCAAACAGCTCGTAAAAATGCACACTCATAGATATAGAAGTTAGTTACGGCCTATGTGTATATGGAGTATTGCGTATTGCGTGTTATTGTTGTAGTGTGGGATGGTGCACCCACTTTGCACCACTGTGTTTACTCTTGTACCATAAAAGCCTAACTCAATTGATCAGTGATCAGGGATACAGCAGCCTAGTAAGAGGTTGGCTGATTTTGGGTCGTCTAAGGTGGATAGACTGTTAAAGGACTTCCGTCGTGGAGATTGCTGATACTGCCTGGCGGAACAACGTGTAGTTGTAGCAGGAGTACCAGGATCCCTCACACTAGCCTTGTCTAAATCAACATGAATCGTAAACTGACAGAGAACTATGATTTCTCATAGCTTATTTCAATACTACACACATTTAACATTAACAGGGATTATTATTTTTTATTCATTAATGTGATCCATTCCGATGGAGAAGGGACGACAGTTGTGGGTTCAACACTTTGAACTAAAATATAAATATATTTATGGTATTTATGAAAGAACAATTAGAGAAGGGCAATATAATTAACTACTAGAATACTCTAGTTAAACACAAACAAGCAAAATAGAATTTCCACTTTACCCTCCAAACATGTGAAAATACTTTCTATTGATCGAGTTTAAAATATGTACAAAATGTACCAACTTCTGTAAGAGAAGTTACTGCAGTTGTGGGTGGGGTACCGAATAAAATGGAAAGGAATCATTATACTGACTCGAAGAAATATAAATTATATAATAACAAGAAATAAAAATCAGGTGATTGTATCCACTAAACCTGTCTAAATCAACATGAATTAAAAATTATACCAACATTTGATTACAAAAATTAATTAACATAAAGATTATTTACCCAATAGAGTATGAATTTAACCATTAACCAAAGGATAAGTGACATAAAACTAAGATTTCGCTTTTAAATACTTGACTGAAAACATTTAAAAATTGTGCACATTGTCTCCTTTACCTGGTGTATATTAAACTCTTCTAGTTGTACTAAAATAATTCTAAGGATTTATTCTTGCTTGACAAGAGCATGAAAAATGTAAATATTAAAAAATTTGCTGATGACTAAAACAGGTTCTACTGCTGTTTTTTGGAAGCCTTTTTAACTGATGAAATCTGGACATGCAACAATACTTGCCTAGTTAGAAAATATCCACACTTTACTATTGATCATCATTTGCTCCTAGTTGAATTTCTATGCTTTACATAATAAAGCTCATTCTTACCCTAAACTGCTGATTATTATATTTGCACTCTAAAGATATGATAGTTTGGATAATTGATTTTAAATAAAAGATGTTCCAACTTATTGTTACCTAAAAATTCAATTATAAACAGTCCAACCTAGAATTGGAGAAACTTCAGCTGTTGTAGATTCAATAGTTGTTACATTTTTTTTTTTAACATTAAATTACCGAGGCAAAATTTCAACTAGTACCGTTTAAACCAAAATATTTTTTATAAATATAGTGCAATCAACATTAATTGACAAATTATAAGCTTTTTGTTGGGCAATTTATCAAGAAGGAGGCAAGAAGGTGGCATGCCACCGAAGGCAATTTATCAACAAGGAGGCGTGCTACCAAAGGCAATCAACAAGCAGGCACACCATCCTATCTAGTGGGGAGAGATCTCTGTGATCAATAGAGCCATCAAATGGAGAGATTTGCTAGTGCATTACACATCCATCTCACACTGGGGGGCAGTTCAATTAGCTGATTCTAATTCTCAAGACTATGAACATTAAATCAGGACTAGTTTCAGCTATTTGTTCTTACTGTACTGTTATTCAGATGATTATAAAACACATGCATTTATTGTGAAATGTGTTGCCAGAGAATGTGGGTAGATTGCATTGTTTTTTTGTTTTTTTAATTGCCCTGATGAAAACTGATGTATTTTGGTTGAAACCTTGGCTTCAAAAAAGTAATGATTTAATGATAAACTAATTTACTACTATACAATTTGCTAAATAAAGACTGACGTAATAATTGATATGAAATACTTATCCACTTTACTCTACAAATATATGAAAATATTTCACCAAAATAGTAACCCTTATTGAGAATTAAAAAATAATAATAATATCTCGCCTCCTGTAGGAGAATCTTTAATTAGTAGTGTGCAAGAAATATACAGATAAATATTTCAACTAGTGCTGTCTAAATGGAAATGATTTGTAAACATGAGATAACTATAATACAATCGGCATTATTTTGGCTTTTTATTGTGCAATCTATCAGCAAGAATGAATAAACAAATAACCTCCTATTTTTAGGATGTCTTTAGTATGTTGCTGTTTTTCAGCATGTCAACTTTAATTGTACATTTTAACCTACGAATATTAAATTCTAATTTATTCAATCTAATGAATAATGCAAAATATTTGACCTAAGCAAAACCGAAGTATTTTGATGTGAAATGTTCGATCCCAAAAAAATGTTTTTGATAAATCTCAATTAAAGTAGATTTAATTACTTGAATGCTCTATACAAACACAAACAAAATAAGTGACATATTATATATAATAGCATTTCAACTTTGCCCTCCAACCCTATCCAAATGCTTCACCAAAAATTGTAACTTTTCTGGAGAGTATTTGAAATTTGTGCCAATATAATGAATAAATAAAAATTTCTCACCTTCTGTAGTTGGAGTTTCGGCAGTTGAGGATAGGGTAACATCTAAAATAGAAAGGAAAAACTGTATGAAAAATCGACATATATTTTTATTAATTTGGCAACTGTGTTTAGCAACATGAAGTGTTGTAAAACACCCATCCTTTACCTAATCCACATAAAACTGTTCCAGTGGTTAAAAAAAAAAGTTCTAAATATTTAAAAAATTCTTGACGGGAGCATAAAAATTGAAGATATTTTTTAGATTGATGGTGATCCCAAATAGCTTCTACTGCTGATTTGGGAAGCCATTGATCTGAAGTAAGCTGAATTGCCAAGGAATAGATCCACACTTTACTATAGATCAAACCTATAATCATGATGAATTTCTATGTCGTGCTGTCTGTTTAACACAATGGAGCTCATTCTTATCCCAAACAGCAGATCATTGTATTTCATATGAAGTATTTGTAAAGTTCTTTTTAGAGAAAAGAAGTTCTATTAATAATTGTCTTAAATATATTAACAAAGTCTCACCTTGAGTTGGAGAAACTTCAGCTGTACTGGATTCTATAGCAGTAACTGAGATGAAAAACAAAAAACAAATATTTCAAAAATATTAGGAACAGGAATAAAATTGGATTCTTACTGTCTATGATTTTAGTATGTGATATATCTGTTCAATCAGCATTAATTACAAACTTTTTTGTATTGTAGCATCCAAATTGTCATCTATTTCAAGAATATCATCAGTATGCGAGTAGCTATTTCTCAGTATGCCAATTTTCATGAATATAATTAACATTTAACCTAGACATGCTTAATTACAGTTTCTTTTAATCTTCTCGGTAATATACAATACATTCGTTGAAATTCTTCTCTGGTGAAATAATTGAAGGCTAACTTTTAGAGAGGACAGTTTTACAGTTGGAAATGTTATAAAATATTATGAGTCAGATCACTGCAATTACTCACAATGATATACCTCAATTAAATGGTGTGTACCTAAGAAATGGTAAGATATGGCATTATATATTTTTATTTTGGTAGTTTTCCTCAAAAATTACAAAAATAGGCCAACAATGTAATTGCCTTGTGAACTTGACAAACAATGACATCTTGCATATCATAAAGAATACATAAAAACTAAATCTTGATTTTGTTATCTCAAAATTGTTACATTAGATAATATCATAATGAAACTGAAGTCTACTCCCTCCAGATGCTGGCATGAGCTCATGTTTACCCACAAGTAGTTATCAGATTAAACTTTCCCTGGCTTCCATGCAATATTTATGGAGGGAAACACCCTTCAAGAATTGAATTTTAAAAGTTCTATAAAACATTAAGCCATTGTGTGGCCATGTGTCATCTCTTTATTGGTTTCTAGAGGTGTAAATACACATGCCAGTAAACTGGTCCAATTTGATTTTTTAACTCTACTGCCAGTTTGAGAAGGCAAGCAAACAGACTGAATGATGTTAAAAAATTGCCGATGAGAGCAACTGCCATCATGAAGAGTTGCTGTTAATTAGTGCTGTATCTAGAATCCCTAATTGGATTGAAAGTCAAACAGCCAACTGTGCTATGTATTTGGAACCATTATGAATCCTTTTGATCTTGAGAAAGAATTACTCTTGGATGAATTTCTTTGCTGTAGCTAAATTTAATTGTGGTTATCAAGACAAGATTTCAATTCATATCTTTGACAAAAAGTGATAGTTGTAAATTGAACTGTTATATAATTCTAAAATAAAGTTGCGGACAATCAGTTAGAAGAAGCAGCAACAGTTGTGAGTGCTAGTTATTACTTACACTAGTATGAATTTATCAACACATAGATAAGAGAAAACTAAGATTTTCTTATTGTAATTGACTGGTTAACATTAAAATTTGAAAACAACTTAATTACATGCTTTAGCAGTGGTGGGTTCAACTGGTGCAGGAACAAACATGAAAAATTAAACGGATTAATGTAGGTATATATTATACAGTGTTAGGCTCAGCCTAACAAAATACCCACTCACACATCAGCCCCTCCCCTGAAGGGCTAGAACTGAACTATGAACTATTAGATGGAACTTATAAAGATGTCTATGGATTGCTAATTGATTGGAATGTGAGTGATCTATGTTCATTACCATTTATGGTCAGATCAGGCCCAATCCATGGAAGGCCTGCTGGTGACATAGCTGAGCCTCTCAGTTTTTCAGTGTGGTAAGGTTCAGAAATCAATAAGAATTGTTCTCTTCAAATTATTTTGTATCTTCCTAGACCTAGAGTAGTCAGACTTGTTAGGCTGTGTCAAGCAGCCTAACAGATGGTGGCAGCAACTAATGAACTCAGCCATTGATCAGACAGACTGACCCTAGCAGACTTAGAAGGAAGACTACACCAGACAGTACTTCCCACAGACCAGACCCTAACATATTCTGAAGGAAGGCTACTCCAAGCAGCACTGACCCTGACACATCAGACCGGTATCCCTTCCGAACAGCAAGCTGTATCGATGTAGACGCCCGAGACACCCTCAGACCCCCCCCACTCACCAGATCGTTGCCTTACAACCCCTTTTCAGGTGGGTCAACACCCTACTGTCCCTATGTAACACTACTATCAAATAACTTAACCAGTACACCAACTGGCGCTCAAATGAGCATGATGCAGAGGAGATACCCCTTACTGACCAACCCAAATTCTCAGCTCCACCCCCATCCCAGGCAGCCGCACCCTATACGACCTTCCCACCTTCGCTAGATCCTACAATAGCAGCGTTCATGCAGCAGATGCAGACCATGCAGATGCAGAGTACCTAGCAATTGGCGATGCAGCAACAAACACTGCAAGCCTTTACTGCTGCAATCAACCGACCAGTAATGGTTAACTACATCAAGGCACCCCATCTCCCATCTATCCATCGGTCATCTCAACTTGATACGGATCTTCACAGGTTCGAACAACAAATGCAAGCCAACTCCATTCCTCAAGAACGATGGTCAGCTGAACTACGACCCATTCTATGTGGTGATCTCATCAGTATCAGCTTAGACTCCGAGGACAAGAGATCAGTCTACTCTGCCCTGAAGCAGAAGCTCCTGAATAGGATGGGTTATAATCACTCAACTCGCTTCAGCCAATGGCTAGATCCCCCCATGGCCCTACCGATACCATCGCACAGGTAACTCACTGTGCCTCAAGCCTTCTCAAAACCTTCCTACAAGACTGCACATCGCTACAACAAGGTATAGACGTACTCACTATAGAATTGATGGCGAAAATCATGAACCCTGCAGTAGCTGCTACAGTGAGATCATCAGACATGGTTGAGTTAGAAACATTAATTTTATCAATACTGTGGATAAACATGTAACCCACGCCCAGAAAGGGCAGAGTTACCTCTGGCAGAATTACAGATCTAGGTCATCCCATACCCATGGGTTCACCCCTACCCGATTTCATGCCCACCAACCCACAGCTACGCCTCCCACCTCTCAAAAGACTACTCCCTCAGAATACCAGATCAGACCCAACCCCATCTCCAAAACCCCAGCCTTGAACTCAGACCGTCCTCCCCCATGGTCAAGTATTTTGATGTAGAGAAAGGTCCATTCTGCTTTGCATGCAAGAAATGGAATCATATTGCAGCCAATTGCCCAGAGAAAAGAATATTGACAATCATCCAGCAGATTCCACCAGACCCTCCAGATGATGTGGAGGAGGACAGTGATGATTCAGAGGATGAGGATGAGGACCTCACCCCATCTCTGTTTGCCATGGGTAATGTACACATTGACAATACCCCAGTAGCTTTCTTTCTAGATCCCGGAGCAGATCACTCTATTATCTCTCCTCGCCTACTCTGCCAGTTGAGAGAATTTGGCTATCCGATACCAGAACCTTCCAGCACTGTGACAGCCAGAGGATTCAAAGGTCCAATCCAAGAATTCCCTGTAGTGAAGATACCCTGCACACTCCTGGGTAAGACAATCGAAGTAAAGATGGCCTTTTACCCTGAACTCCCCCTGGACATACTCCTGGGATGGAACTGCTGCGCTCTCTGCAAACTCACACACCTGGCCACAGCCGACGAGACAGCATTGATCCTACCAATTCAGACCGGATGACAGACACTGTCGGAACGTGAGCAAACCTTACAAGAGCAAATTGATATGGATAACTCTGATAAGCAGCCAGAGTATATTTGTGATATCCTTGGTGACAGTTATGATTTTCCTGTTCTCTCTCAGACTCCCCCTTATTCTAAACACTAGCCGAACCAGACCCAGACGAGCCGCATCGAGCTGATGCAGATGCCCTAGCAGAGGAATAGAAGGCTGACCCTGCTCTCCAGAAACTCAGACAAGTGGCAGACTAGGAAGGTTTCACTTACACTCTAGTACAGGATGTCCTTCATCGCAAGTCTCTAGACCAGACCGGAGAGATCCGTTCCTACAACTGGTACTACCTCCCTCTAGAAGGACCGCAGCTCTTATCCTAGCCCACTCCACTCCGATGACAGGACATGTCGGATCCAAACATACTAGGTACAAGTTATTTAAGGACTTTCAATGGCTAGGAATTGCACAAGACGTGGCATCATTTTGTCAGTCGTGCTCCAGGTGTCAGCTCACATCCAAGAAAAATCACGCCAAAGCTCCCCTCACCATTACCTCACCCTCCATCTCCACTCCCTTCCAGAAAGTGGCGATAGATGTGGTTGAGCCCTTACCCCTCACGCACAAGAAGAATGGAATATAATTATATCGACCTTTGATCAAGGTACCCTGAGGCAGTGTCCCTCAGAGTGACCACTGCTAAAACCATTGCTACAGAACTTATGACAATCATGTCTAGAGTGTCTATGCCATGGGAGATTCTCTCTGACTGTGGCGCAAACTTTTTGTCCACGGTAATGTAGGCAGTATTCAAATTTCTTGGAATGCACACTCCAAGACTGCCCCCTATCGTCCTCAATCTAACGGCTAACTAGATAGGTTCCATCATACCCTCCTCCAGATGGTGTGTAAGTCAAAACATCTAACAGGGACTGGGATGAGTACCTCCCCTTCTGTTTGTTTGCCTGTCGGGAGGCCCCATGTGCATCAACAGGATTCTCACCTTCGAGTTGTTATTTGGTAAAAAGATGCATGGACCGCTGGATATACTATGCCAGAGTTGGGTACCAATCAAGACCACATCCCAGTTCATGTTGGACTGGCTCCTACAGTTACTGGGTGACCTACATGTATCAGAGATGCGAGCAATCGTTTCAGACCGACACCAGGCTACACAGCAGAGAGGGTATGACCAGTCAGCAGAGGAGCGCAAGTTGAGTCCTTCTGATCAGGTGCTAGTATTCTCCCCTGCAATCACTAGGAAAAAGGGTGAAAAGCTACAGGAACGTTGGATGGGTCCATACACTGTGAATAAGAAGATCGGACCTGTGACCTACCTCATAGAGACACCTGACTGCAAGAAGAAGCTCCGTACAGTCCATATCACGGCATTGAAATTATGTGAACCCCCCATCGCGGACACAGCCTTCCTGCAAGCAGCACCCCCAGACTCATTCCACCCTATCCTACTTACCTCCTACCACTCAGATGACCCTCTTGGACCACCCCCTCTCAACCCCACTCTCACAGAACAGCAACAGGAGGAAATGACTAAGATATGGTATGACTTCCCCACAGTGTTGACCACAGCATTTGGAAGAGCCAAGTCTACCACTCACTCCATCAACACCGGAGACGCCATCCCAATTCGCAGACAGCCATACAGAATCCCCAAGCATTGGGAAGTTCAATTCAAAAAGGAATTGCAGAAGTTTCTAGACAATGACCTCATAGAACCCTCAAATGCCCCCTAGGCAGCAGCAATGTTTGCTGTTGCCAAGAAGGGTACTGCAGATGTATGACTAGTAAATGACTATAGACCTTTCAACTCCGTAACTATCCCCGATCCTTATTACCAACCCAGCATCAAGGAAACGATTCAGAAAATGGCCCTGGCGTCTTACTTTACCACATTCGACCTTGCCAGAGGTTTTTATCAGGTACCTACTCTCACTCTCAGACCGCGACAAGACCACAGTCATCACACCATTTGTAAAAATTCCAGTTTAGAGAACGTGTTGACAGGATGTGCAATGGGTGTGTCACCAGAAAGTGCACTCGTGAGTACACAGAAAGCTTTTAAGGGCGAGGTCAAGATGATTCTAGAAGAATTTGTGCCCTCATCTGATTGGTTGACGGAAGGAATGGTGAACGTGACAGCAGAACCTAATAAGGAATAATAGAACGACTGTGGTGTGGGAGGATCAAACAGCTCGTCAAAAGGCACACTCATAGATATAGAAGTTAGTTACGGCCTATGTGTATATGGAGTATTGAGTATTGCGTGTTATTGTTGTAGTGTGGGACGGTGCACCCGCTTTGCACCACTGTGTTTACTCTTGTACCATAAAAGCCTAACTCAATTGATCAGTGATCAGGGATACAGCAGCCTAGTAAGAGGTTGGCTGATTTTGGGTCGTCTAAGTAACAGGTGGATAGACTGTTAAAGGACTTCCGTCGTGGAGATTGCTGATACTGCCTGGCGGAGCAACGTGTAGTTGTAGCAGGAGTACCAGGATCCCTCACACTAGCCTTGTCTAAATCAACATGAATCGTAAACTGACAGAGAACTATGATTTCTCATAGCTTATTTCAATACTACACACATTTAACATTAACAGGGATTTTTTTTTTTAATTCATTAATGTGATCCATTCCGATGGAGAAGGGATGACAGTTGTGGGTTCAACACTTTGAACTAAAATATAAATATATTTATGGTATTTATGAAAGAACAATTAGAGAAGGGCAATATAATTAACTACTAGAATACTCAAGTTAAACACAAACAAGCAAAATAGAATTTCCACTTTACCCTCCAAACATGTGAAAATACTTTCTATTGATCGAGTTTAAAATATGTACAAAATGTACCAACTTCTGTAAGAGAAGTTACTGCAGTTGTGGGTGGGGTACCGAATAAAATGGAAAGGAATCATTATACTGACTCGAAGAAATATAAATTATATAATAACAAGAAATAAAAATCAGGTGATTGTATCCACTAAACCTGTCTAAATCAACATGAATTAAAAATTATACCAACATTTGATTACAAAAATTAATTAACAGAAAGATTATTTACCCAATAGTGTATGAATTTAACCATTAACCAAAGGATAAGTGACATAAAACTAAGATTTCACTTTTAAATACTTGACTGAAAACATATAAAAATTGTGCACATTGTCTCCTTTACCTGGTGTATATTAAACTCTTCTAGTTGTACTAAAATAATTCTAAGGATTTATTCTTGCTTGACAAGAGCATGAAAAATGAAAATATTTTAAAATTTGCTGATGACTAAAACAGGTTCTACTGCTGTTTTTTAGAAGCCTTTTTAACTGATGAAAGCTGAACATGCAACAATACTTGCCTAGTTAGAAAATATCCACACTTTACTATTGATCATCATTTGCTCCTAGTTGAATTTCTATGCTTTACATAATAAAGCTCATTCTTACCCTAAACTGCTGATTATTATATTTGCACTCTAAAGATATGATAGTTTGGATAATTGATTTTAAATAAAAGATGTTCCAACTTATTGTTACCTAAAAATTCAATTATAAACAGTCCAACCTAGAATTGGAGAAACTTCAGCTGTGGTAGATTCAATAGTTGTTACATTTTTTTTTTTTAACATTAAATTACCGAGGCAAAATTTCAACTAGTACCGTTTAAACCAAAATATTTTTTATAAATATAGTGCAATCAACATTAATTGACAAATTATAAGCTTTTTGTTGTGCAATTTATCAAGAAGGAGGCAAGAAGGTGGCATGCCACCGAAGGCAATTTATCAACAAGGAGGCGTGCTACCAAAGGCAATCAACAAGCAGGCACACCATCCTATCTAGTGGGGAGAGATCTCTGTGATCAATAGAGCCATCAAATGGAGAGATTTGCTAGTGCATTACACATCCATCTCACACTGGGGGGCAGTTCAATTAGCTGATTCTAATTCTCAAGACTATGAACATTAAATCAGGACTAGTTTCAGCTATTTGTTCTTACTGTACTGTTATTCAGATGATTATAAAACACATGCATTTATTGTGTGAAATGTGTTGCCAGAGAATGTGGGTAGATTGCATTGTTTTTTTGTTTTTTTAATTGCCCTGATGAAAACTGATGTATTTTGGTTGAAACCTTGGCTTCAAAAAAGTAATGATTTAATGATAAACTAATTTACTACTATACAATTTGCTAAATAAAGACTGACGTAATAATTGATATGAAATACATATCCACTTTACTCAACAAATATATGAAAATATTTCACCAAAATAGTAACCCTTATTGAGAATTAAAAAATAATAATAATATCTCGCCTCCTGTAGGAGAATCTTTAATTAGTAGTGTGCAAGAAATATACAGATAAATATTTCAACTAGTGCTGTCTAAATGGAAATGATTTGTAAACATGAGATAACTATAATACAATCGGCATTATTTTGGCTTTTTATTGTGCAATCTATCAGCAAGAATGAATAAACAAATAACCTCCTATTTTTAGGATGTCTTTAGTATGTTGCTGTTTTTCAGCATGTCAACTTTAATTGTACATTTTAACCTACGAATATTAAATTCTAATTTATTCAATCTAATGAATCATGCAAAATATTTGACCTAAGCAAAACCGAAGTATTTTGATGTGAAATGTTCGATCCCAGATTTAATTACTTGAATGCTCTATACAAACACACAAACAAAATAAGTGACATATTATATATAATAGCATTTCAACTTTGCCCTCCAACCCTATCCAAATGCTTCACCAAAAATTGTAACTTTTCTGGAGAGTATTTGAAATTTGTGCCAATATAATGAATAAATAAAAATGTCTCACCTTCTGTAGTTGGAGTTTCGGCAGTTGAGGATAGGGTAACATCTAAAATAGAAAGGAAAAACTGTATGAAAAATCGACATATATTTTTATTAATTTGGCAACTGTGTTTAGCAACATGAAGTGTTGTAAAACACCCATACTTTACCTAATCCACATAAAACTGTTCCAGTGGTTAAAAAAAAAAGTTCTAAATATAAAAAAAATTCTTGACGGGAGCATAAAAATTGAAGATATTTTTTAGATTGATGGTGATCCCAAATGGCTTCTACTGCTGATTTGGGAAGCCATTGATCTGAAGTAAGCTGAATTGCCAAGGAATAGATCCACACTTTACTATAGATCAAACCTATAATCATGATGAATTTCTATGTCGTGCTGTCTGTTTAACACAATGGAGCTCATTCTTATCCCAAACAGCAGATCATTGTATTTCATATGAAGTATTTGTAAAGTTCTTTTTAGAGAAAAGAAGTTCTATTAATAATTGTCTTAAATATATTAACAAAGTCTCACCTTGAGTTGGAGAAACTTCAGCTGTACTGGATTCTATAGCAGTAACTGAGATGAAAAACAAAAAACAAATATTTCAAAAATATTAGGAACAGGAATAAAATTGGATTCTTATTTTAACTAGTATACTGTCTATGATTTTAGTATGTGATATAACTGTTCAATCAGCATTAATTACAAACTTTTTTGTATTGTAGCATCCAAATTGTCATCTATTTCAAGAATATCATCAGTATGCGAGTAGCTATTTCTCAGTATGCCAATTTTCATGAATATAATTAACATTTAACCTAGACATGCTTAATTACAAATTTCTTTTTATCTTCTCGGTAATATACAATACATTCGTTGAAATTCTTCTCTGGTGAAATAATTGAAGGCTAACTTTTAGAGAGGACAGTTTTACAGTTGGAAATGTTATAAAATATTATGAGTCAGATCACTGCAATTACTCACAATGATATACCTCAGTTAAATGGTGTGTACCTAAGAAATGGTTAGGATATTATCTAATGTAACAATTTTGAGATAACAAAATCAAGATTTAGTTTTTATGTATTCTTTATGATATGCAAGATGTCATTGTTTGTCAAGTTCACAAGGCAATTACATTGTTGGCCTATTTTTGTAATTTTTGAGGAAAACTACGCAAAATAAAAATATATAATGCCATATCTAAATACACATGCCAGTAAACTGGTCCAATTTGATTTTTTAACTCTACTGCCAGTTTGAGAAGGCAAGCAAACAGACTGAATGATGTTAAAAAATTGCCGATGAGAGCAACTACCATCGTGAAGAGTTGCTGTTAATTAGTGCTGTATCTAGAATCCCTAATTGGATTGAAAGTCAAACAGCCAACTGTGCTATGTATTTGGAACCATTATGAATCCTTTTGATCTTGAGAAAGAATTACTCTTGGATGAATTTCTTTGCTGTAGCTAAATTTAATTGTGGTTATCAAGACAAGATTTCAATTCATATCTTTGACAAAAAGTGATAGTTGTAAATTGAACTGTTATATAATTCTAAAATAAAGTTGCGGACAATCAGTTAGAAGAAGCAGCAACAGTTGTGAGTGCTAGTTATTACTTACACTAGTATGAATTTATCAACACATAGATAAGAGAAAACTAAGATTTTCTTATTGTAATTGACTGGTTAACATTAAAATTTGAAAACAACTTAATTACATGCTTTAGCAGTGGTGGGTTCAACTGGTGCAGGAACAAACATGAAAAATTAAACGGATTAATGTAGGTATATACAGTGTTAGGCTCAGCCTAACAAAATAACCACTCACACATCAGCCCCTCCCCTGAAGGGCTAGAACTGAACAATGAACTATTAGATGGAACTTATAAAGATGTCTATGGATTGCTAATTGATTGGAATGTGTGTGATCTATGTTCATTACCATTTATGGTCAGCTCAGGCCCAATCCATGGAAGGCCTGCTGGTGAATAGCTGAGCCTCTCAGTTTTTCAGTGTGGTAAGGTTCAGAAATCAATAAGAATTGTTCTCTTCAAATTATTTTGTATCTTCCTAGCCCTAGAGTAGTCAGACTTGTTAGGCTGTGTCAAGCAGCCTAACAGATGGTGGCAGCAACTAATGAACTCAGCCATTGATCAGACAGACTGACCCTAGCAGACTTAGAAGGAAGACTACACCAGACAGTACTTCCCACAGACCAGACCCTAACATATTCTGAAGGAAGGCTACTCCAAGCAGCACTGACCCTGACACATCAGACCGGTATCCCTTCCGAACAGCAAGCTGTATCGATGTAGACGCCCGAGACACCCTCAGACCCCCCCCACTCACCAGATCGTTGCCTTACAACCCCTTTTCAGGTGGGTCAACACCCTTCTGTCCCTATGTAACACTACTATCAAATAACTTAACCAGTACACCAACTGGCGCTCAAATGAGCATGATGCAGAGGAGATACCCCTTACTGACCAACCCAAATTCTCAGCTCCACCCCAACCCCAGGCAGCCGCACCCTATCCGACCTTCCCACCTTTGCTAGATCCTACAATAACAGCGTTCATGCAGCAGATGCAGACCATGCAGATGCAGAGTACCTAGCAATTGGCAATGCAGCAACAAACACTGCAAGCCTTTACTGCTGCAATCAACCGACCAGTAGTGGTTAACTACATCAAGGCACCCCATCTCCCATCTATCCATCGGTCATCTCAACTTGATACGGATCTTCACAGGTTCGAACAACAAATGCAAGCCAACTCCATTCCTCAAGAACGATGGTCAGCTGAACTACGACCCATTCCATGTGGTGATCTCATCAGTATCAGCTTAGACTCCGAGGACAAGAGATCAGTCTACTCCGCCCTGAAGCAGAAGCTCCTGAATAGGATGGGTTATAATCGCTCAACTCGCTTCAGCCAATGGCTAGATCCCCCCATGGCCCTACCGACACCATCGCACAGGTAACTCTGTGCCTCCAGCCTTCTCAAAACCTGCCTACAAGACTGCACATCGCTACAACAATGTATAGACGTACTCACTATGGAATTGATGGTGAAAATCATGAACCCTGCAGTAGCTGCTACAGTCAGATTATCAGACATGGTTGAGTTAGAAACATTACTTTTATCAATACTGTGGATAAACATGTAACCCACGCCCAGAAAGGGCAGAGTTACCTCTGGCAGAATTACAGATCTAGGTCATCCCATACCCATGGGTTCACCCCTACCCGATTCCATGACTGCCCCACCCACCAACCCACAGCCTCTCCCACTAAGCCTCCCACCTCTCAAAAGACCACTCCCTCAGAATAACAGATCAGACCCAACCCCATCTCCAAAACCCCAGCCTTGAACTCAGACCGTCCTCCCCCATGGTCAAGTATTTTGATGTAGAGAAAGGTCCATTCTGCTTTGCATGCAAGAAACGGAATCATATTGCAGCCAATTGCCCAGAGAAAAGAATATTGACAATCATCCAGCAGATTCCACCAGACCCTCCAGATGATGTGGAGGAGGACAGTGATGATTCAGAGGATGAGGATGAGGACCTCACCCCATCTCTGTTTGCCATGGGCAATGTACACATTGACAATACCCCAGTAGGTTTCTTTCTAGATCCCAGAGCAGATCACTCTATTATCTCTCCTCGCCTACTCTGCCAGTTGACAGAATTTGGCCATCCGATACCAGAACCTTCCAGCACTGTGACAGCCAGAGGATTCAAAGATCCAATCCAAGAATTTCCTGTAGTGAAGATATCCTGCACACTCCTGGGTAAGAGAATCGAAGTAAAGATGGCCTTTTACCCTGAACTCCCCCTGTACATACTCCTGGGATGGAACTGCTGCGCTCTCCGCAAACTCACACACCAGGCCACAGCCGATGAGACAGCATTGATCCTACCAATTCAGACCAGATGACAGACACTGTCAGAACGTGAGCAAACCTTACAAGAGCAAATTGATATGGATAACTCTGATATGCAGTGTGATGGGAAAACCCTTCTGCTAGGAAAGCTCCTTGATTTCCTACAGATCCGCTCTCCACACCCGCCACCAACTTAGATTCTAGTCTCACACCAAAACCCAGTTAGTCGAAATCAATCCACTTCCCGGATTGTATTACCCCTTACGAAAAGGACTGGTATATTTGGACAATAGTAACTTACTACAACAAGACCATATATACAAATAAGATGCTCAGACGATAATACTCTAGCGATACAACTTTTCTCAATCAATCTCTAAACTACAACAGTTCAGTCTCTAGGACACTCTCCTTAGCAACCAATCAGAATCCTTGTAAGTCACCCTTTTCCAGGGTACGCCCTTTCAGGGTTTCGACTACCGGATTCTGCGGTCGTGTCAGCTTGCGCCTTCCCAGACCTCCGGCGCTCCCCCAAGGTCGCGTCCAGCAGCACCTCACCAACGACCCGTTCCATGTCCTCCCCCCCCACTTCACGCAGTGGCTCTGTCTCTGTCTTCAGGCCCAGCCTCGGGGAGGAAGCAGTCACGGACAAAGGAGAGAGATTCCCTGACACTCCCTCCACCTTAGCTCGAGAGCCCTGGTCTCGACTTAACCCGTCGGCGTTCGCATTCGCCGTTCCAGCTCGATGGGTCACACTAAAATCATATGGCTGTAGAGCCAAAGCCCATCTGGCCAGCCTCCCATGACTATCCTTCATGGTTGCCAGGTGAGTTAATGGATCATGGTCGGTCTCCACCTTGAACTTATATCCTTCAATATATGTTCGAAAATGTTTGATACCAGTTACGATGGCTAACGCCTCTCTTTCAATAGCCGAGTATTTTTGTTCCCGTGGCAACAACTTGCGGGATCCATAGGCTACTGGATGTTCGGTTCCATCTTCCTCTCGCTGGCTCAATACATAACCAAGTCCCGTGGCTGAAGCATCAGTTTGGATGATGAACATCCTCTCCCAGTTTGGGGACGTCAGTACCGGTTTACTGGTAAGGGCACCTTTCAATAACTGAAATGCCTTCTCGCATTCTTCCGTCCATGTCACTTTATTTTCTTTGTTCTTCCTGGTCAATTCTGTGAGGGGGTTGGCAATCGTGGAGAAGCCTGGTATGAATCGGCGGTAGTATCCGCACAGGCCAAGAAACGCTCTCACTTGTTTCTTGGTCTGCGGCTGCTGATAATTCTTCACTGCTTCAATCTTGCATTCCATCGGCTTGATGACTCCTCCTCCCACCACGTGACCCAGGTATACACAACTATTTACTCCCATACTGCACTTGCTCTCTTTAATGTGTAGGCCAGCCGCTCGTAGCTTGCCAAACACAATGTTGAGGTGCCGAAGATGCTCCTCCCACGTCTCACTGTGGATCAAGATGTCATCCAAGTAAGCAGTCGTAAACTCATGGAGGCCGTGCAAAACCTGGTCCATCAGGCGCTGGAATGTCGACGGTGCCGTGACCAACCCGAAGGGCATGGTCAGAAACTGATATTTGCCATGGGGTGTGACAAACGCCGTCTTTTCCCTGCTTTCCTTTGCCAGGGGCACCTGATAGTACCCCTTCGATAAATCCAGCGTCGTGATGAACCTAGATCCTCCAATCTCGTTGATAAGTGTTTCTATGTTTGGTAATGGGTAAGGATCTCCTCGGGTGATGTTGTTTATCTTGCGATTATCTACGCACATTCTTATCTTGCCATCTTTCTTTTTTACTAGGACGATGGGCGCTGCCCAGGGGCTCTTGGATGGTTCGATAATCTGTTGTTGTAACAATGTCTTGATCTCTTTACGCAAGGCTTCTTCAGACTTGTGGGCCAACTTGTAAGGGGGCAACCGAATCGGAAATGCGTCTCCCGTTGGTATCTCGTGCTCTACCAATGACGTCCTGCCAGGCTCGTCCTGGATGACATCCTGAAATGTTTCCTTTAATGCAGTGAGTTGGTCCCATTGGAGGAGGGTTAGAGAGTCCTCCTTTATTCGGTCATTCATGTCGAATGCGTCGTCTTCCTCTTCTAGGGCCAAGAATACTGCAGGGGTAGGAGAAGCCCACTCCTTCATGGCATTGACATGGAAGGTCTTAATCTTCCTCCCGGTGTCCACCCTGTAGGTCACTTCCGTCATTTTCTCTGTGATGATGAAGGGACCCTGCCACTCGTTCAACAGTTTGTTCATTTTCCGAGGTCGAAACACCAGCACATAGTCGCCCACGAGGAACTCTCTCAATACTGCTTTCCGATCGTGGTACCTTTTCTGTGTCTGTTTTTCCTTTTCCTCTTTCTCTCTCGCCATTTCCCGAACCATTTCGGTGTTGGCTCGCATCACTTGCATATAGCGTGTCAAGTTCATCCCACTGACTTTTTCTTTCCCTTTCCAATAGCTTGCTAGGTCATCTAATGGTAACCTCATCTCCCTCCCGAACAGACGGTGTAATGGAGAGAATCCTGTCGTCTTATGGACGGTGCCCCGATACGACCATAGGACAAACGGCAGACACTTGTCCCATTCGACTTGGGGATCTTGTGTGAGTTTCCGCAGAAGATACTTGAGTGTGTGGTTGAATCTCTCCACCATTCCGTCCGTTTCCGGGTGATAGGGGGAGGTTCGCATCTGCCGGATGCCAGTTGCTTGACAATACTGTCGGACAACTTCTGATCTGAAGTTAGACCCATTGTCCGTGAGTAACTCTCTGGGTGCTCCCAGTCTCGCAGTGACATCTATGAGACAGTTAACCACAGTCTCCGCTGTTGCATCCTTGAGTGGGAATGCCTCCGGCCACCTTGTGCTGTAGTCCATGAGGACCAGGATGTATTTGTTTCCAGACCGTGTTCGCTTAAGGGGACCAAATATGTCCATGGCCACTCGCTGGAAAGGCTCTTGCATGATGGGTAAGGAGTGCAAGGGTGCTTTCGTCACCACCGCAGGACCAGCCTTCTGACAGATTGGACACGATCTGCACAATTCTCTGACATCTCTGGCGATGCCTGGCCAGTCGAAACGCCTCCGTATGGTCTCGAGTGTCCTCTCTCGACCGAAATGTCCCGCAATCGGAGCATTGTGAGCCATCTGCAATACTCTTGTTCTGCCTATCCGTGGTACCATCACCAGGTCCTTCCCATTGGAATGGTATGGTTTCCTCATCAGTACTTTGTCCTTCCAAAAGTAAGAACTACTTCTCTTCTTTGTTTTATTTCTTATGTTCTCCAATGTAGGATCCTCGCACTGTGACTTTTGGAGTTGGTTCGGAGTGATGGTCTCGAATACTTTAGCCTCCACTTCAGCTCCGACAGTTTCTTCCTCATTGTTGTGCAGGTCCTCCAGGTCGGGTTGGGTATTAATTTCAAATTCCTCCTCAACCTCTTTCTCGTTTTCCTCCGCTTCATCTCCAATGTCACTGGACTCGAGAGGGTGGATCACTGGTCCATCCCGGTCTTGTTGGTTAGCAGCATCCTCTTCGACTTGAGTTTGTGCCCGTCGTTGGGCTCAGGTCGTCACCAATACAGACTCAGTCATTGGTTGTTGGGTAACGGTCGTCACTGCTCCAGACTCCCCAATTAACGGTTGGGTGAGGGTCGTCACTACTTCAGACTCAGTGGCTTTGGATGTGGGTGCGGTTGACTCCATTTCCTCTCGGATGTCGGTTTCCAACGCTTCCTCCACATACTTCCTAAACCTCGGAATGTCTCGTCCCAACAGCATACCTGAGGTCAGGTGTTTTGAAACTCCCACCGCCAATTCACACTTCTTGCCATCTAGTTCAACAATTACTCGAGCTGCTGGGAAGAGGGTCTTCCCAGAACTGGCGGTGGCGAAGGGAATCTTCCACCTCAAATAGTCTCTGCTGTTAACGTATCGGGGATGTACCATTGACTTGGTGCACCCGGTATCGATGAGAGCGGTTACAGGTTGTCCATTCACCCTGACAAACTTCGTCCATTTCTGGCTTTGTCGTTCCCGTATTAGACTAACCGAGTGTGCACCTTCACTCTTGATTACGTCCAATCGTACTCTGCAGTCCTTCTGCATGTGGCCTTTCTTTCCACACCTGTAGCACGTTACCAGCTTCATATCTCGGTAAGGGGTGATCTGACCATCCTTTTCCATGCTCAGTTGCAGCTGCTTGGTTTGTGGGATCGTAGTGCGAGTCGGGGTGTCTTTCTTCGGTGGGTGGAACCGGTCTCGCTGTTCGGATCGCTTTGCATCGACTTCCTTTCTTTGGTTTCCGATGAACCTGACTACAGTCTTAGTCAGTTCATCATAGCCTTGAGGATTCAAATTCCTCATCTGAGTTTGAAGCCATCTTGGGAGTTTTTGTAATGCCAATTCATATAGCACCACCTTTGCAACATCCTCATCTGTCGAGGTACCCATTGAGAAAAAGACTGCTTGAATGATCTCATCCAAGCATCGGGGTTGTTCATATCGAAGGTGGTCTCAAAAACTCTTCGTCTGTATGTTTCCTCGGAGATGTGGTAAGTTTCCAAAAGGATACGTTTCACTTCTTCGTAATCCGCCTGGTCTCCGGCAGGTAAGGCATTCACCGCTGTTAGTCCCTGTCCTGACAAGGAACTCCTTAGGTATACACTCCATAGGTGCTCGGGCCAGGCTGCTGCTCGGGCTGTCACTTCGAAGGATCCTAGATAGGCACCCATATCATCCGTGCCTTCGAGGAATTTCTGTACTGTCAGCCTTGGTGGTTGGGGAGGTAGAGCCGGAACAACCACTGCTGGAGCAGGTTGTCTGGCATCCACCAATAACTGTGCCCAATGTTGTTGCTGTTGGGGTTGTAGCCTTCTGTCCTCTGCCCGATCCAGCAACAACTGTTGGCGATCTTCCTCTCGTCTCTGGTCCTCCCTTCTTACTCGGTTTGCCTCCGTTTCCAGCCAGGTAGTCATGAAGCGAGTAAGAGGTGGTTCTTCCTCTTCGCCTCTCAGTAGGACGGGTGGATCAGCTGGAGTTTGTCGTCCTTTGAGTTGACTAGCTTGACTCCTCAGAATTCGATCCTCCCCTGCCCGCTGTCTATGTTGTTGACGTTCTTCTGACATGATGTTCGAGCCGAGTAGATAATCAAACAGGAAACTAATTTGTTCACAACAAAAAATGCCAACTAATACAAAAACAACTTAAATATACGTGCACCCGAAGGCAAAAAACCACTCAAAATTCCTACTTCAGTGTCTGGTTTCACAGGTCCCAAGGTATGAATAACCTGGACCGTTTCCCTGTCTAACACTACGCTATCAACTCTGGTAGCTATATAGCAGTGTAGACAATTCCTGTCAACAGCAACACAATTGCTCAACAGTGTTCCCCACCAGAACCTCTCACTTTAGGTCTGGTACAATTGGTAAGTACTGACCTCTCACCTTAGGTCACAAATACAACTAAGAATTCTCTAAGTTAACCCAACACACCTCTCTCTCAGGCTATCTAGTCACTGGACACTACCTCTCACTTAGATAGCTGCCAACAACTACTCAGACAGATCTCAAGCAATGCACTGTACTCCAGGCCTCTCACTTGAAAATCCCACCGCTGCCACCACTGTGATGGGAAAACCCTTCTGCTAGGAAAGCTCCTTGATTTCCTACAGATCCGCTCTCCACACCCGCCACCAACTTAGATTCTAGTCTCACACCAAAACCCAGTTAGTCGAAATCAATCCACTTCCCGGATTGTATTACCCCTTACGAAAAGGACTGGTATATTTGGACAATAGTAACTTACTACAACAAGACCATATATACAAATAAGACGCTCAGACGATAATACTCTAGCGATACAACTTTTCTCAATCAATCTCTAAACTACAACAGTTCAGTCTCTAGGACACTCTCCTTCGCAACCAATCAGAATCCTTGTACGTCACCCATTTCCAGGGTACGCCCTTTCAGGGTTTCGACTACCGGATTCTGCGGTCGTGTCAGCTTGCGCCTTCCCAGACCTCCGGCGCTCCCCCAAGGTCGCGTCCAGCAGCACCTCACCAACGACCCGTTCCATGTCCTCCCCCCCCACTTCACGCAGTGGCTCTGTCTCTGTCTTCAGGCCCAGCCTCGGGGAGGAAGCAGTAACGGACAAAGGAGAGAGATTCCCTGACATGCAGCCAGAGTATATTTGTGATATCTTTGGTGACAGTTATGATATTCATGTCCTCTCTCAGACTCCCCCTTATTCTAAACACTAGCCGAACCAGACCCAGACGAGCCGCATCGAGCTGATGCAACAGAAGGCTGATCCTGCTCTCCAGAAAATCAGACAAGTGGCATTCATGGAAGGTTCCACTTACACTCTAGTACAGGATGTCCTTCATCGCAAGTCTCTAGACCAGACCGGAGATCCATTCCTACAACTTCTTCTTTCGTTTGCTCTCTCGCTCATCAACGTCAGATCACCAACTCTGTCGAGGACAGCCACGCTCGTGTCTCGTCGTCCAGACTGGCTATCCCGGGCTCACCATTGGGTGGACGGTGTAGGGGGCAGGACTCGATGACGTGATCGACTGTCTGTTCCGGGTGCACACATTCACACGCGGCAGAGTCTCTCAGTCCCCATTCTTTCATGTTGGCGGCGAAGTGGCCGACACCAGTTCTGAGGCGGTTGAGGGTTGTCCACTGCCTGCGCGGTAGGTCCTCGCCTGGCAGCTCGTCCGGCGTCTCCACGAATCGATGAAGCCTGGACTTGCTAGCTGACTGCCACTTCTCCCTCCAGCGGTGTTTCAGCCAATCACCTTTCGAGACATCGTCAGGTGTTGAGCGCAGGAGCTGATGGGCTTGCTCCGCGAACGAGTGTCTTGATTTGAGGCGTTGGCGTATTGGGGGCTCGGTGGCAATATGGTGGAGAAGGTGGTCCTCGTCATTGATGGCCTTGCGGGACAGGGCCAGGACGGCTGCTTCGCGTCACAGCATTGGTGGGGCGATGCTGGCAAGGATGGGTAGATGGTCAACAGGTGTGGCACGCAGGCAGCCCGAGACCATTCGCAAGGCGGTATTTAGCGTCGTATCGACCTTCTTGGTGTGAGTGCTTCTTCCTACAACTGGTACTACCTCTCTCTAGAAGGACCGCAGCTCTTACCCTAGCCCACTCCACTCCCATGGCAGGACATGTCGGATCCAAGCATACAAGGTACAAGTTATTTAAGGACTTTCAATGGCTAGGAATTGAACAAGACGTGGCATCATTTTGTCAGTCGTGCTCCAGGTGTCAGCTCACATCCAAGAAAAATCACGCCAAAGCTCCCCTCACCATTACCTCACCCTCCATCTCCACTCCCTTCCAGAAAGTGGCGATAGATGTGGTTGAGCCCTTACCCCTCACGCACAAGAAGAATCGAACATAATTATTATATCGACCTTTGATCAAGGTACCCTGAGGCAGTGCCCCTCAGAGTGACCACTGCTAAAACCATTGCTACAGAACTTATGACAATCATGTCTAGACTGTCTATGCCATGGGAGATTCTCTCTGACTGTGGCGCAAACTTTTTGTCCACGGTAATGTAGGCAGTATTCAAATTTCTTGGAATGCACCACTCCAAGACTGCCCCCTATCGTCCTCAATCTAACGGCTAACTAGATAGGTTCCATCATACCCTCCTCCAGATGGTGTGTAAGTCAAAACATCTAATAGGGACTTGGATGAGTACCTCCCCTTCTGTTTGTTTGCCTGTCGGGAGGCCCCATGTGCATCAACAGGATTCTCACCCGTCGAGTTGTTATTTGGTAAAAAGATGCATGGACCGCTGGATATACTATGCCAGAGTTGGGTACCGATCAAGACCACATCCCAGTTCATGTTGGACTGGCTCCTACAGTTATTGGATGACCTACATGTATCAGAGATGCGAGCAATCACTTCAGACCGACACCAGGCTACACAGCAGAGAGTGAAAGACCAGTATGACCAGTCAGCAGAGGAGCGCAAGTTCAGTCCTTCCGATCAGGTGCTAGTATTCTCCCCTGCAATCACTAGGAAAAAGGGTGAAAAGCTACAGGACCGTTGGATGGGTCCATACACTGTGAACAAGAAGATCGGACATGTGACCTACCTCATAGAGACACCTGCAGGATGTCCGTGACTTCACTAAACCAGTGCGTAAAACAGATGTCCGTATCTTTCTCGGTATGTGTGGATACTATAGACATTTCATTTCCCATTTCAGTGGAATTGCATCTCCACTACCTGATTTGACCCGCACTCAGAATCCCGACCCCATCCTCTGGACACCAGATTGTACTACAGCATTCAACAATCTCAACCAACTGCTCTATTCAGACCCTATCTTGGCCCCTACTCATTACGACTGTCCCTTCACTATCCAGACTGATGCATCTGGACGTGGTCTTGGAGCAGTACTGACCTAATTTGATGACAAGGACATTGAACACCCAGTGGCTTACTTTAGCCGGAAACTACTGAAGAGGGAACTTAAGTACTCAGCGACGGAGTAAGAAGGACTAGCAGTAGTGGCCGCATGCAGGCACTTTCTCTCGTATCTCCTGGGAAAGCAGTTTACAATAGTAACAGATCATCGCGCTCTTGCCTTCCTCCAGGACAAAGACCCGAGCAGTGGTCGTCTTGCCAGTTGGATGGACCACCTCCGGCAAATTGAATTCAGGATGGTCTACCGTCCAGGTATGTCAAACCAAAATGCAGACGCCCTCTCAAGGCAAGCTTGGCCAGACTTTCCAGAACCCGATGAACCTCACCTCAAAGAGAACGAGGGGGGGGGGATGTTAGGCTCAGCCTAACAAAACACCCACTCACATATCAGCCCCTCCCCTGAAGGGCTAGAACTGAACTATGACTATTAGATGGAACTTATTAAGATGTGTATGGATTGCTAATTGATTTGAATGTGTGTGGTCTATGTTTATTACCATTTATGGTCAGCTCAGAACTAGCAGGACCAGTCCATTTAAGGGCAGAGCCTCTCAGTTTTTCAGTGTGGTAAGGTTCAGAAATCAATAAGAATTGTTCTCTTCAAATTATTTTGTATCTTCCTAGACCTAGACTAGTCAGACTTGTTAGGTTGTGTCAAACAGACTAACATACAGGAATTCAAATAAAATAATAGCTACAAATATAAAATGAATTATCACTAGCTGTCAGAGATGGAACCCCCTCTGACTGTTGCTGAATGGGAGCCAGTGAACAAGAGTGAGAACGTGTTGACAGGATGTGCAATGGGTGTGTCGCCAGAAAGTGCACTCGTGAGTACACAGAAAGCTTTTAAGGGCGAGGTCAAGATGATTCTAGAAGAACTTGTGCCCTCATCTGATTGGTTGACGGAAGGAATGGTGAACGTGACAGCAGGACCTAATAAGGAATAATAGAACGACTGTGGTGTGGGAGGATCGAACAGCTCGTAAAAAGGCACACTCATAGATATAGAAGTTAGTTACGGCCTATGTGTATATGGAGTATTGCGTATTGCGTGTTATTGTTGTAGTGTGGGACGGTGTACCCGCTTTGCACCACTGTGTTTATTCTTGTACATAAAAGCCTAACTCAATTGATCAGTGATCAGGGATACAGCAGCCTAGTAAGAGGTTGGCTGATTTTGGGTCGTCTAAGTAACAGGTGGATAGACTGTTAAAGGACTTCCGTCGTGGAGATTGCTGATACTGCCTGGCGGAGCAACGTGCAGTTGTAGCAGGAGTACCAGGATCCCTCACACTAGCCTTGTCTAAATCAACATGAATCGTAAACTGACAGAGAACTATGATTTCTCATAGCTTATTTCAATACTACACACATTTAACATTAACAGGGATTAATTTTTTTAATTCATTAATGTGATCATTAACTCACATTCCGATGGAGAAGGTACGACGACAGTTGCGGGTTCAACACTTTGAACTAAAATATAAATATATTTATGGTATTTATGAAAGAACAATTAGAGAATGGCAATATAATTAACTACTAGAATACTCTAATTAAACACAAACAAGCAAAATAGAATTTCCACTTTACCTTCCAAACATGTGAAAATACTTTCTATTGATCGAGTTTAAAATATGTACAAATTGTCACATCTTCTATAAGAGAAGTTACTGCAGTCGTGGGTGGGGTACCGAATAAAATGGAAAGGAATCATTACTGACTCAAAGAAATATAAATTATATAATAACAAGAAATAAAAATCAGGTGATTATATCCACTGAACCCGTCTAAATCAACATGAATTAAAAATTAAACCAACATTTGATTACAAAAATTAATTAACAGAAAGATTATTTACCCAATAGTGTATGAATTGAACCAAAGGATAAGTGACATAAAACTAAGATTTCACTTTTAAATACTTGACTGAAAACATTTAAAAATTGTGCACATTGACTCCTTTACCTGGTGCACATTAAACTCTTCTAGTGGTACTAAAATAATTCTAAGGATTTATTCTTGAGCATGAAAAATGAAAATATTTTAAAGTTTGCTGATGACTAAAACAGGTTCTACTGCTGTTTTTTCCGGAAGCCTTTTTAACTGATGAAAGCTGGACATGCAACAATACTTGCCTAGTTAGAAAAGATCCACACCACATATTTTTTTTTTAACATTAAATTACCGAGGCACAGTGATAAATATTTCAACTAGTACCGTTTAAACCAAAATGATTTTTATAAATATAGTGCAATCAACATTAATTGCCAAATTATAAGCTTTTTGTTGGGCAATTTATCAAGAAGGAGGCAAGAAGATGGCATGCCAATTTATCAACAAGGAGGTGTGCTACCAAAGGCAATCAACAAGCAGGCACACCATCCTATCTAGTGGGGAGAGAGCTCTGTGATCAATAGAGCCATCAAATGGAGAGATTTGCTAGTGCATTACACATCCATCTCACACTGGGGGGCAGTTCAATCGAGATGTAGCTGATTCTAACTCTCAAGACTATGAACATTAAATCATGCCTAGTTTCAGCTATTTGTTCCTGCTGTACTGTTATTCAGATGATTATAAAACACATGCATTTATTGTGTGAAATGTATTGGAGAGTGTGGGTAGATTGCATTGTTTTTTTTTGTTTTGAATTGGCCTGATGAAAACCTAAGTATTTTGGTTGAAACCTTGGCTTCAAAAAAGTAATGATTTATGATAACATAATTGACTACTAGAGAATTTTGCATAATAAAGACTGACGTAATAATTGACATTAAATACTTGACATGAAATACTTATCCACTATACCCTACAAATAATATATGAAAATATTTAACCAAAAATAGTAACTGTTCTTGAGAATTTTTTAAAGAAATATAAATATAAAGAAATGTCTCGCCTCCTGTAGGAGAATCTTTATTTAGTAGTGTGCAAGAAATATACAAAATTAACAGATCAATATTTCAACTAGTGCTTCTAAATGGAAATGATTTGTAAACATAACTATAATACATTTGGCATTATTTTGGCTTTTTATAATTATATAAGCAAGAATGAATTAACAAATTACCTCCTATTTTTAGGATGTCTTTAGTATGTTGCTGTTTTTCAGCATGTCAACTTTAATTGTACATTTTAACCTACGAATATTAAATTCCTATTTATTTAATCTAACAAATCATGCTAAATATTTAACCTAAGCAAATCCGAAGTATTTTGGTTGAAATTTTCGATTCAATTTTTTTTGTTGTTGATAAATCTTAAAGTAGATTTAATTACTTGAATGCTCTACACAAACACAAACATAATATAATAGCTTTGTCCTCCAAACCCATCCAAATGCTTCACCAAAAACTGTAACTTTTCTGGAGAGTATTTGAAATTTGTGTCAATATAATGAATGAATAAATAAATATGTCTCACCTTCTGTAGTTGGAGGTTCAGCAGTTGAGGATAGGGTAACATCTAAAATAGACAGGAAAAAATGTATGAAAAATCAACATAATTTTTTTTTTATTAGGCAACTGTGTTTAGCAACATGAAGTGTTGTAAAACACTGACCCTTTACCTGATCCACATAAAACTGTTCCAGTGGTGATTAAAAAAAGTTCTAAATATTAATTTTTTCTTGACGGGAGCATAAAAAATGAAGAGATTTTTATGCCGATCCAAACTGGCTTCTACTGCTGTTTTGGGAAGCCATTGATCTGAAGTAAGCCGAATTGCCTAGAATAGATCCACAATTTACTTTTGATCAAAACTATAATCACTATGTGGTGCTGCCTGTTTAACACAATGGAGCTCATTCTTATCCCAAACTGTATTTAATATGAGGTGTTGGAAAAGTTCTTTTTAGAGAAAAGAAGTTCTATTAATTAAATATATTGACAAAGTCTCACCTTGAGTTGGAGAAACTTCAGCTGTAATGTTAGTCACTGAGATGAATAACAATAATAAAAAATATTTCAAAATGTTAGGAACAGGAATACAATTGGATTCTTATTTTAACTAGTACTGTCTATGATTTTAATATATATGTGATATAACTGTAGTTCAATGAGTATTAATTAAAAAACTTTTTTGTATTGTAGCATCCCAATAATTGTCACCTATTTCAAGAATGTCATCAGTATGTGAGTAGCAGTAGCCCATTTTCATGAATATAATTAACCTAGTCATGCTGAATTACAATTTCTTTTTATCTTCTCGGTAATATACAATACATCCGTTGAAATTCTTGTCAGGTGAAATAATTGAGGACAGTTTTACAGTTGGAAATGTTATAAAATATTATGAGTCAGATCACTGCAGTTACTCACAATGATATACCTCAATTAAATGGCTAATGTAACAATTCTGAGATAAGAAAATCAAGATTTAGTTCTTTATTGTATGCAAGATTTCATGGTTTGTCAAGTACACAAGGCAGTGACATTGTTGGCCTATTTTTGTAATTTTTGAGGAAAACTATGCAAAATAATGCCATATCTAAATACACATGCCAGTAAACTGGTCCAGTTAGCTCTACTGCCAGTTTGAGAAGGCAAGCAAACAGACTGAATGATGTTTAAAAATTGCCGATGAGAGCAACTGCCATCATGAAGATTGTCTTGCTGTTCATTAGTGCTGTATCTAGAATCCCTTATTGGGTTGAAAGTCAAACAGCCAACTGTGCTATGTATTTGGAACCATTATGATTCCTTTTGATCTTGAGAAAATAACTCTTGGATAAATTTCTTTGCTGTAGCTAAATTTAATTGTGGCATAACTTTGACATAAAGTGATAGTTGTAAATTGAACAGTTACATTATTCTAAAATAAATTTGCGGGCAATCAGTTGGGAGAAGCGCAGAAACAGTTGTGAGTGCTAGTTATTACTAACACTAGTATGAATTCATCAACACATAGATAACAGAAAACTAAGATTTTCTTATTGTAATTGATTGGTTAACATTTAACATCTGAAAACAACCTAATTTTAATGTTACATGCTTTAGCAGTGGTGGGTTCAACTGATGCAGGGAAAAACATGAAAAATTAAATGGATTAATGAAGTAATTCAAATTAAATAACAGCTACAAATATATAATGAATTATCACTAGCCTTGTCTAAATCATCAACATGAATCGTAAACTGACAAGAGAACTATGATTTCTCATAACCTATTTCAATACTACACACACTTAACATTAACAGGGATTCAAAATTTTATTCATTAAAATTTAATGAACATTAACTCACATTCAGATGGAGAAGGTACGACAGTTGTGGATTCAACACTTTGAAATACTGAAATATAAATATATTTTTGGTATTATGAAAGAACAATTAGAGAAGAGCAATATAATTAACTACTAGAATACTCTAATTAAACACAAACTTAAGAATTGAAGTAAAATAGAATTTCCAGTTTTAACCTCCAACCATGTGAAAATACTTTTTATTGATCGAGTTTAAAATATGTATAAATAAAACTCATCTTCTGTAAGAGAAGCTACTGCAGTCGTGGGTGGTGTACCGAATAAAATGGAAAGTAATAATTACTCACTCTAAGAAATATAAATAATATAACAACAAGAAATAAAAAATCAGGTGATTTTATCCACTAAACTTGTCTAAATCAAAATGAATTAAAAATTATACCAAGATTTGATTAATTAACAGAAAGATTATTTACCCAATAGTGTATGATTTTAACCAAATGATAAGTGACATAAAACTAAGATTTCCCTTATTAATTCCAAATATATTTAAATACTTGACTGAAAACATTTAAAAATAGTGTACATTGGCTCCTTTAGCTGGTGCACATTAAACTCTTCTAGTTGTACTAAAACAATTCTAAGGATTTATTCTTGCTTGACCAGATCATGAAATATTTTAAAGTTTGCTGATGACTAAAACAGGTTACTGCTTATTTTGGAAGCCTTTTTATCTGATGAAAGCTGGACATGCAACAATACTTGCCTAGTTAGAAAAGATCCACACTTCACTATTGATCATACATTTGCTCCTAGTTGAATTTCTATGTACGTAGATGCCTGCTTTACATAATAAAGCTCATTATTACTGATTATTATATTTGCACTCTAAAGACATGATGGTTTGGATAATTGATTTTACCAAAAAATTCAATAACTCTTTATAAACAGTCCAACCTAGAATTGGAGAAACTTCAGCTGTTGTAGCTGTTACATATATTTTAAAAAAATTATTAGTTATAAATTACAAAAATTAGAGGCACAGTGATAAATATTTCAACTAGACCAAAATAATTTTTAAACCTGAGATAAATATAGTGCAATCAACATTAATTGCCAAATTATAAGCTTTTTCTTATGCAATTTATCAAGAAGGAGGCAAGAAGGAGGCATGCCACCGAAGGCAATTTATCAACAAGGTGGTGTGCTACCAAAGGCAATCAACAAGCAGGCACACCATCCTACGAGAGACCTCTGTGATCAATACAGCCATGAAATGGAGAGATTTGCTAGTACATTGCACATCCATCTCACACATGTGGTCAGTTCAATCGAGATGTAGATCCAGTTGCTGATTCTAACTCTCAAGACTATGAACATGAAATCATGCCTAGTTTCAGCTATATGATATTGATGTACTGTTATTCAGATGATTATAAAACACATGCATTTATTGTGTGAAATGTGTTGCTAGAGAGTGTGTGTAGATTGCATTGTTTTTTTGTTTTTTTAAATTGCCCTGAAGAAAACCTAAGAATTTTGGTTGAAACCTTGGCTTCAAATAAGTAATGATTTAATGATAAAATAATTGACTACTATAGAATTTGCTAAAATAAAGACTGACTTAATAATTGACATGAAATACTTATCCACTTTACCCTACAAATTAATATATGAAAATATTTCACCAAAAATAGTAACTTTTCTTGAGAATTTTTAAAGAAATTTTTTAAATATAAAGAAATGTCTCACCTCCTGTAGGAGAATCAATGTGCAAGAAATATACAGATAAATATTTCAACTGGTGCTGTCTAAATGGAAATAATTTATAAACATGAGATAACTATAATAATACAATCGGCATTATTTTGGCTTTTTATTATGCAATATATCAGCAAGAATGAATAAACCTATTTTTAAGATGTCGTTAGTATATATGTCTTTAGTATGTTGCTGTTTTCCAGCATGTCAACTTTAATTGTACATTTTAACCTACGAATATTAAATTCTAATTTATATAATCTAATGAATCATGAATAATGTTTGACCTAAGCAAAACCGAAGTATTTTGGTGTGAAAAGTTCGATCCAAATTTATTTATTTTTTATAAATCTTAATTAAAGTAGAGTTAATTACTTGAATGCTCTATACAAACACAAACAAAATAAGTGACATATAATAGCATTTCAACTTTGACCTCCAACCCTATCCAAATACTTCACCAAATATTGTAACTTTTCTGGAGAGTATTTGAAATTTGTGCCAATATAATGAATAAATAAAAATGTCTCACCTTCTGTAGTTGGAGGTTCGGCAGTTGAGGATAGGGTAACAGATGATAGGGTAACATCTAAAATAGAAAGGAAAAACTGTATGAAAATCAACATATTTTTTTTTTAATTAGGCAACCAACATGAAGTCTTGTAAAACACTGACCCTTTACCTGATCCACATAAAACTGTGTCCAGTGGTGATAAAAAAATATTCTAAATATTAAAAAAAAATTGACGGGTGCTTAAATTTTTTTAAGATTTATGTGATCTCAACTGGCTTCTACTGCTATTTTGGGAAGCCATTGATCTAAAGTAAGCTGAATTGCCTAGAATAGATCCACACTTTACTTTTGATCAAACCTAATAATCACTATGTGGTCCTGACTGTTTAACACAATGTAGCTCATTCTTATCCCAAACTGCAGATCATTGTATTTAATATGAAGTGATTGGAAAGTTCTTTTTAGAGAAAAGAAGTTCTATTAATAATTGTCTTAAATATATTAACAAAGTCTCACCTTGAGTTGGAGAAACTTCAGCTGTACTGGATTCCATGGCAGTCACTGAGATGAAAAACAAAAAACATAAATTAAAAATATTTCAAAATTTACAAAAATATTAGGAACAGGAATAAAATTGGATTCATATTTTAACTAGTTCTGTCTATGATTTTAATAATATGTTATTTAACTGTAGTTCAATCAGCATTAATTACAAACTTTTTTGTATTATAGCATCCAAATTTTGTACCTATTTCTCAGTATGCCCATTTTCATGAATATAATTAACATTTATCCTAGACATGCTTAATTACAATTTCTCTTTTAGCTTCTCGGTAATCTACAATACATCTGTCGAAATTCTTGTCCGGTGAAATAATTGAAGGCTAACTTTTAGAGAGGACAGCTTTACAGTTGGAAATGTTATAAAATATTATGAGTCAGATCACTGCAATTACTCACAGTGATATACCTCAATTAAATGGTGTGTACCTAAGTAATGGTAAGGATATTAACTAATGTAACAATTCTGAGATGAGAAAATCAAGATTTAGTTTTTATGTATTCTTTAGGATAAGCAAGATGTCATTGTTTGTCAAGTTCACAAGGCAATGACATTGTTGGCCAAAATAAAAATATATAATGCCATATCTAAATACACATGCCAGCAAACTGATCCAATTTGACTATACTGCCAGTTTTGAGAAGGCAAGTAAACAGACTGAATGATGTTTAAAAATTGCCGATGAGAGCAACTGCCATCATGAAGATTGTCTTGCTCTTCATTAGTGCTGTATCTAGAATCCCTTATTGGATTGAAAGTCAAACAGCCAACTGTGCTATGTATTTGGAACCATTATGAATCCTTTTGATCTTGAGAAAGAATTACTCTTGGATGAATTTCTTTGCTGTAGTTAAATTTAATTGTGGATATTAAGACAAGTTTTCAATTCATAACTTTGACAAAAAGTGATAGTTGTAAATTGAACTTTTATATAATTCTAAAATAAAGTTGCAGACAATCAGTTAGGAGAAGCAGCAACAGTTGTGAGTTCTAGTTATTACTTACACTAGTATGAATTCATCAACACATAGATAACAGAAAAATAAGATTTTCTTAATTGTAATTGACTGGATTAACATTTTAAAATTTGAAAACAACTTAATTTTAAAGTTATTTGCTTTAGCAGTGGTGGGTTCAACTGGTGCAAGCACAAACATTTAAAATTAAACGGATTAATGTAGGTATACAGGAATTCAAATAAAATAACAGCTACAAATATATCACTATTCTTGTCTAAATCAACATGAATCGTAAACTGACAAGGAACTATGATTTCTCATAGCTTATTTCAATACTACACACATTTAACATTAACAGGGATTCAAAATTGTATTCATTATGATCATTAACTCACATTCAGATGGAGAAGGTACGACAGTTGTGGATTCAAAACTTTGAAATACTGAAATATAAATATATTTTTGGTATTATGAAAGAACAATTAGAGAAGAGCAATATAAGAATACTCTAATTAAACACAAACTTAATAATAGAAGTAAAATAGAATTTCCACTTTACCCTCCAACCATGTGAAAATACTTTTTATTGATCAAGTTTAAAATATGTATAAATAAAACTCATCTTCTGTAAGAGAAGTTACTGCAATCATGTGTGTGGTACCGAATAAAATGGAAAGTAATAATTACTGACTCGAAGAAATATAAATAATATAACAACAAGAAATAAAAAATCAAGTGATTATTTCCACTAAACTTGACTAAATCAACATGAATTAAAAATGATACCAACATTTGATTCATAAGAGACAATTAACAGAAATATTATTTACCCAATAGTGTCTGAATTTAACCAAATGATAAGTGACATAAAATTAAGATTTCCCTTATTAATTCCAAACATATTTAAATACTTGTCTGAAAATATTTTATAATAGTATACATTGTCTCCTTTACCTGGTGCACATTAAACTCTTCTAGATGTACTAAAAAAATTCTAAGGATTTATTCTTGCTTGACCAGAGCATGAAAAATGATAATATTTTAAAGTTTGCTGATGACTAAAACAGGTTCTACTGCTAAAATCGCCTTCTGATCATATTGTATTCTTAATGTTCCGACTAGATACTCTGGCCTTCATCAGGAATAATTATTATCGGCTAGAACATCTAGTCAAAACATCAATTTGAAGTTGATTATTGAGAAGGTGATTTTTATGTTATAATTTCAACTGAGTGTTCATTGAAAGTATCTATAATTGCCTAGAATAGATTCACACTTTACTTTTGATCAAACTTCCTCCTGGAAGACTTTTTATGTGGTGTTGCCTGCTGAATACAATGGAGCTTATTCTTATCCCAAACTGAATTTAATATGAAGTGTTTAGAAAGTCCTTTTTAGAGAAAGGAATTTCTAAACATTTCTCTTAAATATTTTAACAAAGTCTCACCTTGATTTGGCGAAACTTCAGCTGTACTGAACTCCATGGAAATCACTGAGATGAAAAACAATTTAAAATTTTCATTAATAAATGAAACAAGAATAAAATTCGATTCTTATTTTAACTGCTACTGTCTGTAATTTTAAAATTTGAGATAACTGTAATACAATCAGCATTAACAAGATTTTTTGTATTGTAGCTTCCAAATTGTCTCCTATTTAAAGGATGTAATCAGTATGTGTTTAGCTATTTCTCAGTATGTGAATATAATTAACACTAAATTTAAACCAAGACATGGTTAATTGTAATTCCTTTTTATTTTCTCGGTCAGATACAATATATCCGTTGAAATTCTTATTTGGTGAAATAATTGAAGGCTAACTTTTAGAAAGGAGAGTTTTACAGTTTGTAATTTTATAAAATTTTATGAGTCAGATCACTGCAATTACTCACAATTATATACATCAATTAAATAGTGTGTAACTAAGAATTGGTAAGGATATTAGCTAATGAAACAAATCTAATAATTTTATAAGAAAATCAAGATTTAAATTTTTTTTGTTTTCTTTATGATAATTATAATTATAAGATGTCATTTTTGTCAAGCAATAACATTACTGGTTAATATTTTGAGGAAAACTAAACAAAATAAAAATATATAATGCTATATCTAAATGCACAAGCCAGTGGAATGCTCTAATTTATAAAATAGTTTTTAAACTTTACTGACAGCTTGAGAGAGAAATCAAACATATTTAAAATTTGCCAGAGTGCAAGTGCCATCATGAAGAATGTCTTGCAGTTCTTTAATGCTGTATCTAGAATCCCATTGGCTTGAAAGTCAAACAGCCAACTGAGCTAAGTATTTAGAACCATTATGAATCCTTTTGATCTCTTGAGAAACAATTACTCCTGTATGAATTTCTTTGCTGTAGCTAAATTTAATTGTGGATATCAAGACAAGATCTCAATTCATAACTTTCACAAAAAGTGATAGTTGTAAATTGAACTGTTATATACTACGAAAATAAGGTTGCAGACAATAAGTTAGGAGAAACAGCAACAATTATGAGTTCTAGATATTACTTACACTAGTATGAATTCATCAACACATACATAACAGAAAACTAAGATTTTCTTATTGTAAATGACTGGATAACATTTAAAATTTGAAAACAACTTAATTTTAATGTTACATGCTTTAGCAGTGGTGGGTTCAACTGGTGCAGGGACAAACATGAAAAATTAAAGGGATATTAAAAAAATTAAGGAATTCAAATAAAATAACAGCTACAAATATAAAATGAATCAACAGCCAATCAACATCAATTGTAAACTGACAGAGAACTATGATTTTTCCTAGCTTATTTCAATACTACACACACATCTATTCAACATTTTATTTCTTAATTATCATAAACCGACCTTCAGATGGAGAAGGTACGACAGTTGTGGGTTCAACACTTTGAAATACTAAAATATAAATATATTTTTTGTTTTTATGAAAGAACAGTTGGAGAAGAGCAATATAATTTACTACTGGAATACTCTAATTAAACACAGACTTAATAATTGAAGTAAATTAGAATTTCCACTTTACCCTCCAACCGCATGAAATACTTTTTATTGATTGAGTTTAAAATATGTATAAATATAACAAAATGTCTCATCTTCTGTAAGAGAAGCTACTGCAGTTGTGGGTGTGGTAACGACTGAAATGGAAAGGAAAAATTACTGATTTGGAAGAAATATAAATAATATAACATCAACAAATAAAAATTCAGGAAATTATATCCACTGAACTTGTCTAAATCAACATGAATTAAAAACTATACCAACATTTGATTCATGAGAGACAAAAATTTATTAACAGAAAGATTATTTACCAAATAGACTATGAATTTAACCAAATGATGAGTGACATAAAACTAAGATTTCCCTTATTAATTCCAAACATATTTAAATACTTGACTGAAAACATAAAAATAGTGCGCATTGTCTCGTTTAACTGGTGCACATCAAACTCTTCTAGTGTTACTAAAACAATTCTAAGGATTTATTCCTCCTTGACTAGTGCATGAAAAATTATAATATTTTAAAGTTTGCTGATGACTAAAACAGGTTCTACTGCTGTTTTTGGAAACCATTTTATCTGATGAAAGCTGGACATGCAACAATAATTGCCTAGTTAGAATAGATCCACACTTTACTATTGATCATAATTATATTTGCTCCTAGTTGAATTTGTATGTAGATGCCTGCTTTACATAATAAAGCTCATTCTTACCCTAAACTGCTGATTATTATATTTGCACAATAAATATATGATGGTTTGGATAATTGATTTTAAATAAAAGATGTTCAAACTAATTGTTACCAAAATATTCAATAATTCTTTATAAACAGTCCAACCTAGATTTGGAGAAACTCCAGCTGATGTAGATTTAATAGTTGTTACATATACTAAAAAACATTGATTAGTTATAAATTACAAAAATTAGAGGCACTGTGATAAATATTTCTGTCTAAATGGAAATGATTTGTAAACATGAGATAACTATAATACAATCGGCGGCTTTTTATTATGCAATATATCAGCAAGAATGAATAAACAAATAACCTCCTATTTTTAGGATTTCTTTAGTATGTTGCTGTTTTTCAGCATGTCAACTTTAGTAATCTACGAATATTAAATTATTCAATCTAAGTATTTTGGTAGAAATGTTCGATTCGAGAAAAAAATTTTTTTAAGTAATTAGCTACTTGAATGCTCTACAAACACAAACATATTAAGTGACATTTCAACTTTGCCCTCCAACCTTATTAAAATACTTCAGCAAAAAATTTATATAACTTTTCTGGAGAGTATTTGAAATTTGTATCATAAATACCTTCTGTAGTTGAGGTGAGGTCAGTTGAGGTTAGGGTAACATCTAAAATAGAAAGGAAAAAGTGTATGAAAAATCAACGTATAATTATATATATTTTTATATATTTTTTTTTTATTAGGCGTCTTTTTTTAGCAACATGAAGTGTTGTAAAACACTGACCTTTACCACATCCACATTAAACATTTCAAGTGGTGAAAAAAAATGTTCTAAATATTTATTGTTGCTTGATGAGAGCAAAAATATTTTTAAGGCTGTTTTTGGATGCCATTGATCTGAAGTAGGCACGAAAAGTGTCTATAATCTTAAAATCACCTTCTGACAAATTGTATTCTTGTCGATTTGACTAGATACTCCAGCCTTCATCAGGAATAATTATTATCTCTGATGAAGGCTAATACATCTAGTTGAAACGTTGAGTGAATACAATTTGAAGTTGATTATTGAGAAGGTGATTTTAATGTTATAATGTCAACTGAGAGTTCATTGGAAGTATCTATAATTGCCTAGAATAGATCCACATTTAATTTTGATCAAACTTCCTCCTGCATGACTTTTTATGTGGTGTTGCCTGCACAATGGAATTTATTCTTATATCCCTATTCTAATCCCAAACTGAAGATCATTGTATTTAGTGTTTGGAAAGTTCTTTTTAGAGAAAGGAAGTTCTAAAAATTTGTCTTAAATATTTTAACAAAGTCTCACCTTGAGTTGGAGAAACTTCAACTGTACTGGACTCCATGGCAATCACTGAGATGAAAAACAAAAAATCTTTAATAAAATATATTTAAAATTTTCATAAATAAATGAAGCAAGAATAAAATTGGATTATTATTTTAATTACTGCTGTCTATGATTTTAAAATGTGAGATAACTGTAGTACAATCGGCATTAACAAGCTTTTTTGTATAATACTATCCAAATTGTCTCCTATTTAAAGGTGTAATCAGGATGTGTTTAGCAATTTTCATGAATATAATTAACATTTAACCTAGACATGCATAATTGTAATTTCTTTTTATCTTCTCGGTCAAATACAATACAACCGTTGAAATTCATTTTGGTGAAATAATTGAAGGCTAACTTTTAGAAAGGACAGTTGGAAATTTTATAAAATATTACGAGTCAGATCACTGCAATTACTGACAATTATATACATCAATAAAATGGTGTGTACCTAAGAATTGGTAAGCTAATGAAACAAATCTGATAAAAGAAAATCCTTTTTTTTCTTCTCTATGATATGCAAGATGTGATTTTTGTCAAGTTAACAAGGCAATAACATTACTGACCAATTTCTGTAAAATATTTGAGCAAAATAATAATATATCATGCCATATCTAAGTGCACAAGCCAGTGGACTGCTCTAATTTATAAAACTTTACTTCCAGTTTGAGAGGGCAAGCAAACGATGTTTAATATTTGCCAGAGAGCAACTGCCATCGTGAAGAGTGTCTTGCTGTTCATTAGTGCTGTATCTAGAATCCTATATATTGGATTGAAAGTCAAACAGCCAACTGTGCTATGTATTTAGAACCATTATGAATCATTTTGATCTAGAGAAAGAATTACGCCTGGATGAATTTCTAAATTTAATGGTGGATATCAAGACAAGATTCCAATTCAGTTGGTGAAATAATTGAAGGCTAACTTTTAGAAAGGAGAGTTTTACAGTTGGACATTTTATAAAAATTACGAGCCAGATCACTGCAATTACTGACAATTGACCCCTTTACCTGGTGCACATTAAACTCTTCTAGTGATAATAATAAAAAAATTAAGGATTTATTTTTGCTTGACCATAGCATGAAAAATGATAATATTTTAAGTTTGCTGATAACTAAAAAAAGTTCTATAGCTGTTTTTGGAAGCCTTTTTATCTGATGAAAGCTGGACATGCAACAATACTTGCCTTGTTGTAATAGATCCACACTTTACTATTGATCATACATTAATTTTGCTCCTAGTTGAATTTCTATGTAGATGCCTGCTTTACATAATAAAGCTCATTCTTACCATAAATTGCTGATTATTATATTTGCACTCTAAAGATGTGGTTTGGATAAATAAAAGATGTTCCAACTAATTGTTACCAATAAATCTTTATAAAAAGTACAACCTAGAATTGGAAAAACTGCAGCTTTGTAGATTCAATAGCAGTTACATATAATTTTTTTTAACATTGATTTTTCAAAAATTAGAGGCACTGTGATAAATATTTCAACTAGTACCATTTAAACCAAAAATTTAATGATTTTTAAACACGAGATAAATATAGTGCAATCAACATAAATTTGCCAAATTATAAACTTTTTCTTGGGCAATTTATCAAGAAGGAGGAACACCACCAAAGGCAATTTATCAACAAGCAGGAGTGATACCAAAGGCAATTAATCAAAAAGCAGGCACAACATCCTATCTAGTGGGCAGAGAACTCTGTGATCATTAGAGCCATCAAATGGAGAGATTTTCTAGTGAAGGAGGCATTGCACATCCATCTTACACTGGGGTGCAGTACTTCAATCGAGATGTGGACCCGGTTGCTGAGTCTAATTCTCAAGACTATGAACATGAAATCATGCCTATGCTGTTATTCAGATGATTATAAAAAACACATGCATTTATTGTGTGAAATGTGTTGCCAGAGAGTGTGGGTAGATTATTTTATTTTTTTTATTTTTATTGCCCTGATGAAAACCTAAGTATTTGGGTTGAAACCTTGGCTTTAAAAAAGTAATGATTTAATGATAAAATAATTGACTGCTAGAATTTGCTAAAATTAATAAAGACTGACATAATAATTGACAAGACATACATACAGATCCACTTTACCCTACAAATATGTGAAAATATTTCACCAAAAATAGAAACTGTTCTTGAGAATTTTTTAAAGAAATATGTAGAATGCCCTGTAGGAGGATCATTAGTGGTGTGCCAGAAATATACAAAATTAACATGTAAATATTTCAACTAGTGCTGTCTAAATGGAAATGATTTGTAAACATGAGATAACTATAGTGCAATAGGCATTATTTTGGCTTTTTATTATGCAATATATCAGCAAGAAGGAATAACCAAATTGCCTCCTATAGGATTCTTTAGTATGTCACTGTTTTTCAGCATGTCAACTTTAATTTTACATTTTAACCTACGAATATTAAATTCTAATTTATTCAATCTAATGAATCATGCAAAATATTTTACCTAAGCAAAACCCATGTATTTTTGTAGAAATGTTCGATTAAAAAAATATATAATTTTTTTAATAAATTTTAAAGTAGAGTAAATTACTTGAATGCATTTCAACTTTTCCCTCCAACCCTATTAAAATACTTCATATATAACTTTTCTGTAGAGTATTTGAAATTTGTGTCTATATTACAATGAATAAATAAAAATGTCTCACCTTCTGTAGTTGAAGTTTCAGCAGTTGAGGATAGGGTAACATCTAAAATAGAAAGGAAAAAGTGTATGAAAAATCAACATTTTTTATATTTTTATTATGCATCTGATTTTAGCAAAAATGAAGCGTTGTAAAACACTGATCTTTTACCACATCCACATTAAACATTTCAAGTGGTGAAAAAAAGTTCTAAATATTTATTGTTGCTTGACGAGAGCAAAAAAAAAGATATTTTTAAGATTTATGTTGAGCTGTTTTTGGATGCCATTGATCTGAAGTAAGTTCGAAAATTGTCTATAATTTTAAAATCACCTTCTGATTACAAATTGTATTCTTGACGTTTCGACTAGATACTCTGGCCTTCATCAGGAATAATTATTAACTCTGATGAAGGCTAGAACATCTAGTCGAAACGTTGAGTGAATACAATTTGAAGTTGATTATTGAGAAGGAGATTTTAATGTTATAATGTCAACTGAGAGTTCATTGGAGGTATCTATAATTGCCTAGAATAGATCCACACTTTACTTTTGATAAAACTTCCTTCTGGATGACTTTTTATGTGGTGTTGCCTGCTTAACACAATGGAGCTTAAACTGAAGATCATTGTATGAAGTGTTTGGAAAGTTCTTTTTAGAGAAAGGATGTTCTAAAAATTTGTCTTAAATATTTTAACAAAGTCTCACCTTGAGTTGGAGAAACTTCAGCTGTACTGGAATCCATGGCAATAACTGAGATGAAAAACCAAAAATCGTTAATTAAAATTTTCATAAATAAATGAAACAAGAATAACATTGAATTCTTATTTTAACTGCTACTGTCTATGATTTTAAAATGTGAGATAACTGTAGTACAATCAGCATTAACAAGCTTTATTGTATTGTAGCATCCAAATTGTCTCCTATTTCAAGAATATCTATTTCCCATTTTCATGAATATAAATTAACCTAGACATGCTTAATTACAATTTCTTTTTATCTTCTCGGTGATGTACAATACATCCGTTGAAATTCTTGTCTGGTAAAATAATTGAAGGCTAACTTTTAGAGAGGACTGTTTTACAGTTGGAAATGTTATAAAATATTATGAGTCAGATCACTGCAATTACTCACAATGATATACCTCAATTAAATGGTGTGTACCTAAGAAATGGTAGGCTAATGTAACAATTCTGAGATAAGAAAATCAAGATTTAGTTTTTATGTATTCTTTATGATAATTATGCAAGATGTCATTGTTTGTCAAGTTCACAAGGCAATGACATTGTTGGCCTATTTTTGTAATTTTTTAAGAAAACTAGGCAAAATAAAAATATATAATACCATATCCTGTCAGTAAACTTGTACAATTTGATTTTTTAACTCTACTGCCAGTTTGAGAAGGCAAGAAAACAGACTGAATGATGTTTAAAAATTGCTGATGAGAGCAACTGCCATCATGAAGAGTGTCTTGTTGTTCATTAGTGCTGTATCTAGAATCCCTTATTGGATTGAAAGTCAAACAGCCAATCTGCATCTTTATTTTACAATTATAAACAGTTCAATTTACTAACTATCACTTTTTGTCAAAGTTATGAATTGAAATCTTGTCTTGATATCCACAATTAAATATAGCTACAGCAAAGAAATTCATCCAAGAGTTATTCTTTCTCAAGATAAAAAGGATTCATAATGGTTCCAAATACATATAGGAGAAGCAGCAACAGTTGTGAGTGCTAGTTATTACTTACACTAGTATGAATTCATCAACACTAGATAACAGAAAACTAAGACTTTCTTATTGTAATAGACTGGATAACATTTAAAATTTGAAAACAACTTGATTTTTATGTTACATGCTTTAGCAGTGGTGGGTTGAAACTGGTTCAGGGACAAACATGAAAAATTAAACGGATTAATGAAAATTAAAATTAAATAACAGCTACAAATATATCATTAGCCTTGTCTAAATCAACATGAATTGTAAACCGACAGGCAACTATGTTTTCTTATTTCAATACTACACACACTTAACATTAACAGGGATTCAAAATTTTATTCATTAATGATCATTAACTAGCATTCAGATGGAGAAGGTACGACAGTTGTCGGTTCAAAACTTTGAAATACTAAAATATATATATATTTTTGGTATTTATGAAAGAACAATTAGAGTAGAGCAATATAATTAACTATTAGAATACTCTTATTAAAAACAAACTTAATAATTGAAGTAAAATAGAATTTCAACTTTACCCTCTAACCATGTGAAAATACTTTTTATTGAAATATGTATAAATAAAACAAAATATCTCATCTTCTGTAAGAGAAGTTACTGCAGTCATGGGTGGGGTACCGAATAAAATGGAAAGTAATAATTACTGACTCGAAGAAATATAAATAATATAACAACAAGAAAAAAAAATCAGGTGATTATATCCAATAAACTAGTCTAAATCAAGATGAATTAAAACTTATACCAACATTTGATTCATAAGTAACAAAAATTAATTAACAGGATTTATTCTTGCTTGATCAGAGCATGAAAAATGATTTTTAAGTTTGCTGATGACTAAAACAGGTTCTACTGCTGTTTTTGGAAGCCTTTTTATCTGATGAAAGCTGGACATGCAACAATACTTGCCTAGTTAGAAAATATCCACACTTTACTATATCATACATCTGCTGCTAGTTAAATTTCTATGTAGTTTCCTGCTTTACATAATAAAGCTCATTCTTACCCTAAACTGCTGATTATTATATTTGCACTCTAAAGACATGATGGTTTGGAGAATTGATTTTAAATAAAAGATGTTCCAACCAAAAAATTCAATAACTCTTTATAAACAGTCCAAACTAGAATTGGGGAAACTTCAGCTGTTGTAGATTCAATAGTTGTTACATATATCTAAATTAGTTATAAATTACAAATATTAGAGGCACAGTGATAAATATTTCAACTAGTACCGTTTAAAACAAAATGATTTTTAAACATGAGATAAATATTGTGCAATCAACATTAATTGTCAAATTATAAGCTTTTTCTTATGCAATTTATCAAGAAGGTGGCAAGAAAGAGACATGCCACCAAAGGCAATTTATCAACAAGAAGGCGTGCTACCAAGGGCAATCAACAAGCAGGGACACCATTCTATCTAGTGGGGAGAGACCTCTGTGATCAATAGAGCCATCAAATAGAGAGATTTGCTAGTGCATTGCACATCCATCTCACACTGGGGGGCAGTTCAATCGAGATGTAGATCCGGTTACTGAATATAACTCTCAAGACTATGAACATGAAATCACGCCTAGTTTCAGCTATCTGATATTGATGTACTGTTATTCAAATGATTATAAAACGCATGCATTTATTGTGTGAAATTTGTTGCCAGAGAGTGTAGGTAGATTGCATTGTTTTTTTGTTTTTTTAAATTGCCCTGATGAAAACCTAAGTATTTTGGTTGAAACCTTGGCATCAAAAAAGTAATGATTTAATGATAAAATAGTTGAATTTGCTAAATAAGACTGACATAATAATTGACATGAAATACTCATCCACTTTACCCTACAAATATATGAAAATATTTCACCAAAAATAGTAACCTTACTTGAGAATTTTTTAAAGAAATATGTAAATATAAAGAAATGTCTCACCTCCTGTAGGAGAATCTTTAATTAGTAGTGTGCAAGAAGTATACATAATTAACAGTTTCAACACTAGTGCGGTCTAAATGGAAATGATTTGATAACTGTAACACAATCGGCATTATTTTAGCTTTTTATTATCAAGAAAAATGAAAACAAATAACTTCCTATTTTTAGGATGACTTTAGAATGTTGCTGTTTTTCAGCATGTCAACTTTAATTGCCTATGAATATTAAATTCTAATTTATTCAATCTAATGAATCATGCAAAATATTTGACCTAAGCCTAACCAAAGTATTTTGGCTGAAATGTTCGATTCCAAAAAAAAGTTTTTGATAAATCTTAAAGAGGAGTTAATTACTTCAGTGCTCTACACAAACACAAACATAATAAGTGACATATAATAGCATTTCAACTTTGCCCTCCAACCCAATCCAAATGCTTCACAAAAAATTGTATATTTTCTTGAGAGTATTTGAAATTTCTGTCAATATAATGAATAAATAAAAATGTCTCACCATCTGTAGTTGGAGGTTCAGCAGTTGACGATAGGGTAACATCTAAAATAGAAATGAAAAGAATATATTTTTGGCAACTGTGTTTAGCAACATGAAGTGTTGTAAAACACTGACCCTTTACCTGATCCACATAAAACCGTTCGAGTGGTGATAAAAAAGTTCTAAATATTAATTTTTTCTTGATGGGAGCATAAAATATGAAGATATTTTTTAGATTTATGGTGATCCCAATTGGCTCCTACTGCTGTTTTGGGAAGCCATTGATCTGAAGTAAGCTGAATTGCCAAGAATAGATCCACACTTTACTTTTGATCAAACCTATAATCATGTTGAATTTCTATGTGGTGCTGCATGTTTAACACAATGGATCTCATTCTTATCCCAAACTGCAGATCATTGTATTTCATATGAAGTCTTTGCAAAGTTCTTTTTAGAGAAAAGAAGTTCTATTAATAATTGTCTTAAATATAATTATTAACAAAGTCTCACCTTGAGTTGGAGAAACTTCAGCTCTACTGGATTCCATAGCAGTCACTGAGATGAAAAACAAAAAACATTAATTAAAAATATTTCAAGAATAGGAATAAAATTGGATTCTAATTTTAACTAGTACTGTCTATGATTTTAATATGTGATATAACTGTAGTTAAATCATCATTAATTATAAAAAATTTGGTATTGTAGCATCCAAATTGTCTCCTATTTCAAGAATATTATCAATATGTGAGTAGCTATTTCTCAGTATGCCTATTTTCATGAATATAATTAACATTTAACCTAGACATGCTTAATTACAATTTCTTTTTATCTTCTCGGTAATATACAATACATCCTTTGAAATTCTTGTCTGGTGTGAAGGCTAACTTTTAGAGAGGACAGTTTTACAGTTTGAAATGTTATAAAATATTATGAGTCAGATCATTGCAATTACTTACCTGTGTGCACCTAAGAAATGGTAAGGATATTATCTATTGTCTAATGTAACAGTTCTGAGATAAGAAAATCAAGTTTTATACTTTATGATATGCAAGATGTCATTGTTTGTCAAGTTCACAAGGTAATGACATTGTTGGCCCATTTTTGTAATTTTTGAGGAAAACTACGCAAAATAATATCTAAATACACATGCCAGTAAACTGGTCCAATTTGATTTTTTAACTATACTGCCAGTTTGAGAAGGCAGGCAAACAGACTGAATGATGTTTAAAAATTGCCAATGAGAGCAACTGCCATCATGAAGAGTGTCTTGTTGTTCATTAGTGCTGTATCTAGAATCCCTTATTGGATTCAAAGTCAAACAGCCAACTGTGCTATGTATTTGGAACCATTATGAATCCTTTTGATCTAGAGAAAGAATTACTCTTGGATGAATTTCTTTGCTGTAGCTAAATTTTAAATGTGGATATAAAAAAAAGATTTCAATTCATAACTTTGACAAAAAGTAAATTGAACTGTTATATAATTCTAAAATAAAGTTGCGGATAATCAGTTAGGAGAAGCAGCAACAGTTGTGAGTGCTAGTTATTAATTACACTAATATGAAGAATTCATCAACACATAGATAACAGAAAACTAAGACTTTCTGATTGTAATTGACTGGATAACATTTAAAATTTGAAAACAACTTAATATTAATTTTACATGCTTTAGAAGTGGTGGGTTCAACTGGTGCAGGGACAAATATGAACAATTAAATGGATTAATGAAGGTATACAGGAATTCAAATAAAATAACAGCTACAAATATAAAACTAGCCTTGTCTAAATCAACATGAATCGTAAACTGACAGAGAACTACGATTTCTTATAGCTTATTTCAACACTACCTTATTTCAATACTACACACATTTAAGGGATTATGATCATTAACTCACATTCAGATGGAGAAGGTATGACAGTTGTGGGTTCAACACTTTGAAATACTAAAATATAAATATATTTTTGGTATTTATGAAATTAGAGAAGAGCAAACTACAAAAACAAACTTAATAATTGAAATAAAATAAAATTTCCACTTTACCCTCCAAACATGTGAAAATACTTTTTATTGATTGATTTTAAAACATTTATAAAGAAAACAAAATGTCTCATCTTCTGTAAGAGAAGTTACTGCAGTCGTGGGTGGGTTAATGACTAAAATGGAAAGGACTCGAAGAAATATAAATACTATATATAACAACAAGAAGAAAAAAATCAGGTGATTATATCCTCTAAATCAACATGAATTAAAAATTATACCAACATTTGATTCATAAGAAACAAAAATTAATTAACAGAAAGATTATTTAACCAAAATTAATGATAAGTGACATAAAGCTTTATTAATTACAAACATATTTAAATACTTGACCGAAAACATTTAGACTCCTTTACCTACATTAAATTCTTCTAGTGGGACCAAAACAATTCTAAGGATTTATTCTTGCTTGACCAAAGCATGAAAAATGTTAATATTTTAAAGTTTGCTAATTACTAAAACAGGTTCTACTACTGTTTTGGAAGCCTTTTTATCCTGGACTTGCAAAACTAGTTAGAAAAGATCCACACTTTACTATTGATCATACATTTGCTCCTATTTGAAATTCTATGTAGATGCATGCTTTACTTAATAAAGATCATTCTTACCCTAAACTGCTTATAGTTATATTTGCACTCTAAAGACATGATGGTTTGGATAAGTGATTTTAAATAAAAGATGTTCCAACTAATTGTAACCCAAAAATTCAATAACTCTTTATAAAAATTCCAACCCAGAATTGGAGAAACTTCAGCTGTTGTAGATTCAATAGTTGTTACATATATCTAAATTAGTTATAAATTACAAATATTAGAGGCACAGTGATAAATATTTCAACTAGTACAACTAGTACCATTTAAACCAAAATGATTTTTAAACATGAGATAAATATAGTGCAATCAACATTAATTGCCAAATTATATGCTTTTTCTTGGGCAATTTATCAAGAAGGTGGCAAGAAGGAGGTACGCCACTGATGCCAATTTATCAACAAGGAGGCGTGCTACCAAAGATAATCAACAAGCAGGCACACCATCCTATCTAGTGGGGAGAGACCTCTGCGATCAATGGAGCCATCAAATGGAGAGATTTTCTAGTGGATTGCACATCCATCTCACACTGGGGGGCAGTTCAATCAAGATATAGATCCGGTTGCTGATTCTAACTCTCAAGACTATGAACATGAAATCACGCCTAGTTTCAGCTATCTGATCTTGATGTACTGTTATTCTGATGATTATAAAACACATGCATTTATTGTGTGAAATGTGTTGCCAGATAGTGTGGGTAGATTGCATTGTTTTTTGTTGCCCTGATGAAAACCTAAGTATTTTGGTTGAAACCTTGTCTTCAAAAAAGTAATGATTTAATGATAAAATAATTGACTACTATAGAATTAGCTAAATAAAGACTAACGTAATAATTGACATGAAATACTCATCCACTTTACCCTACAAATATAGGAAAATATTTCACCAAAAATAGTAACTGTTCTTGAGAATTTTTTAAAGAAATATGTAAATATAAAGAAATGTTTCACCTCCTGTAGGAGAATCTTTAATTAGTAGTATGCAAGAAATATACAATCAATATTTCAACTAGTGCTGTCTAAATGGAAATGATTTGTAAACATGAGATAATTATTATGCAATATATCAGCAAGAATGAATAAACAAATAACCTCTTATTTTTAGGATGTCTTTACTATGTTGCTGTTTTTCAACATGTCAACTTTTATTGTACATTTTAACCTATGAATGTTAAATTCTAATTTATTCAATCTAATGAATCATGGAAAATATTTGACCTAAGCAAAACCGAAGTATATTGGTTGAAATGTTCACTTAAAAAAAAATGTTTTTGATAAATCTTAAAGTAGAGTTAATTACTTAAATGCTCTACACAAACACAAACATAATAAGTGACATATAATAGCATTTCAACGTTGCCCTCCAACCCTATCCAAATGCTTCACCAAAAATTGGAACATTTCTGGAGAGTATTTGAAATTTGTGTCAATAATTATAATGAATGTCTCACCTTCTGTAGTTGGAGGTTCGGCAGTTGAGGATAGGGTAACATCTAAAATAGAAAGGAAAAACTGTATGAAAAATCAACATAATTATATTTTTTGGCAACTGTATTTAGCAACATGAAGTGTTGTAAAACACTGAACCTTTCCTGATCCACATAAAATTGTTCCAGTGCCCAGTGGTGATTTTAAAAAGTTCTAAATATTAATTTTTGCTTGACGGGAGCATAAAAATTGAAGAATTTTTTTTAGATTGATGGTGATCCCAACTGGCTTCTAGTGGAAGCCATTGATCTGTGAGTAGCTTAGAATAGATCCACACTTTACTTTTGACAAACCAGTAATCATGATGAATTTCTTTCTATGTGGTGCTGCCTGTTTAATACAATGGAGCTCATTCTTATCCCAACTGCAGGTCATTGCATTTAATATGAAGTATTTGGAAAGTTCTTTTTAGAGAAAAGAAGTTCTATTAATAATTGCATTAAATATTTTAACAAAGTCTCACCTTGAGTTGGAGAAACTTCAGCTGTACTGGATTCCATGGCAATCACTGAGATGAAAAACAAAAAAGATTAATTTAAAAATATTAGTAACAGGAATAAAATTGGACTCTTATTTTAGCTAGCACTGTCTATGATTTAAAAATGTGAATAACTGTAGTTCAATCAGCATTAAGTACAAACTTTTTTGTATTGTAGTATCCAAATTGTCTCCTATTTCAAGAATGTCATCAGTATGTGAGTAGCTATTTCTCAGTATGCCCATTTTCATGAATACAATTACAGGGAGGCTTGCATAAGAATTATTTTTTAATCTTGCTGTTATCTGCTCAATAGGATGTGCTGAGTATGATTTAACTTCTACAAACAAACCCTTGTTGAGCTGGAGAGCCTTCTTTGGCCTCATTTTGACAGCCAACAGGTCACTTCCTGTTTGGGGGCGTTGCCACGCGAAATAACACCAGGAGACTGATTTTGATGGCTGATACGAAACAGAAGACTCTGTCTCTATAGCTAGCTCTAGCAGCCTGCATCTCTCATTTTCCTCTTCAGCAATTGAAAGTTCATCTGAAATATCAGATACAGACCTAGCTGAAGAACAGGAAGCAAGTAGAGTAGAGCCTTAACTCTATGACTTCAGAAGATGAGGATAGTGGTGTAGGCACTGTTGAAAGTGATGATTCATTGCAACACAGACTAGAGAACACTGACAGGTAAGGATTAATTGGCTAGCTCTAGCCACAGGTTGTAACTGTGGTCATTGCCAGGTGATGCCTATTGGTCTTGAGTGTATTTGCTGCCATGAAATTGACAAGAGAATGTCCAAGATGCAGGAGGGTGAAAATGTGGTCAGCTGTATCATAGATCATGAGGGATTTGGTCCTGTGTGCCTCAATACATGGGTCCTTCAAGCAGCCTATTTCACTTATCGGCAGCCATATAGCTACTTACTCATGTAAGGGAATGTGATGAACATCACCAGTGCCATACTGCTGCCGATAAGTGAAATCGGCTGCTGAAGGACCCATGTATTGAGTCACACTGGACCAAATCCCTCATGATCTATGATTCAGCTGACCACATTTTCACTCTCCTGCATCTTGGAGATTCTCTTGTCAATTTCATGGCAGCAAATACACTCAAGACCAGTAGGCAATGACCACAGTTACACCTGTGGAATAAATTCAGTAAATCTAGCTAAGAGCTAGCCAATTAATCCTTACCAGTCAGTGTTCTCTAGTCTGTGTTCCAATGATCTTCACTTTCAACAGTGCCTACATTACTATCCTCATCTTCTGAAGATTCATAGAGATAAGGCTCTACTTTCCACTTGCTCCCTGTTCTTAAGCTAGGTCTGTATCTGATATTTCAGATGAACTTTCAATTGCTGAAGAAGAAAATGAGAGGTGCAGGCTGCTAGAGCTAGCTACAGAGAGAGAGTCTTCTGTTTCCAGTGTATCAGCCATCGAAATCAGTCTCCTGGTGATATCTAAGTGTGGCCACGCCCCCAAATAGGAAGTGATCTGTTGGATGTCAAAATGAGGGCAGAGAAAACTCTCTAGCTCAACAAGGGTTTGTTTGTAGGGTTTGTTTGTAGTAGCCAAAATAAAATATACACACTCAGCACATCCTATTGAGCAGATAACAGCAAGATTTTTTAAAGTTTTTTTTTGTGCAGGCCTCCCTTTAACCTAGACATTCCTAATTAAAATTTCTTTTTATCTTCTCGGTAATCTACAATACATCCGTTGAAATTCTTGTCTGGTGAAATAATTGAAAGCTAACTTTAAGAGAGGACTGTTTTACAGTTGGAAATGTTATAAAATATTATGAGTCAGATCATGCAATTACTCACATTGATATACCTCAATTAAATGGTGTGCACCTAAGAAATGGTAAGCAATTCTGAGTTAAGAAAATCAAGATTTAGTTTTTATGTATTCTTTATGATATGCAAGATGTTATTTTTTGTCAAGTTCACAAGGCAATGACATTGTGGCCTATTTTGTAATTTTTTAGCAAAATAAAAGCCATATCTAAATACACATGCCAGTAAACTGATTTTTAAAATATAGTGCCAGTTAGAGCAAACAGACTGACTGATGTTTAAAAATTGCCGATGAGAGCAACTGCCATCATGAAGAGTGTCTTACTGTTCATTAGTGCTGTAACTAGAATCCCCTTATTTGGATTGAAAGTCAAACAGCAGTGCTATGTATTTAAGAGCCATTATGAATCCTTTTCATCTTGAGAAAGAATTACTCTTGGATGAATTTCTTAGCTGTAGCTAAATTTAATTGTGGATATCAAGATAAGATCTCAATTCATAACTTTCACAAAAAGTGATAGTAAATTGAACTGTTATATAATTCGAAAATAAAGTTGCGGACAATCAGTTTGGAGAAACAGCAACAATTCTGAGTGCTAGTTATTACTTACACTAGTATGAATTCATCAGCACATAGATAACAGAAAACTATGATTTTCTTATTGTAATTGACTGGATAACATTTTAAATTTGAAAACAACTAATGTTACATGCTTTAGCAGTGGTGGGTTGAACTGGTGCAGGGACAAACATGAAGGGATTAATGAAGGTATACAGGAATTCAAATAAAATTAAAGCTACAAATATAAAATAAATTATCACTAGCCTTGTCTAAATCAACATGAATCGTAAACAGACAGGGAACTATGATTTCTCATAGCTTATTTCAATACTACACACATTAATATTAACAGCTATTCAAAATCTTATTCCTTATTATGATCATTAACTCACATTCAGATGGAGAAGGTACGACAGTTGTGGGTTCAACACTTTGAAATACTAAAATATAAATATATTTTTGGTATTTATGAAAGAACAATTAGAGAAGAGCAATATAATTAACTACTAGAATACTCTAATTAAACACAAACTCCACTTTACCCTCCAAACATGTGAAAATACGTTTTATTGATCGAGTTTAAAATATATCTTCTATAAGATAAGTTACTGAAGTAGTTGGTAGGGTACCGAACAAAATGGAAAGGAATACTGACTCGAAGAAATATAAATAATATAACAACAAGAAAAGGAAAAAAACATTAGGTGATTATATCCACTAAACTTGTCTAAATTAATAATTATACCAACATTTGATTACAAAAATTAATTAACAGAAAGATTATTTACCCAATAGTGTATGAATTTAACCAAAATGATAAGTGACATAAAACTAAGATTTCCCTAAATATATTTAAATACTTGACTGAAATCATTTAAAAATTGTGTACATTGTCTCCTTTATCTGTTGCACATTAAACTCTTCTAGTGGTACTAACACAATTCTAAGGATTTATTCTTGATTGACCAGAGCATGATATTTTTTAATTTTCTGGTGACTTAAACAGGTTCTGCTGTTTTTGGAAGCCTTTTTATCTGATGAAAGCTGGACATGCAACAATACTTGCCTAGTTAGAAAAGATCCACACTTTACTATTGATCGTACATTTGCTCATAGTTGAAGTTCTATGTAGATGCCTGCTTTACATAATAAAGCTCATTCTTACCCTAAACTGCTGATTATTATATTTGCACTCTAAAGACATGATAGTTTGGAGAATTGATTTTAAATAAAAGATCTTCCAACTAATAATGTTACCAAAAAATTCTATAAATAGTCCAACCTAGAATTGGAGAAACTTCACTGTTGTAGATTCAATAGTTGTTACATAATTATTATTTTTTAACCCATTAATTAGCTTTAAATTAAGGCACAGTGATAAATATTTAACTAGTACTGTTTAAACCAAAATGATATTTAAACAAGAGATAAATATAGTGCAATCAACATTAATTGCCAAATTATGAGCTCTTTATTAGGCAATTTATCAAGAAGGAGGCAAGAAGAAGGCACGCCACCGAAGGCAATTTATCAACAAGGAGGCGTGCTACCAAAGGCAATCAACAAGCAGGCACACCATTCTATCTAGTGTGTGATCAATAGAGCCATGAAATGGAGAGATTTGCTAGTGCATTGCACATCCATCTCACAATGGGAGCAAGTTCAATTGAGATATAGATCCGGTTGCTGATTCTATCTCTCAAGACTATGAACATGAAATCACGCCTAGTTTCTGCTATCTGATCTTGATTTACTGTTATTCAGATGATTATAAAACACATGCATTTATTGTGTGGAATGTGTTGCCAGAGAATCTGGGTAGATTGCATTGTTTTTTGTTTTTTTAATTGCCCTGATGAAAACCGAAGTATTTTGGTTGAAACCTTGGCTTCAAAAAAGTAATGATTTAATAATAAAATAATTGACTACTATAGAATTTGCTAAATAAAGACTGACGTCATAATTGATATGAAATACTTATCCACTTTACCCTACAAATATATGAAAATATTTCACCAAAATAGTAACCCTTCTTGAGAATAAAAAAATAATAATATCTCGCCTCCTGTAGGAGAATCTTTAATTAGTAGTGTGCAAGAAATATACAGATAAATATTTCAACTAGTGCTGTCTAAATGGAAGTGATTTGTAAACATGAGATAACTATAATACAATCGGCATTATTTTGGCTTTTTATTGTGCAATATAACAGCAAGAATGAATAAACAAATAACCTTCTATTTTTAGGATGTCTTTAGTACGTTGCTGTTTTTCAGCATGTCAACTTTAATTGTACAATTTAATCTACGAATATTAAATTCTAATTTATTCAAACTAATGAATCATGCAAAATATTTGACCTAAGCAAAACCGAAGTATTTTGGTGTGAAATGTTCGATCCCAAAAAAATGTTTTTGATAAATCTTAAACTAGAGTTAATTACTTGAATGCTCTATACAAACACAAACAAAATAAGTGACATATAATAGCATTTCAACTTTGCCCTCCAACCCTATCCAAATGCTTCACCAAAAATTGTAACTTTTCTGGAGAGTATTTGAAATTTGTGCCAATAAATTATAATGAATAAATAAAAATGTCTCACCTTCTGTAGTTGGAGGTTCGGCAGTTGAGGATAGGGTAACAGAGGATAGGGTAACATCTAAAATACAAAATACAAAGGAAAAACTGTATGAAAAATCAACATACAGTGTAATTTTTTAATTTTTTATTAGGCAACTGCAACATGAAGTGTTGTAAAACATTGACCCTTTACCTGATCCACATTTTAAAAAACTGTGTCCAGTGGTGATAAAAAAATATTCTAAATATTTTAAAAAAATTGACGGGTGCTTAAAAAATGAAGATATTTTTTAGATTTATGTGATCTCAACTGGCTTCTATTGCTGTTTTGGGAAGCCATTGATCTAAAGTAAACTGAATTGCCTAAAATAGATCCACACTTTACTTTTGATCAAACCTAATAATCACTATGTGGTCCTGCCTGTTTAACACAATGGAGCTCATTCTTATCCCAAACTGCAGATCATTCTATTTAATATGAAGTGTTTGGAAAGTTCGTTTTAGAGAAAAGAAGTTCTATTAATAATTGTCTTGCAAATATATTAACAAAGTCTCACCTTGAGATGGAGAAACTTCAGCTGTACTGGATTCCATAGCAGTAACTGAGATGAAAATCAAAAAAAAATTCAAAAATATTAGGAACAGGAATAAAATTGGATTCTTATTTTAACTAGTACTGTCTCTGATTTTAATATGTGATATAACTGTAGTTCAATCAGCATTAATTACAAACTTTTTTGTATTGTAGCATACAAATTGTCACCTATTTCAAGAATATCATCAGTATGCGAGTAGCAGTATGCCCATTTTCATGAATATAATTAATATTTAACCTAGACATTCTTAATTACAATTTCTTCTCGGTAATATACAATACATCCGTTGAAATTCTTGTCTGGTGAAATAATTGAAGGCTAACTTTTAGAGAGGACAGTTTTACAGTTGGAAATGTTTTTATTATGAGTCAGATCACTGCAATTACTCACAATGATATACCTCAATAAAATGGTGTACACCTAAGAAATGGTAAGGATATTATCTAATGTAACAATTCTGAGATAAGAAAATCAAGATTTAGTTTTTATGTATTCTTTATGATATGCAAGTTGCCATTGTTTGTCAAGTTCACAAGGCAATGACATTGTTGACCCATTTTTGTTATTTTTGAGGAAAACCACACAAAATAAAAATATATAATGCCATATCTAAATACACATGCCAGTAAACTGGTCGAATTTGATTTTTTAACTATACTGCCAGTTTGAGAAGGCAAGCAAACAGACTGAATGATGTTTAAAAACTGCTGATAAGAGCAACTGCCATCATGAAGAGTGTCTTGCTGTTCATTAGTGCTGTATCTAGAATCCCTTATAGGATTGAAAGTCAAATAGCTATGTATTTGGAACCATTATGACTCCTTTTGATCTTGAGAAAGAATAACTCTTGGATGAATTTCTTTGCTGTAGCTAAATTTAATTGTGCAAGATTTCAATTCATAACTTTGACAAAAAGTAAATTGAACAGTTACATAATTATAAAATAAAGTTGCAGACAATCACTTAGGAGAAGGAGCAACAGTTGTGAGTGCTAGTTATTACTTATACTAATATGAATTCATCAACATATAGATAACAGAAAAATAAGAGTTTCTTATTGTAATTGACTGGTTAACATTGAAAACAACCTAATTTTAATGTAACATGCTTTAGCAGTGGTGGGTTCAACTGGTGCAGGGATAAACATGAAAAATTAAACGGATTAATGAAGGTATACAGGAATTCAAATAAAATAACAGCTACAAATATAAAATGAATTTTCACTAGCCTTGTCTAAATCAACATGAATCGTAAACTGACAGAGAACTATGATTTCTCCTAGCTTATTTCAATACTACACACATTAACATTAACAGCTATTCAAAATTGTATTCCTTAAAATGATCATTAACTCACATTCAGGTGGAGAAGGTACGACAGTTGTGGGTCCAACACTTTGAAATACTAAAATATAAGTATTTTTTGGTATTTATTTCATGAATATAATTAACATTTAACCAAGACATGCTTAATTGTAATTCCTTTTTATTTTCTTGGTCAACTACAAATCCGTTAAAATTCTTATTTGGTGAAATAATTGAAGGCTAACTTTTAGAAAGGAGAGTTTTACAGTTTGTAATTTTATGAGTCAGATCACTGCAATTATATACATCAATTAAATGGTGTGTACCTAAGAATTGGTTAGCTAATGAAACAAATCTAATATAAGAAAATCAAGATTTCTATTTTTTTGTTTTCTCTATGATATGTAAGATGTCATTTTTGTCAAGTTCACAAGGCAATGACATTACTGACCTATTTTTGTAAATATTTTGAGGAGAACTAAACAAAATAAAAATATATAATGCCATATCTAAATGCACAAGCAAGTGGAATGCTCTAATTTATAAAATAGTTTTTAAACTTTACTGACAACTTGAGAGAGAAAGCAAACATATTAAATGATGTTTAAAATTTGCCAGAGTGCAAGTGCCATCATGAAGAGTGTCTTGCAGTTCATTAATGATGTATCTAGAATCCCATTGGCTTGAAAGTCAAACAGCCAACTATGTATTTAGAACCATTATGAATCCTTTTGATCTTGAGAAACAATTACTCCTGTATGAATTTCTTTGCTGTAGCTAAATTTAATTGTGGATATCAAGACAAGATCTCAATTCATAACTTTGACAAAAAGTGATAGTTGTAAAGTGGACTGTTATATAATACGAAAATAAGGTTGTGGACAATCAGTTAGGAGAAACAGCAACAATTATGAGTGCTAGTTATTACTTACACTAGTATGAATTCATCAACACATAGATAACAGAAAACTAAGATTTTTTTATTGTAAATGACTGGATAACATTTAAAATTTGAAAACAACTTAATTTTAATTTTACATGCTGTGGGTTCAACTGGTGCAGTGACAAACATGAAAAATTAAAGGGTTTAAAAAAAATTAAGGTATATAGGAATTCAAATAAAATAACAGCTACAAAAATAAAATTATCAACAGCCAATCAACATCAATTGTAAACTGACAGAGAACTATGATTTTTCCTAGCTTATTTCAATACTACACACACATCTATTCAACATTTTATTTCTTAATTATCATTAACTGACCTTCAGATAGAGAAGGTACGACAGTTGTGGTTTCAACACTTTGAAATACTAAAATATAAATATATATTTGGTATTTATGAAAGAACAAAATTAATGGAGAAGAGCAATATAATTAACTACTGGAATATTCTAATTAATTGATCAAAATTTACAAAAATAATAGGAACAAGAATAAAATTGGATTCTTATTTTAACAAGTAATGTCCATGATTTTTAAATGTTAGACAACCGTCAATCAGCATTAATTACAAACTTTTGGTATTGTTGGATCCAAATTGTCTCCTATTTAAAGGATGTAATCAGTATGTGTAGCTATTTCTCAGTATGTCAATTTTCATGAATATAATTGTAATTCCTTTTAATCTTCTCTGTCAAATACAATACAACAATTGAAATTCATATTTGGTGAAATAATTGATTAGAAAGGAGAGTTTTACAGTTGGAAATATTATGAGTCAGATCACTGCAATTAATCACAATTATATACATCAATTAAATGCTGTGTAACTAACAATTGGTAAGGATATTAGCCAGATTTACGTTTTTTGTTTTCTCTGTGATATGCAAGATGTCATTTTTGGACATTACTGACCTATTTTTGTAAATATGTTGAGGAAAATAAAAATATTATTATAATGCCATATCTAAATGCACAAGCCAATGGACTACTCTAATTTATAAAATGTTTTTTAAACTTTACTGCCAGTTTAAGAGGGCAAGCAAACATACTAAATGATGTTTTAAATTTGCCAGAGAGCAAATGCCATCTTGAAGAGTGTCTAGCTGTTCATTAGTGCTATATCTAGAATCCCTTATTTAATTGAAAGTCAAACAGCCAACTGTGCTAAGTATTTAGAACTATTATGAATCCTTTTGATCTTGAGAAAGATTCCTGGATGAATTTCTTTGCTCTAGCTAAATTTAATTGTGGATATCAAAACAAGATCTCAATTCATAACTTTGACAAAAAGTGATAGTTGTAAATTGAACTGTTAAATAATTCGAAAATAAAGTTGCGGACAATCAGTTAGGAGAAGCAGCAACAGTTGTGAGTGTTAGTTATTACTACATTAGTATGATTTCTGAAGTACATAAATAACTTAAAAATAAGATTTTCTTATTGTAATTGATTGGATAACATTTAAAATTTGAAAACAACTTAATTTTAATGTTACATGCTTTAGCAGTGGTGGGTTCAATTGGTACAAGGACAAACATGAAAAATATAAGGAATTCAAATAAAATAACAGCTACAAATATAAAATGACAACCTTGTCTATATCAACAAATTGTAAACTGACAGAGAACTATGATTTCTCCAAGTTATTTCAATACTACACACATTAACATTAACATCTATTCAACATTTTTATTCCTTTATTATCATTAACTCACCTTCAGATGGAGAAGGTACGACTGTTGTGGGTTCAACACTTTGAAATACTATAATAAAAAAAATTTTGTATTTATGAAAGAACAATTAGAGAAGAGCAATATAATTAACTACTGGAATACTCTAATTAAATACAGACTTAATAATTGAAGTAAAATGGAATTTCCACTTTACCCTCCAACCGTATTAAATACTTTTTATAGAGTTTAAAATATGTATAAATATAACAAAATATCAAACCTTCTGTAAGAGAAACTACTGCAGTTGTTGGTGTGGTAACGACTGAAATGGAAAGGAAAAATTACTGATTTGGAAGAAATATATATAATATAACATCAACAAATAAAAATTCAGGAAATTATATCCACTGAACTTGTCTAAATAAACATAAATTAAAAATTATACCAACATTTGATACAAAACTTAATTAACATACCCTATAGTGTATGAATTTAACCAAATGATAAGTGACATAAAAATCCCTTATTAATTCCAAATATAATTAGATACATGACCATTTAAAAATAGTGTAGCTACATTGACCCCTTTACCTGGTGCACATTAAACTCTTCTAGTGATAATGATAAAAATTTCTAAGGATTTATTCTTGCTTGACCAGAGCATGAAAAATTATAATATTTTAACGTTTGCTGATGACTAAAACAGGTTCTATTGCTGTTTTTGGAAGCCTTTTTATCTGATTGAAAGCTGGACATGCAACAATACTTGCCTAGTTAGAATAGATCCATCACTTTACTATTGATGCTCTTAGTTGAATTTCTATGTAGATGCCTGCTTTACATAATAAAGCTCATTCTTACCCTAAACGGCTGATTATTATATTTGCACTCTGACGATATGGTTGATTTTAAATAAAAGATGTTCCAACTAATTGTTACCAAAAAATTCAATAAAATGCTTTATAAAAAGTACAACCGAGAAACTGCAGCTGTTGTAGATTCAATAGCAGTTACATATATTTTAAAAAGTTATAAATTACAAAAATTAGAGGTACAGTGATAAATATTTCAACTAGTATGGTTTAAACCGTACTGATTTTTTTAAACATGAGATAAATATAGTACAATCAATATTAATTGCCAAATTATAAACATTTTCTTGGGAAATTTATCAAGAAGGAGGCACACCACCGAAGGCAATTTATCAACAAGGAGGCATACTACTAAAGGCAATTAATCAACAAGCATGCACAACATCCTATCTAATGGGGAGAGACCTCTGTGATCAATAGAGCAATCAAATGGGAGAGAGTTGCTAGTGAAGGAGGCATTGGACATCCATCTTACACTGGGGGGCAGTACTTCAATTGGGATGTGGACCCGGTTGCTGAGTCTAATTCTCAAGACTATGAACATGAAATCACGCCTATTTTCAGCTATCTGATCTTGCTGTGCTGTTATTCAGATGATTATTAAAAAAGACATGCATTTATTGTGTGAAATGTGTTGCCAGAGAGTGTGGGTAGATTGATTTGTTTTCATTTTTTAAATTGCCTTGATGAAAACCTAAGTATTTTAGTTTTGAAACCTTGGCTTCAAAAAAGTAATGATTTTAATGATTAAATAATTGACTACAAAAATTTGCTAAATAAAGACTGACGTAATAATTGACTTGAAATACTTAGCCACTTTACCCTACAAATATAGAATATTTCACCAAAAATAGTAACTGTTCTTGAGAATTTTTTAAAGAAAAATGTAAATATAATGGAATGTCTCAACTCCTGTAGGAGATCTCTAATTAGTAGTGTGCCAGAAATATACAGATAAATTCAACTAGTGCTGTCTAAATGGGAAACATGAGATAACTATAGTGCAATCGGCATTATTTTGGCTCAATATATCAGCATGCAATATATCAGCAAGAAGAAATAACCAAATTGCCTACTATTTTTAGGATTCTTTAGTATGTCGCTATTTTTCAGCATGTCAAATTTAATTGTACAATTTAACCTATGAATGTTAAATTCTAATTTATTCCATCTAATGAATCATGCAAAATACTTGACCTAAGTATTTTGGTAGAAATGTTCGATTTAAAAAAATATATTTTTGATAAATCTTAAAGTAGAGCAAATGACTCGAATGCTCTACACAAACACAAATATAATAAGTGACATATAATAGAAGTTCAACTTTGCCCTCCAAACCTATTAAAATACTTCACCAAAAATTGTATATATATAACTTTTCTGAAGAGTATTTCAAATTTGTGTCAATATAATGAATAATATCTCACCTTCTGTAGTTGAAGCTTCAGCAGTTGAGGATATGGTAACAGTAACATCTAAAATAGAAAGGAAAATATGTATGAAAAATCAACGTATATATTTTTTAAATTAGGCATCTGTTTTTAGCAACATGAAGTGCTGTAAAACAATCAAGTGGAGATAAAAAAGTTCTAAATATTTATTGTTGTTTGACGAGAGCAAAAAAAATAAAGATATTTTTAAGATTGATGATGATCATAACTAGCTTACTGCTGTTTTGGATGAAGTAAGCTCGAAAAGTGTCTATAATATTAAAATCACCTTCTGATAATCAATTTCAAATTGTATTCTTAACGTTTCGACAAGATACTCTGGCCTTTATCAGGAAAAACACTGATTGAGGGCTAGAACATCTAGTTGAAATGTTGAGTGAATACAATTTGAAGTTGATTATTGAGAAGGTGATTTTAATGTTATAATGCCAACTGAGAGTTCAGTGGAAGTATCTATAATAATATTGCCTAGAATAGATCCACACTTTACTTTTGATCAAACTTCCTCCTGGATGACTTTTTATGTGGTGTTGCCTGCTTAACACAATGGAGCTTATTCTTATCCCAAACTGAAGATGATTGTTTTTAATATGAAGTGTTTGGAAAGTTCTTTTTAGAGAAAGGAAGTTCTAAAAATTTGTCTTGACAAAGTCTCACCTTGAGTTAGAGAAACTGCTCTACTGGATTCCATGGCAATCACTGAGATGATAAACAAAAAAAATTAATTAAAATTTGCATAATTAAATGGAACAAGAATAAAATTGGATGCTTATTTTAACTACTACTGTCTATGATTTTAAAATGTGAGATAACTGTGGTACAATCAGCATTAACGAGCTTTTTGGTATTGTAGCATCCAAATTGTCTCCTAAAAAGTATGTCATCAGTATGTGTTTAGCTATTTCTCAAGTATGTCAATTTTCATGAATATAATTAACATTTAATCTAGACATGCTTAATTGTTATCTTTTCGGTCAAATATCCGTTGAAATTCTTATTTGGTGAAATAATTAAAGGCTAACTTTTAGAAAGGAGAGTTTTACAGTTGCAAATATTATGAGTCAGATCACCGCAATTACTCACAATTATATACATCAATTAAATGTTGTGTACCCTAAGAATTGGTATATACGCATATTAGCTAATCAAATATATGAAAATTGTTTTCTCTATGATATACAAGATGTCATTTTTGTCAAGTTCACAAGGCAATGACATTACTGACCTATTTTGGTAAAAATATTGAGGAAAACTAAACAAAATAAAAATACATAATGCCATATCTAAATGCACAAGCGAGTGGACTGCTCTAATTTATACGTGTATGAAATATCAAAGCAACAAAAAAAATTAGGGGACTGTTTTTATCAACATGAAGTGTTGTAAAACACTGACCCATTATGTCATCCATATTAAACTGTTCCAATGGTGAGAAAAAAGTTATAAATATTTATTGTTGCTAGACGGGAGACGGGAGCAATAAAATTTAGATTGATGACAACTGGCTCTATTGTTGTTTTTGGAAGCCATTGATCTGAAGTAAGCTGGACAAGTATCTATAATTGCCAATCCACACTTTACTTTTGTCAAAAGTTTGCTCCTGGAAGAATTTTTAAGTGGTGTTGCCTGCTTAATACAATGGACCTCATTCTTATCCCAAACTGCAGATCATTGTATTTGCATTCTAAAATATGAACTGATTGGAAAGATCTTGTTAGAGAAAAGAAGTCCTAGTAATAAATATTTATTGTCATATTTGTCTTGAATATTTTAACAAAGTCTCACCTTGAGTTGGAGAAACTTCAGCTGTACTGGATTCCATAGCAATTACTGAGATGAAGGGGGGGAAATATTAATTGATCAAAATTTACAAAAATAATAGGAACAAGAATAAAATTGGATTCTTATTTTAACAAGTAATGTCCATGATTTTTAAATGTTAGACAACCGTAGTAACAATCAGCATTAATTACAAACTTTTGGTATTGTTGCATCCAAATTGTCTCCTATTTCAAGGATGTTTATAATTTCTTTGCTGTAGCTAAATTTAATTGTGGATATCAAAACAAGATCTCAATTCTTAACTTTGACAAAAAGTGATAGTTGTAAATTTAACTGTCAAAAATAATGTTGTGGACAATTGGTTAACAATGACTGAACTCGAGTAAGGAGAAGCAGAAAAAATTGTGAGTGCAACAGGTTGTAGAATATAATTTTAATTTTAATTAATTGTTACTAACACTAATATGCATAGGTCAACACATAGGTAATATAAACTAAGATTCCCTTATTAATTTTCTAATAATTGACTGGATAACATTTAAATTTGAGCACAACTCTAATTATAATGTTACATGCTTTAGCAGTGGTAGGTTCAACTGGTGCAAGCACAGACATGAAAAAGAAAGTTAATGAATGTATATAGGAATTCAAATAAAATAACAGCTTCAAATATAAAATGAATTATCAACAGCCTTGTCATGAATTGTAAACTGACGGAGAACTATGATTTCTCTTAGGTTATCTTTTACTACACACATTAACAAACAGTATTCGACATTTTTTCCCTTAATGATCATTAAACAATAACTCACCTTCAGATGGAGAAGGTACAACAGTTGTGGGTTCAACACTTTGAAATACTAAAATATATATATATTCGGTATTTATAAAAGAACAATTAGAGAAGAGCAATAAAAGTATCTGCTAGAATGCTCTATTTAAACAAAAACATAATAAGTGGATTAAAATTGAATTCCACTTTACCATCCAAACATTGATCTAGTGTAAATATAACAAATAAATAAAAATATCTCACCTTCTGTAAGAGAAGATACTGCAGTCGTGGTTGAGGTAACAACTAAAATAGAATTTTTTTTTAAATTAATTAATGATTTGAAAGAAATATAACAACAACAAATAAAAAATCAGTGTGATCATATCCACTGAACTTGTACAGAGCAACATGAATTAATATTTGATTCATAAGAAACAAAACAGAATGCCTATAGTGTACGAATTTAATCAAAAGACATAAGATTAAGATTTCCCTTATTAATTCCATAAATACTGAAAACATTTAACATTAACCCCTTTACCTGGTGCGCACAATAAACTCTTCTGGTGATAATTAAAAAAATTAAATATTTATTCTTACTTGACAAGAACAAGAATATTTTAAAGTTTGCTGATTATTAAAACAGGTTCTACTGCTGTTTTTAAGGCCTTTTTATCTTAAGAAATCTGGACATGCAACAATACTTGCCTATAAATCCACACTTTACTGTTCATCAAACAATTGCTCCTAGATGAATTACTATAGAGTGATGCCTGCTTAACACAATGGAGCTAATTCTAATCCCAAACTGCTTATTTGCATTCTAAAGATATTAGAGTTTGGAAAGTTTATTTTAAATAAAAGATGTACTAGCTATGTTACAAAAAAATCAGTGAATCTTTTTTTAAAGTCTCACCTTGAGTTGGAGATTACAGCTGTTCTGGATTCAATAGAAATCACTGGTAGAATTAGTAGCGGACAACCAATGGATAAATATTTCAGCTATATAGTACTTTCTAAATGGTAATGATTTTTAAACATGGGATAACTCTAGTGCAATCATTATTAATTCCTAAATTACAAATTTTATATTATACAATATATCAGCAGAGGAATGACCAAATTGCCACCCATTTTGAGGATTCCTTTAGTAATGTGTGGCTATTTAACCAACTTTTAACCTACAGTTGTTAAAATAATTATATTATTTAATAAGTCATATACAATATTTGCACTGATAAAAAACAAAGTATTTGTTGGATTAAAAATTAAAAAAGCTGATTAAAAGATAAATCGTAAAGAAAAATTTATGTGCTACAAACACAAACATAATAAGTGACATAATATAATATATAGCATTTCCACTTTGCCTTCCAAAATACTTCACCAAAAATTGTAACTGTTCTTGAGAGTATCTTATTGTGTGAATAAATAAAAAATATCTCACGTTCTGTAGTTGAAGCTTCAGCAGTTGAAGGTAGAGCAATGTCTAAAATGGAACAGAAAATGTGAATGAAATATCAACATCAATAAAATCAACTAATAAAAAAATTAAGTAACTGTGTATGCTGGATATATCAACATGAAATGCTGGATATATCAACATGAAGTATTGTAAAACACTGACCCTTTACCTCAGCCAAATTAAACTATTTCAGAGGTGATCAAAAAGTTCTAAATATTTGTTGCTGAGCAAGAAAAATTATGATATTATTTAGATTGATGATGATCTTGACTGGCTTCTACTGCTGTTTTGGAAGCCATTGATCTGAAGTAAGCTGGACATGTATCTATAATTGCCTAGAATTTACTTTGGATCAAAACTTTGCACCTGGATGAATTTCTATGTGATGTTGGCTACTTAACGAAATGGAGTTCATTCTTATCCCAAACTGCAGAGCATTCTAAAAGGTTTTAAAGAGTTCTTTTTAAAGAAAAGAAGTTCTAGTTATTGTTATATTAACAAAGTCTCACCTTGAGTTGGAGAAACTTCAGCTGTACTGGATTCACTAGCAATCACTGGGATGAAAAAGAATAATATGTACAACTTTTACAAAAATGATAGCAAGAAGGTTAAAATAGCATAATATCTATGATTTTAAAATGTGAGATAACTCTACAATCAGCAAACATTTTGTATTGTAGCATCCAAATTGTCTCCCATTTCAAGGATGTCATCAGTATTGTGTGTAGCTATTTCTCAGTTTGTCCATTTTCATTAATATAATTAACATTTAACATACTTAATTGTAATTTCTTTCATATAAAATACATCGGTTAAAATTTATATTTGGTGAAATAATTAAAGACTAACTTTTAGATAGGAAAGTTTTGCAGTTGGAAATTTTATAACATTTTATGAGTCAGATCACTGCAATTACTCACAATTAGATGCATCAATAAAATATAATAACAGGTGTGTACCTAAGAAATGGTAAGGATAAAGGATATTCCCTAAAAACAAACCTGAGAGAAGGAAATCAAGGTTTAGTTTTTATGTATTGTTTTTGATATCCTATATGTCATTTTTGTGAAGTTCACAAGGCAATGTGATTGCTGGCGTATTTTTGTAAAAATGTTGTGGAAAATTACACAAAATATAAATATACAATACCATATGTAAATGCACATGCCATTAGACTGCTCTAATTATATAAAATAGTTTTAAAACTATACTTCCGGTTTGGGAGGGCAAGAAAACATACTGAATGATGTTTAAAAACTGCAACTGCCATCATTAAGAGTGTCTTGCTGTCCATTTGGAATCCCTTCTTTGATTGAGAGCCAAACAGCCATCTGTGTTGTGTATTTAGAACCATTCTGAATCTCTTCGCTGTTGACAATGCATTTCCTACAGAATGAATTTCTTTGCTCTAGCTAAATATAGTTGTGATATCAAGACAAGATCTCATTCTAATGATATCAATAACTTCGACAAAAAGTGATAGTTTTAAATTTAACTCTTATATTAAAGTTGCAGTCAATCAGTAACAATGACTCATCTCCAGTTTGGAAAAGCTGCAACAGTTGTGAGTGCAACAGATTGATTATAATGTCAACTAATTATTACTTAAACTAATATGAACTTGGTCAACGATAGGTACATAAAACTAAGATTTCTTTTTATTAATTTTTTTAATACTTGACTGGATATCATTTAAAATTAGTGCACAGCTGCAATTATAATGTGTACAAGTTTTAGCAGTGCTGGGTTCAGCTGATGAAAAGACTAACATGAAATAGAAAACAGCTACAAATATAAAATAAATTATCACCAGCCTAGTCTAAATCAACATGAATTGTAAACTGACAGAGAACTATTTCTCCTATCTTTCAATACTCTACACTAACAGTTATTAAACATTTTATTCCTTAATGATGTTAAACAATAATTAACAGTAACTCACCTTCAGATGGAGAAGCTATGACAGCTGTGGGTGCAACACTTTGAAATACTAAAATATAAATATTTTTTGGTATTTATGAATGAACCAAAAAAGTAGAGCAATACAATGACTACTAGAATGCTCTACCTAAACACTGCTCTACCTAAACACAAAGATAATAAAATAGAACTTCCACTTTGCCATCCAACCATAACAAAATACTTCTTCTTGATAGAGTTTTGAATTTTAAAAAATGTCTCACCTTGTGTAGAAGAAGAAGCCGTGGGGGTAATGACTAAAATGAAAAGCAAATTTTCTGATTTGAAAAAATATCACAAATATAGCAACAAAAAATTAAATATCAGGTGATTATTTCCACTCAACTTGTTTAAATTATCATGAATTAAAAATTATACTAACATTCAGTTTCCTAAGGCCAGTATGGCCCATTTATTTCTTCAAAAAATCTCTCACCTCTTTCAAGGACCGTAACTCCTGAACTACACCCTCTATGCCAGTGATTTTATTCTCAAAAGATAGATCTCTCTTAGTGCTTCAAAACAACATTAAAAAATTTAGGATAGGATCTGTATACAGTGTGTGACATGCAGAAAAGCTGGGGGAAAGTGAGAAAAATCGACCTTAAAACCCTACAAAGCCTAGCTCAAAAAATAAAACAGCTATGGCTTCCAAAACTCTTGGTAATATTGCTTAGACACTAATATGTGATTTAATACAGTTAAATAGTGCTTGCTAAGTGCACTACCAGCTGTACAATTGGCTGCATGCCTGCGCTTTTAATTGCCACTAAGGACGGTTGTGAATAAACTTATAACTTGGAAGTGCTTATAGCTACTACTTAAGTAACTCTATCAAATCATAGAGCAAAGACAGAGCTATAAAATGATATATAATTAAGTAGGTACACACTAATTTTTCTTAGAGATATCCTTTTTTGAAATTCAAAAAGGCTCTTTTTTTGGAAATGTGCTATTGAAGTTGGACTACATACTTTCAAGGGGAGACAATGGTATTTTTTTATATTTTTTTAAAACTTGTGATTACAACTTTAGAGCTCCGTAGATTCTGCAAACTTCATGGTATAGACTTGATATATAGCTCAAAAGATACGTCTCTCTGTGTGCTCTCTTTTGATTGTAAAATATGTTTCATATGTATAACTATAGGCAAGTTACTAGACCCTAAAGTGGAGGGACCACAAAAACCTGCATCCCAAAAACCTCATCCACTCCAAATTGCTAAGTGCTAAAAATTTGAAATTGGTACGAGTGGCTAGAGGAAGCTCTAGTCTATTCAATGACATTTTTCATTAGGCGTTAAAATTTTAGTATGTGGTCAAGCGTGCGGGTAGAAAATTGAGGGCATTGATTTTCAACGTTATCAATTAATGAAAAAGGTCATTGAATAGAGGCGGGCCACTTGTACCAATTTCAAATCTTTAGCACTTAGCAATCTCGAGTTATTTTGGATGAGGTTTTTGGGATGCAGGTTTTTGAGGTCCCTCCACTTTAAGGTCTAATAACTTATACTTATGAAACATATTTTAGTATCAAAAGAGAGCACACAGAGAGACCTATCTTTTGAGCTATATATCAAGTCCATACCATAAAGTTTGCAGAATCTATGGAGCTCTAAAGTTGTAAGCACAAGTAAAAATTAAATTAAAATAAAAAATCCCCCCCTTCAATTTTTCAGTTGAATGAAGTGTAGGCCTGGATAAAATCCACCATAACTTAAGACTTGTGCTTCCAAATGTTTTCAAATTTGAAAGACAATTTGTACAGATGTTTACAAATGATACAATAATAATTTATGAATAACATGTACTAAATTGTGATTATATTTCCTTTAGGATTGTATAAAACAACAAGGCCATGATAAATTGCAATCTCTCCTAGATTCCTATTTCAGAAGTAGGTCATTCCTTATCATTGTATAACTGAGCATTATCTAAACACATAGAGCATTCGGAAGAGATGTATATAATGTAAACTGTCTCCTTTACCTGGTGCACTTTAAACTCTCCCAGTGTTAATTTAAATTATTCTTGCTCGACCAGAGTAAGAAGAATGATAATATGATGAGGTTCTACATTAAAGCATTCTGTCTGAAGAAAGCTGGGCATTCAACAATAATAATTACATGGAAGAGATTGACACTATACTGTTCAAACAATTGCACCTAGATGAATTTCTATGTTGTAATGCCTGCTTAATGAGGCTCATTCTTATGGCAAACTGCAGATTATTTTCAATCTAAAGATATGAGAGTTTGGAAACATAAAAGATGTTATATAATTGTTACAAAAGAATCAGTGAATATTTTTTTAAAGTCTCGGCGATACTTCAGCTGTACTGGATTCAATACAAATCACCGATATAAAAAATAAATTAGTTGACTAACAGATAAATATTTAATCTACTGTCTAAATGAAAATGATTTTTAAACATGAGAAAACGCGAGTGCAATCAATTTTAATTCCCAAATTACAACTTTTCTGTTGTGAAATATATCAGCAAGGATGAATGAACAAATTGCCTACTATTTTGAAGATATCTTTAGTAAGCTGTGACTATATCCACATTCATGAATATAATTAACTTTCACTAATTTCTTTTATCTAATGGGTTATTCGCAATTATTAAAATGTTTGATTTAAAAAAAACTGGTTAAAAGATAAGTCTTAGTTACTAGAATGAGTTACACAAACACAAACATAAGATAATAAGTGACATAAATGGATTTTACAATTTGCCCTCCAAACCCTATCAAAATAATAATTCACAAAAAAAAAATTCTGGAGAGTATTTGAAATTTGTGTGAATATAATGAATGAATAAAAAATTTCTCACCTTCTGCAGTGGAAGCTTCAGCAGTTGAGGGTAAGGCAACTTCTAAAATGGAAAGGAAAAAGTGTATACAATATCAATATAAATAAAAGCAACAAATGAAAAATTAGGCAACTCTTTGCACTGAAATAAGTGTTATAAAATACTGACCCTTTACCTCATCTTGTAGTGATAAAAAAAGTTCTAAATATTTATTGTTGCTTGACGGAAGCATAAAAAATGAAGATATTTGGGGGGGATTAATGATGATTATAACTGGCTTCTACTTCAATTTTTGGAAGCCAAATATCTGAAGTAAGCTGGACAAGCATCTATAATTGACAATATACTTTTGATCAAAATATTTCTCGTAGATGAATTTCTAAGTGGTGTTTCCTGATTACCACAATGGTGCTCATTCTTATCCAAAACTGCAGATCATTGTATTTGCATTCTAAAATATGACATGTTTGGAAAGTTCTTTTTAGAGAAAAATAGCTAGCTAGTATTTTATTGTTCTTAAATATTTTACCAAAGTCTCACCTTGAGTTGGAGATGTACTGGATTCCATAGCAATCACTGAGATGAAAAACAAAAAACATGAATTAAAAATTTTCAAAAATTTACAAAAATAATTCGAACAAGAATATAATTGGATTCTTATTTTAATTAGTCAAATGTGAGATAACTGTAGTACAATCAGCATTAATTACAAGCTTTTTGGTATTGTAGCAATCAAATTGTGTCCTATTTCAAGAATGGGATAGTATGTGAGTAGCTATTTCTCAGTGTGTCCATTTTCATGAATATAATTAACATTTAACATAGGCATGCTTAATTGTAATTACATTTTATCTTCTCCATCATATGCAATACATCCGTTCAAATTCATATTTGTTGAAATAATTGAAAGCTAACTTTTACTGAGGATACTTTTACAGTTGGAAATTTTATATTAAATGGTATGGGTCAGATCCCTGCAATTACTCATAATTAAAATACAGTAAATAGAGTGTACCTAAGAAATGTTAAGGATCAGATGAAACAAATGTGATATAAGGAAATCAATTTTTATGAATTCTTTATGATATGAAAGATGTGATTTTTGTCAAGTTACCAAGACAATGACTTTGCGGACCTATTTTTGTAACATTTTTGAGGAAAACTACAAAAAAATTAAAATATGTAATTCTATATGTATCTAAGTGCACATGCCAGTAGACTGCTTAAATAGTTTGTAAACTATACTGCCGGTTTGAGAGGGCAAGCAAACAGACTGAATGATGTTTAAAAATTGCTGACGAGAGCAACTTCCATCATGAAGAGTGTCTTGCAATTCATTAGTGCTGTATCTAGAATCCTTTATTGGATTGAAAGTCAAACAGCCAACTGTGCTATGTATTTGGAACCATTATGAATCCTTTTGATCTTGAGAAAGAATTACAGATGAATTTCTTTGCTGTAGCTAAATTTAATTGTGGATATCAAGACAAGATCTCAATCTATAACTTTGACAAAAAGTGATAGTTGTAAATTTAACTGTTATATAACCCAAAAATAAAGTTACGGACAATAAGTAACAATGACTGTACTCAAGTGGAGAAGTAGCAACAATTGTGAGTGCAAGAGGTTTTAGAATTTAATTATAATTTTATCTAATTATTAATTACACTAGTAACAATTGTTACAGATAGGTAACAACATAAAAGTAAGATTTCACTTAATTCAAATATTTTTTAAATAATTGACTGGAAAATAAATTTCAGCACAACTCTAATTATAATTTTACATGCTTTAGCAGTGGTGGGTTAAACTGAGGGGACAAACATTAAAAAGTAAATGATTTAATGAAGGAATTTAGGAATTCAAATAAAATAACAGCTACAAATATAAAATGAATTTTTTTTAGTTAATCAACATGAATTGTAAATGACAAGAGAACTTTTTTTCTCCTAGCTTATTTCAATACTACTTACATTAACATTCACAGCTATTCAAAATTTTATTCCTTAATGATCATTAAACAATAATTAACATTAACTCACCTTCAGATGGAGATGGCACAACAGTTGTGGGTTCACTACTTTGAAATACTATATATATATTTGGTATTTTTTAAAGAACAATTAGAGAAGAGCAATATGATTCAAGTGAAGTAAAATAGAATTTCAACTTTACCCTCCAACCATATGAAAATACTTCTTCTTGATCAAGTTTAAAATATGTGAAATAAATACAACTGACTCACCTACTGTAAGGGAAGCTACTGCAGTTGTTGTTCTGGTAACGACTAAAATGTAAAGAAAAACGGTATTAATTATATAAATATAACAACCACAAATAAAAATGCAAGTAATTATATTCACTGAACTTGTCTAAATCAACATGAATTAAAATTATACCAACATTTGATACAAAAATAAAATAACAGAAAGATTATTTCCCCTATAGTTGACATAAAACTAAGATTTCCCTTATTGATTCCAAACATATTTAGATACTTCACTGGAAAATGTTTAAAATAATAGAGTACATTATCTCCTTACATTGTCTCCTTTACCTGGGCACATTAAACTATTCTAGTGATTCTAAATATTTATTCTTGCTTGTCCAGAGCAAAACAAATGATAATATTTTAAAGTTTGCTGACAATTAAGCAGGTACTACTGCTGTTTTCAATACATGCCTAGCTAGAATAGATACGTAATCTAGTATTGGTCATATATTTGCACCTAGATGAATTTATTTGTATTCATGCCTGCTTTGCACAATAAATTTCATTCTTACCCGAACCTGCAGATTATTATATTTGCATCGTAAAGATATGATGGTTTGAAAAATAAACGATGTTCTAACTACGAATATAATTTTTACAAAAAATCAAAAAATTATTTATAAAAAGTCCAACCTAGAATTGGAAAAACCTGAACTGTTATAGTTTCAATAGCATACTTATATTTGTAATATTTTATAAATTACAAAAAATGGGATAATGTATAAATCAAAATGATTTTTTATATATACAAGAGATAACTATAGTGCAATCTGCATTAATGCCCAAATTATAAGCTCTTTCTTCTGCAATTTACCTAGAAGGAGGCACACCACTGAAGGCAATTTATCAACAAGGAGGCATGCCACCAAAGGCAATTTATCAAACAAGCAGACTGTCAGAGATGGCACCCCCTTTGACTGTTGCTGAACGGGAGCCAGTGAACAAGAGTGAGAACGTGTTGGCAGGATGTGCAATGGGTGTGTCGCCAGAAAGTGCACTCGTGACTACACAGAAACCTTTTAAGGGCGAGGTCAAGAAGTTTCTAGAAGAACTTGTGCCCTCATATGATTGGTTGACCGAAGGAATGGTGAACGTGACAGCAGGACCTAATAAGGAATAATAGAACGACTGTGTTGTGGGAGGATCGAACAGCTCGTAAAAAGGGACACCTGTAGATATAGAAGTTAGTTACGGTCGCGATGTGTATATTGAGTATTGCGTATTGCGTGTTATTGTTGTAGTGTGGGACGGTGCACCTGCTTTGCATCACTGTGTTTACTCTTGTAATAAAAGCCTAACTCAAATGATCAGTGATCAGGGATACAGCAGCCTAGTAAGAGGTTGGCTGATTTTGGGTCGTCTAAGTAACAGGTGGATAGACTGTTAAAGAACTTCCGTCGTGGAGATTGCTGATACTGCCTGGCGGAGCGACGTGTAGTTGTAGCAGGAGTACCAGGATGCCTCACATTGGTGGCAGCGGTGGGGATACAAAGATTCGGACCTTGTGATCGCCTACCAAGTGAAGTTGGCCAGAGAGGTGAACTCCTAGTGCGAGGAGGTTCACAGTAGGCTGAAGATTTTTTTGTTCCCCGAAGTCACACAAGCAGGTGTGATTTCTTGAACGTTGCTGGGTTTTGATTGGATTGTGTTCACCGTTGCAGGGTGTATCACGTAAGAACAACGCTCAGAAACAATCTAGTTTATGTCAGCGACCGAGAAGCACGAAGCAAGGTTGAGGACACTGAGAAGTAGAACGGAAGAACACTTACCTTCAACCAAAAGACAGCCAAGTATCATGGATCAATTCCTCGAGCAGATGTCTATTCTAGAGCGGAACAGAGTAGAAATAGAATACGCCCTTCAAGAGAGGGAAGCTACCTTCAGAGAGAAGGAGGCCAGTGCTCAGAAGAAAGAAAGAGCCCGAGTGCAAGAACATAGAGAGCTGGAGTTGCAAAATATGAAGATCAACAAGAACGATTCGAGAGGATGATGGAACAGGCACAAGGGGTTAGGCCAAGAACGCCACCCCCTCCACCTCCACCCAGACTATCATTGCACAAATTTGTCGAGGGTACAGACAACATGGCTGCATTCCTCGACACTTTCGAGGCAACAGCTACGGTCAGCGAGTGGCCAGTGCACCAGTGGTCCATTCATCTGAGAAGCTCCTTGTCTGAGGCAGGTCTACAAGCGGTATCAGCCCTCCCAGCAGCTGAGCAAATCAACCATGACAAGGTGAAGCAAGTGCTCCGATCAGTGTACAAGATCTCCACTGAGACCTACAGAAAGAGAGTCTTCGGGAAGACCTTCAACAAAATCAATCCAGAACAATGGTTGCGGGAGTACCAGCAGAGCTACAATCAGTGGCTGAACTCCAAACCAGAACTGGGTACCCAAGAGATTGTGCTCACGGAGCTTGTGTTGGCGAGGCTCCCCAACTGGCTCGAAGTTCAGATTAGGAATCTGAATTGTTCGTCGTACGACATGCTGTGTGAAGCAGCCATCCGTCACCTGGGGAATCAAACGCCTAGAGGTGAGCGGTATGGAAGAAACTACCCCTCAACACAGCATGGTGCATCAACCACCCCAGGAGAAAGGGAACGATTCCCTGAAAAAAAAGAGAGAAAGAGTGATACCAACAGCGCCAGCAATGGACCGCCTCCCTACTCCAAAGACCATTTTGAAAAACAAAAGTGTTTCAAGTGTGGGAAGCTTGGACACTTCCAACAGGACTGTCGGGTCATCCCCAAGACCGAGCGTGCCGAGTTTGGCAAGGTAGCCTCATTCTCGAGACAGACTCTCCCCGACTGGACCAAGACCTTGAAAGTGAATGGAAGACAAGTGCGTGCACTGCTGGATACTGGCTGTACCAAGTCGTTGGTGCATCCCAGGTGTGTAGGAAAGGATGACTACCTTGGGTGGAAGATTCCCTACCATACAGCGTCCGACCGGTACAAGTGGTTCCCAGCTGCCAGTGTGACCCTGGAGTTGGATGGCAAGGAGATAACCATACCGGTGGGAGTGTCCGAGCACCTAAGTGAAGACATGCTGATGGGACGAGATGTTCCGCACTTCCGAAGATACTTAAAGAGTGTACTGGAAGAAGACCGACCAGAGCCAGAACCAACCACTCCATCGACGACTCCGACCACCGAAGCAGGCATGATAGTCACCCGTGCCTAGCAGAAACAAAAAGATTCGCTCGAAAAAGCAGAACATCTGCAAGAGCAGCTGGACGGAACTATCATGTCGGCTTCTCCACCGGTGGAAGAAGACAGCGATGAGAGCAGCAACTCTGAAACTGATCAGACTGACCAGACTGAGGTTGTGGATACCTCCGGTTCGGAAGAGCTTCAGACTGACCAGACTGAGGTTGTGGATACCTCTGGTTCGGAAGAGCTTCAGTCTGACCAGCCGGACAACATTTCTCTGGAAGAACTGGGCAAAGCCCAAAGGTCTGACCCAACCCTTAAAGATATAAGAGAGAAAGTGGGCAAAGAGAGCAGTCCATATTTTTGGGAAAAGAGCTTACTTAAAAGGAAACACTATACAAGCATGGGAAAAACCCTAGTTATTCTGCCCCAAGTAGTGCGAGTGAGAGCCTTGAGAATGGCACATAACTCACCAGTCGCAGGTCACTTCGGTAGAGAGAGAACTATGAAAGCCCTAAGGGAGAGAGTTGATTGGCCAGGGATGAATACAGATGTCAACAAGATGTGTGCATCGTGTGCAGTGTGCCAAAAGAGTAAACCGGCTTTATTATCCAAAGCCCCTCTCCACCCTTTACCCATCATAAGAGAACCCTTTACCAGAATTGCCATGGACGTATTTGGCCCCTTACCAAGAACGAAGGCGGGTAATAAGTACATATTGGTCGTAATGGACTACTCTTCTAAATGGCCTGAGGCCTATGCAATGAGAAATACCACAAGTGAGACAGTTGTAAAATGCTTAATTGATCTAACATCAAGGGTAGGAATCCCGGAAGAGTTACTTACAGACAACGGGTCGAATTTTGTATCTAAGACCATGAAGAGTTATTGCAAAGCCATGGGCAAATAAAGACCTCCCCTTACCACCCTCAGACCAATGGCATAGTCGAAAGATTCAATGCTACCCTAAAGGCCTTACTGAGGAAGCTAACGCAGAGTCCCGGAGTGGAATGGGATATGTGTCTTCCAAACTTGTTGTATGCTTACTACCCAGGGGGCGAAACCTGATAAAAAACCAAAACAGACATGGCGTGCTGTAAAAGGTTTGCTGGCAAAAATCATATGTATATATATGTATAAACAATATGTATATGGACAACCTTGTCAACAAGCTACTGGAAATCCGTAGGAAGCCTCTGACCATATACGTGAATATCTCACCTTAGCGGTAATTAGTCATTGTGGTTTATCTGTGTTCCTTGAGAATGCTGAAGGAAAAACTTAATTCCAACAAACCAAATAAATTTTTAATACTCTCTGAACAGTTTACATCTCAATATCAAGGTATATTTTGGGGGAAACAATATTGTCCAAAATCCACGCTCAATCCTGTATTTAATTGTTTTTGGTGAATAATGTATGTGCCTTATACAAAGCTAATAAAATACAAAAGTCTAAACTAAATTGGTGCTGTTAGTTATCGCTTTCCGATCCACTGCTGCTGTCGAATGTGGCAGTGTAGTGGGCACGGCTGCACTTATTTTTCAATCCCTGACACCGACAGCCTATATAACAGGCTATGTTTTTTCTTTGCACATGAGTAAGTTTCTGTTGCAGCCCTTAGTGCAGCCACAGGAGATTGTCTGCATCATCTGCTGTGGCCAGGTTGGGTGTGTGGATTGCACTGGTACCAGCTTCCATCATCCATGGCCCACCCAAAATCCTCACAAGGTTTAAACTCTCTGCTTGCAAATGTTAGCACTCTTGTCAATTGCTGTCACTAATGCCGCACATTTGAGATATTGTAGGAATGCATTCTCTGTGGAGATGTTGTAGGAATGCATTCTCTGTGGAGATGTTGTAGGAATGCATTCTCTGTGGGCGGTAGTAAATTCAAGAGAGTAGACTTGTTGTTTAGGAACTTGTGAACTCTGAGCCTTCCAAGGTCCGAGCCCTCGAAATCATCACCCTTGTTGGTATATACAGCGACTACGAGCTCCTTTGCTTGGTTGATAACATCTGCTGTGATCCAAGCTGGACCCTGATCATCATCTGCAAAGTCTTCCAATGCCAAAATGTCAGTTGTTTTGCTGCTGTTTAGCCAGACCTTCTTCCCAGTAAAGTAGGGGTAGCTGGTGATGTTGCATCCACTCAGACTGTGAATAAAGGGAAGTCCTCGGCTGCTTGCAGGTCTCAGTGCAGCAGCAATCTCATGGATTGGTAGATAACTTTCTTGTGCAGTTCGAACCCATAGTTCAGGCAAATCTTTCAGCAGCGTATGATCACTCGGTCCACCTTCTCATTCTGGACACTGGACACAGAATGCAGTATGAGCCTAGTATCAGCCTCTTGTTTGGACTACAAAGCAGTGACATCAGTGACTGTACCCTCTGTAAGCAGTACACTCTTTGTTTTTTCTTTGGAGCCACCACCCAGATACAATCGGGTCGAACCTATGGTTGAAGCAAGCTGCTACTCTCAGCACCATGTCTAACACAGGAAGCTCAGAAGTCCAGCTTTGTTGGCAGACACAGAGAAGAACTCCTGCAGGTCAGGTCTCTGTACGCTCACTGATTTCAAACTGCCTTTGTTGTCGTGACTGGGTGTACCTATGCTGCCGCTCTGGAGACTTCAGGCTCAGTGAGTTGTACCTGTCACAGCAGAAATGTATGATGGCCGTGCCATCAGGTACATCTATCAGAAGATTGTTTCTGTAGCACCCTGCAATCGCTCCAAATGTTTCATCTTGATGGAAGGACCAGTGATGAAAAGCATGCATAGCATCTACTATGACTGCCGTCTTCCTCTTCTGTAGTGGTAGACCATGAGCAGTGTTCACTTTGGTGTCCTCCTTCAAGACTTTAACTAGACTGGCCTTTGTTCCTGCAGCTCTTATGGTTTCATCTTCATTGAACAGTGATGGGGGTGTCTTGCTGCATTCATGAATGCCGATGAAGTTGACTATGTCAACTTCACCCCCACTAGCAATGATCTGTATCATTCGTAGGAGGGCTGAAACTTAATCACTTTTTCCTGGGCCTGCAGATTGGTATTTTGACTTCTTGGTCCTATACGTGTCTGCAGTCTTTACTTCTAGCTCCTGGAGAATCACCTGGTAGTTGTCCCGCAAGGACTTGATCAGGAAGCCACATTTCTCCTAAAAGGAACAGGGATATTTCTAGCTGCTCCACCAGATGATTCAAAGCCACATCATACAGATTCTTCTGTGCAGATTTACCAGTCAGGACTGGTGTTGCCTTGAATGCATTCATGCATGGTATGTGATATGATGTCATTTGCGACCATGTCATGTCCTTGCCCAATCAGTCTTAGCAAAATGTCCTCTCTACTCAATTTCTTGGCTTTCTCAATGATCGCCTGTTGGTTGGTTTCTGTTGACACCCTGGCTGTAGGTGTCTTTCCTTTGAGCCACCTTTTGTTACATATGATATGTACTCTTGGCATCAAATGCTGCTGTACGATGCCTGCTGGGAATGATGGACATTTTGGTTGAGGTACTGCATTCTGGCTGAGCCAGCATTGTGCAGCTTGCTCCTGGATGCCTCTTTTTTGCTAGTCTGTAGCTCTTTTCATTGATGTACAAGTTTCTGCATTTGGCATGTCACTTGGGAGACTTCTCTGCCACCCATGAGTCCTTGGTTGGTTACATCATAGTGCAACCTTTTGTAGGTATTGTCCTGTCGACAGGTTATGGCTACAAGAAGTTTGGGGCTGTTGTTAGCTGAATGTTCAACAGGCAGGTCCTTGACATATGACATACTTGGTGTAGTTTGTAAGCATGTCCTCGCACTTTCTCTTCAGTCATTCCTGAGACACTGCTCCCTCCAGCACCCTTTTTCCTGTACAACTAGTCATCTTCTGTCAGATACCTACAAGATAAATTGACATAATGGGAGAAAAAAGTTATTTAGTGGAAATTTATTTGCTGCTATGGTTTCTGGCTCATAACTTTGATAGCTACTGCTGCATTTTCTTTTAGCATTATTATCAGCTACTATGATTTTTTAACAGCTGTACTTAACCTGCTGGCAGACTCGATACTTTCTGCACTTGAGCCAGGAAGTAGAGGGTTGCAATAGGTGCTACTACCACTAGCACTAGCTGGCTTAATTAATGTACTTACCTAAACTAATGGTCAACTCCAGCTCTAGGCACAGTCACCTGCCAATTCTTCCCAATATAGGAGCTAAACAAATACCATGTGGTAGTGGGCTTTAATTCAACCATGTACAATGCTAGTAATTAAAAGAGTGCCTTGACTATTTGTAGGTACAAAGATTAATGTTTCTACTGTAGTCAGTTGGTACAAGTTGTCATAATTACCCAGTTATAGACTTTGGGGTTGCTAGAACTAAATTCCATTCGTGGGACAATGATAAACCACAATGACTGATCATGTCAAAAGTGCGATATTCATGTACAAAGGTTAATGTTGTTCAGAGGCTTCCTACGGATTTCCAGTAGCTTGTTGACAAGGTTGTCCATATACATTTTGTTTATAAATATATATACATATGATTTTTGGCAGCCAACCTTTTACAGCACGCCATGTCTGTTAAATCTATTTCGCCCCCTGGGTATACCATGGCACAGTACACAAGACCACAGGTACTCACCTTACCAGATGCTGTTTGGGAGGGTGATGAGGATGCCTTTAGATACCATGGTTCGGTTTTGGAAGGGAAAGGAAGAGAAGGGAGAGAACACATCAGTAGAGTTTGTGCAAGCTCTCAAGAACAACATCGAGGTTGTGAGAGAGTTGGCTCTAGAGAGAGAGACCAAAGAAAAGAAGGCACAGAAACATCATTACGACAAGATGGCGGTAGTGCGTGAGTTTGAGGTGGGAGACTATGTGCTGGTGTTTAGGCCCATAAAAATGGCTAAACTCCTCAACCAGTGGCAGGGACCCTACCTCATCTCCAAGAAGATCACTGATGTGATGTACCAGGTGGACCTGGGTATGACGCGGAAAAGGTTCCGGACCTTCCATGTCAACAGCATTAGAAGGTGGACATCCCAGCTCCTGCTGCATTCTTGACTTTGGATGAAGAGGAAGTGAATGAGCAGGAGGAGCCACCAGAAGAGACCGACAACCTAACTAACCAATAGAAAGAAGAACTACAAGAGTTACAAGAGAGTTTTCGAGATGTCATTCAGGATGTGCCAGGAAAGACTGATCTAGTGGAACATGCCATTCCTACAAAGGATGCACTTCCAATCAGACTTCCACCATACCGGCTGGCACATCATTCCAAAGAGTTCCTCAGGGAGGAGATTGCTATACTTTTGGAACAAGATATCATCGAACCTTCTAGAAGTCCGTGGGTGGCCCCAATAGTGCTGGTAGCCAAGAAAGATGGTGGCAAGAGAATGTGTGTGGATTACCGCAAGTTGAATGCTATCACTGTTGGTGACCCCTACCCACTTCCCCACATTGATGAGCTGATTGATCGCATCGGGTCTTCTCAATACATAACGACCCTGGGGATATTACCAAGTCCCAGTAGCTCCAGAAGACATTGAGAAGACAGCGTTTGTCACACCATTCGGCAAATACCAGTTCAAGACAATGCCATTTGGCCTGGTATCAGTTCCATCAACCTTCCAGCGTCTTATGGCCGATCAGGTGCTGGAAGGACTTCACAATTACTCAGTCGCTTATCTCGACGACATACTGGTGCATAGTGTGTCTTGGGAAGAGCACATATGGCATCTCAACCAGGTATTCAAAAGATTGAGAAGGGCTGTATTAAGGATTAAGAAGAAGAAGTGCCACTTCGCCGCCAACACATGTGTTTATCTGGGCCATGTAGTGGGAGGTGGTGCTGTGAAATCCATGCAGAACAAAGTAGCAGCGGTATGTGACTTTGTTCAACCCAAGACAAAGAAACAGATGAGGTCTTTCTTGGGCCTCTGTGGGTACTACAGGAAATTTGTGCCACAATTTTCAACCATAGCAAGCCCATTGTCAGACTTAACGAAGAAGGATAGACCTAATATCATACTGTGGTCACCAAAGTGCCAGGAGGCATTCCAGAAGTTGAAGAAAACATTATCAAGAGCACCAGTTTTAGTAACCCCAGACTGGACAAAACCATTTGTTTTACAAACGGACGCATCTGGCACAGGCTTGGGGTTTGTACTAAGTCAGATAAATGAAGAGGGTCAAGAGCATCCATTAGCGTTTGGATCAAGAAACTACTTCCCAGGGAGATCAACTACTCGGCTATTGAGCGAGAAGCTATTGCCATAGTCAAGGGAATACAACACTTCCGAATCTACTTGGAAGGTGCTCATTTTACCGTGGAAACTGACCACAACCCCCTCACACATCTGGTTACATTGAAAGATAGCCATGGCAGGTTGGCACGTTGGGCATTGGCAATACAGCCATATGACTTTAAAGTAATTCATCGTAGTGGCTATGCAAACGCTAACGCTGATGGACTGTCCAGAGATCAGGGATCTCCATTTAAGAGGGGAGGGATGTCAGAGATGGCACCCCCTCTGACTGTTGCTGAACGGGAGCCAGTGAACAAGAGTGAGAACGTGTTGACAGGATGTGTAATGGGTGTGTCGCCAGAAAGTGCACTCGTGAGTACACAGAAACCTTTTAAGGGCGAGGTCAAGAAGTTTCTAGAAGAACTTGTACCCTCATATGATTGGTTGACCGAAGGAATGGTGAACGTGACAGCAGGACCTAATAAGGAATAATAGAACGACTGTGGTGTGGGAGGATCGAACAGCTCGTAAAAAGGGACACTTGTAGATATAGAAGTTAGTTACGGCCGATGTGTATATTGAGTATTGCGTATTGCGTGTTATTGTTGTAGTGTGGGACGGTGCACCCGCTTTGCACCACTTGTAATAAAAGCCTAACTCAATTGATCAGTGATCAGGGATACAGCAGCCTAGTAAGAGGTTGGTGATTTTGGGTCGTCTAAGTAACAGGTGGATAGACTGTTAAAGGACTTCCGTCGTGGAGATTGCTGATACTGCCTGGTGGAGCGACGTGTAGTTGTAGCAGGAGTACCAGGATCCCTCACACAGACACACCATCCTATCTAGTGGGTAGAGACCTCTGTGATCAATAGAGTCATCAAATGGAGATAGTTGCTAGTGAAGGAGGCATTGCACATCCATCTCACACTGGGGGATCAGTTTCAATTGGGATGTAGACCTGGTTGATGGGTCTAACTCTCAAGAGTATGAACATGAAATCACGCCTATTTTCAACTATCTGATCTTGCTGTGCTGTTATTCAGATGATTATGAAAGACATGCGTTTATTGTGTGAAATACGTTGCCAGAAACAATGGGTAGATTGCATACGTTCATTTTTTTTTTGGCCCTGATGTAAACCAAAGTATTTTGGTTGAAACCTTGGCTTCAAAAAAGTAATGATTTAATGATAAAATAATTGACTACTGCAATTCTCAAAATAAAGACAAACCTAATAATTGACATAAAATACTTATCCACTTTACCCTACAAACATATGAAAATATTTCACCAAACATAGTAACTGTTCTTGAGAATTAAAAAAAGAAGTTAATATAATGAAATGTCTCACCTTCTGTTGGAGATGCTTTAATGAGTAGTATGTAAACACATAAATATTTCAACTAGTGCTGTCTAAATGGAAATGGTTTTTGAAAATGAGATAACTATAGTGCAATAGGCATTATTTCAGCTTTTATTATGCAATAATTATATCAGCAAGAAGCAATAACCAAATGCCTCCTATTTTTAGAATGTCTTTAGTATGTCACTGTTTTTCAGCATGTCAACTTTAATGATACGCTACTTTGTTAAATTTTAATCTAACAAGTCATGCAAAATATTTTCCCTAAGGAAAACTGAAGTATTTTGGTACAGATATTCGATTTTAAAAACTGATTAAAGATAAATCTTGAAATATAGTTAATTACTTGAATGCTCTACACAAACACAAACATAATAAGTGAGATATAATAGCATTTCAACTTGGCCCTCCAAACCTATTCAAATACCACTAAATTTTGTAACTTTTCTGGAGAGTATTTGAAATTTGTGTAAATATAATGAATAAAGTCTCACCTTCTGCAGTTGAAGCTTCAGCAGTTAAGGGTGGGGCAACATCTAAAATAGAAAGGACAAGTGTATGAAATACAAATATCAACATAAATGAAAGCAACCAATGAAAAATTAGTTTAACTCGATTTATGAACACACGAGGTGCTGTAAAACACTGACTCTTTACCTCATCCAAATTAAACTGTTCTGGCGATAAAAAAAGTTCTTAATATTTATTGTTGCTTGATCGGAGCAAGAAAAATTAAAATATTTTTTAGATTGATGATGGTGGTCACTACTGGCTTCTACTGCTGTTTTTGGAAGCCATTGATCTAAAGTAAGCTGAACAAGTATCTATAATTGCCTAGAATAGATCCACGCTTTACTTTTGGCTCCTGGATGAATTTCTATGTGGTGTTGCCTGCTTAACACAATGGAGCTCATTCATATCCCAAACTTTACATCATTGTTTAATGGAAAGTTGTTTTTAGAGAAAAGAAGTTCTAGTAATTATTGTTCATAAATATTTTAAGAATGTAATCACCTTGAGTTGGAGAAACTTCAGCTGTACTGGATTCCATAGCAATCACTGAGATGAAAAACAATGAAAAACAAAAACAAATAATAAGAACAAGAATAAAATTAGATTCTTATTTTAATTAGTAAAATGCATAATTTTAAATTGTGGAGACAACTGTAGACTTACCTTCTGTAAGAGAAGCTACTGCAGTCATGGGTGTGGCAAAGACTAAAATAGAAAGGAAAAATTGTATTAATTACTGATTTGAAAGAAATATTAAAAAATATTACAACAACAAAGCAGGTAATTATTTCCTCAGGTCTAAATCAACATAAATTAAAAAGTATACCAACATTAAGTTCAATATAACTGAAAGATTATTTCCACTATATTGTATAAATTTAATCAAAATGATAAGTGACATA